>UESW01004432.1:0-197507 GCA_900491605.1 Calamus simplicifolius | reverse complement strand
TTTATGTTTTTTTTTGTGAAATTGTATTAGATATTTTTTTTTTTGGATTGTAAATCAAAGACGTTGCAGATTTATTAATATAATAATTGTTTTTTTAGTTTATACGTTTATTGTGTGTACAATTTAATTTTAATATTTAGTTTTATATAGTTTGTAAAACAGGTACAGGTACCCAAACAAAAAAATAATAATAACCAAAAAAATGAATTAAAAAATAACAAAATCACTCTAGCGACCGCCTAGGCGGTCGCAAAGGCTTAAAAAGGTTATCGCCTTACTCTTCAGAACAGAAAATAGAAAATGCTAAAATTAAAAATATAGTATTAGCGACCGCCTAGGCGGTCGCTAAAGGAGTTCAGGCGGTCGCTAATAGTCAGAAAATAGAAAATAAAAAAATAAAAAATTTATAGTATTAGCGACCGCTTAGGCGGTCGCTAATAGTCAGAAAATAGCAAAAAAAAAATTAAAAATTATAGTATTAGCGACCGCCTAGGCGGTCGCTAAAGGAGTTCAGGCGGTCGCTAATAGTCAGAAAATAGAAAATAAAAAAATAAAAAATTTATAGTATTAGCGACCGCCTAGGCGGTCGCTAATAGTCAGAAAATAGCAAAAAAAAAATAAAAAATATATAGTATTAGCGACCGCCTAGGCGGTCGCTAAAGGCCTTCAGGCGGTCGCTAATAGTAAAATTTTGTCCCCCATCAAGCGGTCGCTAATACTATAGCGACCGCCATTGGCGGTCGCTAAAAGTCTTTAGCGACGAGTTTCTGGCGGCCAGCACGTGGCGGTCGCTAAACGGTCGCTAAAAACTATTAGCGACCGCTTTTTAAACCTTTAGCGACCGCCTATGGCGGTCGCTAAAAATGCTTTTTCTACTAGTGCTTCTAGAAAAGTAAAATTGGGCAGCTCTAAGGAAAAATTTTGTGCTGGTTACCAACCTCATGACTTCCATAAATAACTTTGCTTCAAGAGCAGGGTTCCTATTATAGTTTTCATTTACATGCTGACACATTATAGTGGCCTTCCACTGAAATTGCTATTATAATAGTTATAATGACCACTGTTGATCTTAAAAAGTAACCTTTCAAATTTCAATATTAGAATTATAATTATCATAGTTATTTAGTCTTTTTCTCATCATTTGGGATCAACTTTATAGATCCTTATTCACTAAATATTCCTTGTTTAAGGTCACCTCTAATCTCAGCTTAAATATTTTCATATCCTTTCTGACCTTCATCTATGTTAATTTCAGTCTTCTTCATTATTTTTTTAATTCTTCACACAAACTAAAGCATCTTCTTTTTATACAGCGGCTTCATTACAACTACACCACATGCTATATTATTTGGATCAAATTTCTTTAACTTATTCCTTAATTTGTGCAACTCTTATAACTTCTCTAACATATTCTTATATATTTAATCTATGCTTCTTACTTTTATCATATATTTGTCTTAACATTTTCATTTTTACTATATTTAATTAATTTATTTTTATGTACTTATTTTATTATCTAACACTTTGAGATATAAAATACTCTTAAAGATATGCATGTATCATATAATATTCTATGTATATCTCTTCACTTTATTCAACTAGCTTTAATTCTATTACATATTATTATTTATTTTTAAATTATTTTTATAATAAATTTAAAATAATGAAAATAGTAGCATTATTTTCTCTTCATTTTAAATAAATAAAATAATATTTTTGGATTAAACAACCACTTTTGAAGGAATTTTTAAGAAGAAAAATTAAATTTTAAAATAAATTTTTTTTTATTGAAAAGAAAGAATAAGTAAAAATAATGATCATTATTTAAATTATAATGTTCCATTCTAATGGAACGTAATAACAAGTAAATGAGAAATAATGATTATTATATTTTAGATTATTAAGGTTAACATCTATATAGGGAAGCATGATATGATAGAATAATGGAGATTTAAATATGCTTTGCATATTAAACTATATAAACAAGCGAAAGCAAAATCGAATTGAAATTTACCTTTTGCCATTGCCGTTCACACTTACACTCTGATTTAATTGTGTTTGATTTCAGAAAGTACTTCTAAACCTTTCTCTTCTTCCAATGATGGTGTATTTTGATAGAATGAATTGAAGAGTATGGTTAGGGACCAACCGAAGCAAGCTACTTATTTATATTTGCTATGCCCATCAAAGAGCAAAATCATGGGATAAAATCATGCTTAAATCGAGGAATTAATCCTCATATCATGGAATATCATGCAACACATTCCGTATTTGATTGCAACCGATATTAATGGATTCTCTGATTTTGTGGAATATCATGCATCGATTTTATGGAATATCATGCACCACATTCCGTATTTAATTGCAACCGATATTAATGGATCATGCTCTGATTTTATGGAATATAATGCATTGATTTTATAGAATATAATGCACCACATTCCGTATTTGATTGCAACTAATATTAATGGATCATGTTTTGATTTTATGAAATACCATGCACCGATTTTATGGAATATCATAGACCACATTTTGTATTTAGTTGCAATCAATATTAATGAAAATATTGAAAATATCCAATATTCTTCCACTTGGTCCACATATTCTATTACTTAACATAATGAGAAATAAAACACATGGATCATGGCGATAAGTCCTCTAAAAATAGGTATTATCTTCCATATAACACAATGCATTGCATTTCTCAAGCTTATACAATTTAGTGAATAGACTTTATATTTATTCGAGGTCCAAACTTTAATGATATTTTCTTAAAATAAATAAATGAACAAATATATGCACAAAATTGAATGAGAAAACATCAATTGAATAAGAGTTGCATTAAAAAAATAAATGTATGTACAATAAAAATCACATCATGAAACCAAGTCCCATTCTTACTACATGATCCTTAAAATTCTTTGCTTGTATGCCTTTAGTCAAAGGATCAACAATCATTAATTCAGTAATAACATATTCGATGACCACTTTCTTTTTCTTAACACATTCTCTTATGGCTAAATATTTAATGTCGATGTGTTTACTTTGAAAACCACTCTTGTTATTCATAGCTATAAACACCGCATCTGAATTGTCATAGTACAATCTTAATGGTTTATAAATAGAATCCATAATTTTAAGTTCAGATATGAAACTCTTCAACCATATACCTTGTGAGGTAGCCTTAAAATAAGATATAAACTTGGCCTTCATAGTGGAAGTAGCAATTAAAGTCTGCTTTGCACTCCTCTAAGACATGGCTCCACTAGCAAGCATGAATATATAACCAGATGTTAATTTATGTGAATCAACACAGCTAGCAAAGTCCGCATCAAAGTACCCAATAACCTCCAAATTATCAGTCCGTCTAATCATGAGCACGTAATCCTTTGTCCCTTGAAGGTATCTCATCACCTTCTTTCCAACCCTCTAGTGGTCAATACATGGGTTACTCGGATATCTTTTTAGCATCTCACTAGCAAATTTACTATCAGGTTTGGTGTAGACCCGAGCATACATCAGGATTCCAATAGCTGAGCATATGGGATGTTCTTCGTCTGTTCCCACCCAAGCTCATTTTTGGGGCATTGACTTAGATTGAATCTGTTATCCTTCACAATGGGTGCTATACTTGATGAGCAATCCTTCATTCAAATATTTCTAAAATATTTTTTATATAGGTCTTTTGAGACATTCCAAAAATGCCTCAAGATCTTTCCTTATGAATCTTAATGCCAATAACATAAGGCATCTCACTTACATCCTTCATATTAAAGTTTCTTGAGAGGAATTGCTTCACCTCATATAGCAAACCTTTATCATTGGTTACAAACAAAATATCATCCACATATAGAATAAGAAAATAAATTCTACACTCATTGACCTTCTGGTATATACATTGATCCATGATATTCTTTTTAAAATCAAATGGTGTAATAACTTCATAAAACTTCAAATACCATTTGTGGAAGGTTTATTTTAATCCATATATGGATTTGTTAAGCTTGCAGACCATGTCACAATTGCTAGAGAAGAATCATTCTGGTTGTTTCATGTAAACCACCTCCTCTAGATCACTATTAAGGAATATCATTTTCACATCCATTTAGTGTAAATCCATATCAAAATGAGCAATGAATGCCATAATTACTCGAAAGGAATCTTTCTTGGATGTAGGAGAGAATGTCTATGTGTAGTCAATTCCTTTCCTTTGAGTGAATCCTTTGACAACGAGTCTTGCCTTATATCTTTCAATGTTACCTTCTAAGTCTTTCTTTGTCTTAAAGACCCATTTACATCTAATGGCTTTTACACCATCAGGTAACTCGACTAAATTGCAAACTCTATTATACGCCATAAAATCTCTCTTTTTTCATGGCATTATACTATAAGTTTGATTCCTTAAAACTCATGGCTTGTGAAAATGTTTCAAGATCATTTTTGGCTCCAACATTGTAGTTAGACTTTTGTAGATACACAACATAGTCAACAGAAATCGCTGGTCTCCTTACTCTAGTAGATCTTCTTAATGTCGCATCAACATTCTCCTGAGGAGCATGATCATGTTGCTTAACTGGTTGTTTAATAGTTTCAAGCATTTGTTGAACTTCAGCATCTACTGGATCAAGATCAACAGCTTGTGCTACCTCCTGAACTGGTACTTCAACATGTGTTTGAACTCGAGGCACATTGTTAACAACAGAGATCAGTCCATTACTTGAAGTGGTACACTGAGCATCTAAATATCTTTCTTAGGACTAATGTCCTGAGATTGACCGCTCCCACTGATCAAGTTATTTTCAAAAAGTTTTTCATTTCTTGATTCCACCAATCTTATGCTATAAGATGGACAATAAAATCTATATCCCTTAAATCTTTCAGCATATCCAACGAAATATCCATTTATGGTCCTTGGGTCCAACTTCTTTTCTTATGGATTGTAGACTCTAACTTCCGATAACATCGCCAAATGCATACATATCGTAAACTCGGTTTTCAACCCTTAAATAACTCAAATGGCATCTTTGGGACAGTATTAGTGGGAACTCGGTTCAATATGTAAATGGTCATCTTAAGAGCTTTAGTCCACAAAGAGTTAAAAGTTTTGAGATAGCAAGCATACTACGCACATGTCCAATAATGTTTGGTTTCTTCTCTTAGCTACATCATTTTGGTATGAAGAATCAGGTAAACTTTATTGGGCAACAATCCCATGCTTTTGAAGAAACCTCACAAATGGATCAGTTGTTTGTCCACTCTCAGTATATCTACCATAGTACTCTGCACCTCTATTCAATCTCATGATTTTAATTTACTTTCTGCATTATTTCTCTACTTTAGCTTTAAAGATCTTAAAAGCATCTAATGCTTCATTCTTACTTTAAGTAGGTAGAGATACATGTATCGTGAGTAATAGTCTATGAAAGTGATGAAATACCTATCACGGTATGCATTCATGTTTAGATTACAAATGTCTATGTGTATGATTTTCAATAATTCAAAACTCCTTTTGGCACCCTTCTTTAACTTATTAGTCTGCTTACCCTTAATGTGGTCTATACAAGTCTTAAAGTCTGTAAATTCTAGAGTACTAATTGCCCTATCATTCACCAACCTTTTAATTCTATCAATGAAGATATGTCCCAATCTTCAATGCACAACATAGAGGATTCCTCATTCACAACACATTATTTTATACCAATATTTTCATGGACATGTATAGTAATATAATTTTCATCATGTTGTAATTAAATTAAGAAAAAAAAACCATTAGACAAAGTACCATATCTAATAACATTAGACTTATAAAACACTACAAGAGAAATAAAATATTGCGACGCCCAAATGCGTCGCAATTGCGTCGCTAAACATGCTATTACGACGCAATAGCGACGCAATGACGGCGTCGCTCAGATGTCCGTCGCAATACCCATTTATCGCAATTACATCGCAATATTGCGACTCTCTGCGATGCAACATGCGATGCTGAGAGCGAAGCTCCTCGACTCGTGTCTTGAAATTATGAAATCAACAATAAATGAGTTAATAAATTTCTCGAAATAAAATTTTAGAAATTAAACAGATACTACATAAATCTAATTTCTTACCGCAACCTCCCGTGATCGCGTGTCGACCCAGGAACCGTCCCTCCTGGTGTGTGTCGCCCTGAATAGACGAAACTCACCAGGATCTCCGCCCTCCTGCTCAGACTATAACAATAAAAAAATGATATTAATACAAATATTTGTAAATAACTAAAATAGTAATTAAAATATTTATGTTTTCTTACCATACGCCGTCTGTGCTCCTGAATCGAAATGGAGCCCGAAGTATGGCGGGAGAGACCCGTGCCAGGACCGCCCTTCTCAGATCGGCGGTTCGTGCTGGCTGATGCGGACCTCCTGCGCCAGCCATCGGACTCCCAGGCCTGCTGCCACTCGTGCCAAATACCCTCTGGCACGTGCGCAGGACGCTGACCCGATGACCTCCAACGATGAAGCATGTCGGAGTATCGGCGTCGCGTCAGAGCCTCCCATGCTGCCCTAATGGCATCATGGCTGGCAGGATCCCACGTAAACTTTTTCTGCATTAAAATAAACAGTTAGTTTCTGAATTTATTAAGTTTAAGAAATTTTATATCACTGATAAATTGTATTTAATAAGTTTACCTGAAACTCAGAAAAATAAAACTCCCTCGTGGCTGGAGATACGTGGCGCCAATCGTAGCCACTGGGATCTGCACGCCTCTGAAATACGGCGCTGATGTGGCTGGATACATGATGCTGCTCAATGAATCTGTTAAAAAAATGCATGTTTATAAGTAATTGACTTAAAAACATAAACATATATTTTTAATTAGTATATACTTACATCCCCTGAGCATCAAGTCGAAGTACAGTGCGGCCGATGGTGGAAGAACTCTCGGAGGTATGTGCCGATCGGCTGGATGGTAATACTGCTGGAGAGATCGAAGGCTGCGCCACTGCTGGAGATCCAAACTCTCCATCTCCGATGCTCATGTGATCTGATGTAGCAGGGCTACGTCCCTGCTCACTCCGTCTATCGTCGGTAGATCTACCTCTGCCCGTCATACTGAAAATACTAAAGATTCACACAATTAAATTACGATTAATGATTGACTATGTAAGAATTTAACACTTATAAAAAAAAGTTAAATTTTAAAAAACCTCTATGTTTAATCGGTGTCATTTGTTTCGTGAAATGTTGGTTCAACATCCGATGCCGTATCGGATTGCGAATCAGTTTCATTATCATCGGAAGGAAACCGAACATTTGCATCCGCAATTTCTTGGACATCACCATTTGGATCTCTAAGTGATGTTTCAGGAGCCCTTGTGTTACTAAATGGTCACAACTAAGGTTAATAACAACCATTTAAATCATTATAAGTTTTTTAGGCAACTAAGGTCCCTACCATGCAAGGGCGAGCCACGTACGATCCTTGGCGTGCTAGCAAGGACCGATGCACAGGTTCATGGCTAATGCTTGAGTTTGGGTCGGGCCGCAAGGCGGTGCGTTTAATCATGAGACTTCACAAGCATTCAAGTGTCTTAAATTAATTCTACCTTCACTCCATGTCTATAAGGTAAGGCCCTATCCCATTCAAGAATATTTTTTGTGATATGTTATTCTGCTATTAATTATCATCGATCGGTTAAATTGAAATTTTGACAGCATTTCCCCATATGTTCTCCTAAATGTGTGGTATATAAGCCACACTAGGAGAACGTATGAGCAAATACAAACGAAATCTCACCCAACGATGATTAATAGCAGACTAACATATCGCAAAAATATTCCCAAACTGTCCACCAGGACAATTTGAGAATTTGCAAGACTAAGGCTTACAAATTCTCAAACGGGTCTAAAGGTTATAGTGCTGTGATTATGGAAGTCCGAAGACAATCGAACTTATGCTTGTTATTCTTAACTTCTTGTGAATTATACATGTAATCACTAACTTTTTAAGATTATTGTGTCAAATACAAATGTTTGTGAAGACTAAAATGTAAATCATTGAAACTACTAATTTGTTGCTGGAAATTAAATAATATTACAACAAGACTTTTTATTTAGCATTACATAATTTAATGCATCATTCAGTTTGCAGCAGAATATAAATAATCAAGACATAACAAATGTAAATAAGTACAAATGCACAAATATTATTGCATAAACATTCTGCTTAAATTAATTATTGCATAAACATTATGCAAATTAAATAATAATACAACAAGACTTCTATCTAGCATTACAAATATTATTGCATAATCAAGACATAACAATTAGTCTATCCAAACAGCTCCGTGGCCCCCCCCTTGTTTTTTTTTTGACAGTGGCCTGGGGGGGGGCCCCCCCCCCCTTTTTTTTTTGGGCCACAGCGGCCGTGGCCAGAGAAGACGGCCACGGCAGCGGCCGTGGCCGCCTTGTCCGGCCGTGGCCGGACAAGAAAAAAAAGGGGGGGGGCGGGGGGGTTCCCCCCCCCCTGTTAAGAAAATTTTTTTTTTTTTGTGACAGTGGCCTGGCCACCGTGGCCAGGCCACTGCCGGCCACGCAGCGGCCGTGGCCGGAGGGAAATCATTAAAAAAAAAATTTTTTTTTAGAGTGTGGGGCTTACCTTGGTCGAGAGAAGAAGCCGGAGTCGGATGAGAACGCCGGGGAGCCGGAGGACCACAGGGGAGGCGCCGGAGCAGCGAGGTGGGAGCCGAAATTTTTAGAGCTCGGCGGCGGCTAGGTCAAGACGGGGAAGAAGAAGAAGAGAAGGCTGGATTATATATAAGTAATTAGCGACGCAATTATTTGCGTCGCTATATGGTCGCAATATTTTTTTTAATTTATTATGTCTTAGCGACGCATTAGTGCGTCGCTAATCCATCGTTAATATGGTTTTATTAAAATTTTATGAAAAAATAGCGACGCCAATAATTGCGTCGCTAATGCGTCGCTAACTTGGCGCCAACATCCGACGGGAAATTTATTTTTATTTTCTAAGAATTGCATCGCTAAGGCATCGCAATAATTTTTTAATATTTTAAATTGATTAAAATAATAACTTATTACAATAATTGCGATGCAATCAGTGCATCGCAATAATTTTTAAATATTTTTAAATGATAATATTTAAAATTTATGATAATAATTGCGACGCAAAATGCATCGCAATAATTTTTTAATATTTTTAATCAGCTATATGTATTTTAATAATATAATTGCGATGCATATATTTCGTCGCAATATTTGTTTATTTTTTTAAAAAAATGCATCGCTAAGGCGTCGCAATAATTTTTTAATATTTATAAATGATAATATTTATAATTAATGTTAATAATTGTGATGAAAAATTGCGTCGCAATATATTTTATAAAATTTTTACATAAATTTATTTTAAAAACATTGCGACAACTTATGCATCGCAATATTATTCTTTTATTTATTAATACTGAAAAAATTTTTTTTACTAAAAATAATTGCGACGCATAAATTGCGTCGCAATATTTGTTTATTTTTTTCCTAAAATGCGTCGCTACGGAGTCGCAAAAATTCTTAATTATTTATTAATGATAATATTAATAATTTATGATAATAATTGCGACGCCTTATTGCGTCGCATAATTTTTAATATTTTTTAGATATATTTATTTAAAAATTGTGACACAAATTATGCATCAATATTTTATTTTTTATTTATTAATACTGATAAAAATTATATTTACTTAAAATATTGCGACGCATACATTGCGTCGCAATATTTGTTTAATTTTTCTTCTAAAATGCGTCGCTACGGCGTCGCAATAATTTTATAATATTTTTTAAAACTTTTTCATAACTTTTTTTTGAGTAATTATAAGTGATCCGACGTTTTCGATCGATCAAAGCCCTGATCCCGATCGGCCACGACCGATCTCGGACCATGGCAATCGGTCCGATTCCAGACCGATGCGATCGGTCCGACATCCTGATCCGATCGGCCAATCGATCCCGGACCGTTGCGATCGGTCCAAGATCGGCGACGATCCGACGATTGTGATCGATCCAAGCCTGATCCCGATCGGCCACGACCGATCTCGGACCGTGGCGATCGGTCCGATCGGCGACGATCCGATGGTTGCGATCGATCCAAGCCCTGATCCCGATCGGCCATGACCGATCCAGACCGATGCGATCGGTCCGACATCGCCGACGATCCGATGGTTGCGATCGATCCAAGCCGTGATCCCGATCGGCCACGACCGATCTCGGACCGTTGCAATCGTCCGAGATCGGCGACGATCCGATGGTTGCGATCGATCCAAGCCGTGATCCCGATCGGCCACGACCGATCTCGGACCTTGGCGATCGGTCCGATCGGCGACGATCCGACGGTTGCGATCGATCCAAGCCCTGATCCGATCGGCCACGACCGATCCCGGACCGTTGCGATCGGTCCAAGATCGCTGGCGATCCGACGGTTGCGATCGATCCAAGCCGTGATCCCGATCGGCCACGACCGATCTCGGACCGTGGCGATCGGTCCAATCGGCGACGATCCAACGGTTGCGATCGATCCAAGCCCTGATCCCGATCGGCCATGACCGATTCCAGACCGATGGATCGGTCCGAATCGCTGGCGATCCGACGGTTCCAATCGATCCAAGCCTGATCCCGATCGGCCACGACCGATCTCGGACCGTGGCGATCGGTCCGATCGGCGATGATCCGACGGTTGCGATCGATCCAAGCCCTGATCCCGATCGGCCATGACCGATTCCAACCGATGCGATCGGTCCGAGATCGCTGACGATCCGACGGTTGCGATCGATCCAAGCCCTGATCCCGATCGGCCACGACCGATCTCGAACCGTGGCGATCGGTCCGATCGGCGACGATCCGAGGGTTGCGATCGATCCAAGCCCTTATTCCGATCGGTCACGATCGATTTTGGACCGATCGCTATTTAACATAATTAATTTTTTTAAATATATTACGACGCAAAGGATTGCGTGGTAATTTTTTAATATGATAATTATATTATATAAAAATTAATTTTAATTATAATAATTACGACGCAACAAGTGCGTCGCTATATTAAAACATAATTTCCTAATTAATTTTTTGGTTTATTACGTCGCTAATGCGTCGCTATTTAACATAATTAATTTTTTAAAACATTGCAATGCACTGTGTTACGTCGCAATTATTTTTTCTCATATTTATACTTTATAAAATTTAATTTTATTTAAAATAATTGCGATGCATTTATTACATCGCTGAATTAAAAAATAATTTTAATTTATTTTCTGGTTTATTGCCTCGCGAATGCGTCGCTATTTAAAATATTTAATTTTTTTCAAAACATTGCAACGCACTAAATGCATCGCAATATTTTTTTAAATATTTAACTTTAAAAAATTTAATTTCATTTAAATTATTTGCGATGCAATTGGTGCGTCGCTAAATTAAAAATAATTTTTTAATTTTCTGGTTTATTGCGTCGCTATTTAATATATTTAATTCTTTTAAAAACATTGCGACGCACTGTGATGCGTCGCAATATTTTTTTTCCGATATTTAAATTTTATAAAATTTAATTTCATTTAAATTATTTGCGACGCAATTGTTGCGTCACTAAATTAAAAATAATTTCTCTAATTTTTTTTTTATTGCGTCGCTAATGCGTCGCTATTTAACATATTTAATTCTGTTTAAAACATTGCGACGCACTAAGTTGCGTCGCAATATTTTTTTCCGATATTTAAATTTTATAAAAAATTAATTTAAAAATATTGCGATGCATTATTTGCGTCGCAATATTAAAAAATTAATTTTTTTGATTTTCTGGTTAATTGAGTCGCTAATGCGTCGCTAATTGCGTCGCAATATTTTGTTGTCACAGAGGCGTCGCAAAGTGGTCGCAAATTTAGCGACGCATAGTTGCGTCGCTAAACTTGCATCGCTATTTCAGTATTTTCTTGTAGTGTTTGTTTCGAAGACACTGCTAAACCTTTCTCTTCTCCCAATGATGGTGTAGTTTGAAAGAATGAATAAAGTTAGGGACCAACCAAAGCAAGATGTTTATTTATCTTTGCTCTGCCCATCAAAGAGCAAAATCATGGACTAAAATTGTGCTTAAATTGAGAAATTAATCCCCATATCATGCACTAATTTTATGGAATATCATGCACCACATTCTGTATTTGATTGCAACCGATATTAATGGATTATGCTTTGCTTTTGTGGAATATCATGCATCAATTTTATGGAATATCATGCACCATATTTCATATTTGATTGCAACCGATATTCATGGATCATATTATGATTTTGTGGAATATCATGCATCGATTTTATGAAATATCATGGATAACATTCTGTATTTGATTGCAATTAATATTAATAAAAATATTAAAAATATTCAACGTGATAATATTTGGTTTTATCAATAAATATGGGTTGACAGGAAAGATATGATAATGCAAAGGTACTATCAAACATGGCAACTTGTGATGAGAGCAAGATGAACGCACTTTAAGTTTTAGTAACTGATAAATTTTACGATGCTTTTAGTTTTTTTTAGGGTAATATTATAAATAATCCCAAATTCAAAGGCATTGTATAAGGATTTGCTGAAGGGTGGTGTATGGTGGGATTAGTGTTGGGATTGTTTCCAACATAAATTATTTTTGAAAGAAAAATTAAGGTAGAGGAAGGTTTTCTTTCAAGAAAAAAAATAGATTTATCATTTCTTAAACACATCATCATATAAATATTGTTTCTTGGTTCTACGGATAAACATAATGCCTCTTATGATCTTATCCATCTGAGGCTACCATACCAAAACATAATAAAATAGGCCCATTATGTAAAAGCCCAACAAAGACTAAAATAAAAAAAAAAAACTAACAACCATTATATTTTAACACTCCCCTTTAATGGTTGTTCTTGGATACCCATGAGATCTCTAAAGGGAATAAATTTCTCCTTGGGTAGTGCCTTGGTAAAGATGTCTACAATTTGGTCTTCAGTCTTCACATACTTTACTTCAATTTCTTTTTCTTCTACCATATCTCTAATGAAAAGGTACTTGATTTTGATGTACTTAGTGCGGCTATAATATATATGATTCTTTATCATAAAAATGATAGATTTATTATCACATAGTAGAGTAGTAGCTTCTTCTTGCTTCTTGCCCATATCTTCAAGTATTCTTCTCAACCAAATTATTGTTGCACTGCCAAAGTTGTGAAAACATATTCTGCTTCAGAAGATGATAATGCCATTGTATCTTGTTTCTTGGATGCCCAAGATATAACACATGATCCATAAAAGAATATATAACCTGATGTGCTTTTCATGTCATCAATACTTCCAACCCAATCACTATCACAAAACCCAAATAACTTCACAATATCATCATTGTTTCTTTCATACATGATCCCATAATCTTTAGTACCTTTGATGTATCTCAAGATTCTTTTTGCTTGTCCAAAGTAAATATTACTTGGCTTTTATAAATCTGTAAAGTAAACTTGATGTAAACATTATGTCTGGCCTTGTAATTGTTAGATATAATAAACTTTCAATAATGCTTATGTATAATTGTGCATTGGCTTCATCGCTTTCATCATCTTTCATCAATTTTTCATTTACCATAAAAGGTATTTCCATACTATTGAATTTTTTATTTTGAATTTCTTGAGAATGCCTTCTATATACTTCTTTTGACTGATAAAAATACCATCTTTTCTTTGACTAATTTTAATTCCCAAAAAATAATGTGGCAAACCCATATCATTCATTTCATATCTTCTCATCATATCACTTTTGAAAGTTAAAATCATATTCTCATTGTTACCGGTAATAATTAAATCATCAACATAAAGAGAGACAATGAGAATATCATTACCTTGTTTCTTCACAAAAAGTGTTGGTTTACTTGGACTTTTTAGAAAACCTTTTTTATTGAAGTAGGTGTCAATTTGAGAGTACCATGCTCTGGGTGCTTGCTTCAGCCCATATAATATTTTTTCAACTTGTATACCTTGTTTTCTTGACTTTTGATGATGAAGCCTTGAGGTTGTTCAACATAGATTTCTTCTTCGAATACTCCATTTAAGAATGTTGACTTTACATCTAGTTGATGTAGTTTCAACTTTTATGTGCTGCCATAGAAATAAGAGTTCTAATTGTATCATGTCTAGCAACAGGTGCAAAGTTTTTTGATAATCAATACCAGATAATTGAGAGTATCCCTTGCTACCAATCTTGCTTTGTGTCTTTGAATGGTGCCATCTGGATTGTGTTTTTTTTTATATATCCACTTCAAGCCAATAACTTTCTTATCATTTGGTTTCTTCATTAATTCTCAAGTTTTATTCTTCTCAATCATATTGATTTCTTATTGCATTGCCTTGTTCCATACTTCTTCATGCATAACATTTTTATAAGTTTCAGGCTCAATCATGCAGAAATTACAAGAAGCATAAATGTCACTTAATCATCTCATTTTTAGTGGAGTAGAACTTGAAGATGGACTTAAACTTGAAGTTGAAAATGGACTTACACTTGGAGAAGTTTGTGGTGAACCTTTAACCTCATTTTCTTTATTTTGAGCATCATTAATTTCTTCATCAAGAGGAATAATATTTCTTTCAACTTTCTTTTGTTTTCAATCCAAAGCAACTTTCTCATTGAAAATAATATCTCTTCTTATGATCACTTGATTTTGCTTTAAACTGAAAAGTCTGTAACCTTTTGATTTAGAACTGTATCCAACAAAGATACATTTTTTACTTATTTCATCAAGTTTATCTTCTTTTCTTTGGAATATGTGCATAGCATACACAACCAATAATTTTGAAATGCTTCACTCAAGGCTTTCTACCAGACCAGGCTTCAAATAGTGTCATATTCTGAAGAGTTTTTGTTGGACATTTATTCATCAGATACACTATTGTATTCGCTGCTTCTACCTAATAAGAATTTAGAAGGCCTTTATCTTTGAGCATAGATCTAGACATCTCAATAATAGTACGGTTCTTTCTTTCTGCAACTCCATTTTGCTCTGGTGCATAGCCAACAGTCCATTGTCTTTGTACATCAATATCTTCACAAAACTTCTTAAATTCATTTGAATTGTATTCACCACCTCTACCACTTCTCAGCACCATGATATAATGCCAACTTTATCTTTTCACTAGATTTTTAAACTTCTTGAAGATAAGAAATGCCTCTGATTTATGTCTCCTAAAATACACTCATGTCAACCTTGAATAGTCATCAATAAAAATAATGAAATAGATATTACCTGCATGAGAAGGAGTTTTCATTGGTCCACATATGTCAGTATGAATAAGCTCCAATGGTGCTTTGGCTCTCCATACATGCTCTTTTGAAAATGCCTCTTTATATTGTTTTCCAAGTGCACATCCTTCACTGGGTTCTTTCTTATCATGTATTGCTAGTAGACCATACACTATATTCTTTTGATGTAAACTTCTCAAACTTTGAAAGTTCAAGTGCCCAAACCTTTTGTACCATAACCATGACTGATCGTTTACTTTCATCTTCCATGCAGCATCCTTTGCATAGTGCAAAATAAGAGAAAAGCTTCTATTTTTCTTTATTTTGATATTTACCATAAGTTGCTTTTTCATTCCTCTATCATATAACTTGCAAACATTATCTTCAAAGTGTACCATGTGCCCATGCTCAATCAGCTGTCTAACACTCAAGAGATTCTGCTTCCAGTCTGGAATAAGTAAAACATCATGAATGAACTTCTTCCTTTCTTGGTATTAATTGCAATTGTACCTTTATCTTTTGCTTGGACTAGAACACCATTTTTCATCTTCACTTGTGAAATTAAAGAATTATCAATGTCCATAAAAATAGATTTGTTATCATTCATGTAATTGTTGTACCCACTGTCAAGATACCACATATTATTTCTTTACTCTTCTGTAGTTTGACATGCATATAGAGTACTTTGTTCAGCTTCATTTTCTTCTGAGAAGTGTGCTTGCTCACTAGTTTTATACCTACAATCTTTTTAAACATATCCAAACTTTTTGCAATTATAACATTGGGGTTTCCTCCTAAATCAGCAATCTTTTTCAACATGAGAAGATCTTTTACATATGTTGCACCTTTGTTGAGTGCTCTCATCATATTACCTTTTGAAAAATTATTTCTTTGCATTCTTCTACCTCTTCTTTCATATTTCTTCCTCTTTCTCTACTCCAATTTTTACCTCTCAATGACTCTCTTTTAACTGGAGCATGACTAGATGATTCTTTTTGAGAATTTTTATCGACCACTTTAAGTTTAGATTGAAAGGCACTTTCAATTGATGATTCTTTATGCCTAAACAATCTTTGCTCATGAGCTTTAAGAGATTCCATCAATTCATAAACACTTAATTCAGAAAGATCATTAGATTCTTCAATAATTATAACTATTGTATCAAATTTTGAAGATAAACTAGCCAAGATTTTCTCACATATTCTTTGCTTGATGATGGTTTCACCATAGCTCTTCATTTGATTAACAGTCTCCATAATTTTGAAGTAATCCTTCAATTTTTTATTTTCTTGCATTCTCAAATTATTTAACTCTCTTCTTAGAGTTTGAAGTTTGATAGCTCTCACCTTGATGTTGCCTTAAAATTCTTCCTGCAAGATGTCCCATGCTTCCTTTGATTTGGTGGCTCTAATGATTCTAGGGAAAAGTTTGTCAGATACAACTTGTTGTATGAAGAATAGTGCTTTGGCATCCTTCTTTTTGTAGTCCTTCAGTTGCTCCTTTTGATGATTTATTGATTAATTGGCTCTTCGTACCCATACTCTACTAGATCCCATACTTCTTATGGAATAAAAAGGGTCTTCATCTTGATGCTTCAATAATCATAATTTTCTTCATAAAAAATAAGGATAGAAGGTTGGTTGATATTCATTCTAATATTGTTTGAGCCTACCATGAATCACACTTGTAATTTTTTTTTTGTAACAATTTTCTTTTTTCACCGCTTCTTTTGGCCAACAACCTTTTTTTTTTTCCAGGCTTTCCTCCCATTCCCTTATTGCTTGGAACTAAGGAAATCTAACACCTTCTCCCTATCACTTGAAAATCTGACACTTTGTGAGAGGAAGGTGGAATTCAAAATGGAAGAAAACGGGGCTTCTTCCTTGTGTTCGTGTGGAATCTTGATGGCTCCTTCTAGGTTTTGGTGTGGGATTTTGGTGGCATCTTCTTGGTATTGGCACGGAATCACGGTGGCTTCCTCAACAGGTTCTTAAGAAGAACGACGGATATGCATGGAAGAACAGCACCTTATCGTGACGGCACTGATTTTTTTTTCAAGATCTTTGAAGCCACGATAATTTCAAATTGCCTATATCATTCTTGATCTGCAGATCTCACGAATCAAGCTCTGATACCAATTTTTATTGGGATTGTTTCCAACACAAATTATTTTTGGAAGAGAAATTAGGGTAGGGAAGGTTTTCTCTCAAGAAAAAAAAAAAATAGTCTGTTGTTTTATTAAGCACATCACCATATAAATATTGTTTCTTGATTCTACGGATAAACATAATGCCTCTTATGATCTTATCCATCTAAAGCTACCATACCAAAGCATAATAAAATAAGCCCATTATGTAAAAGCTTAAAAAGATAAAATAAAATAAAAAATAACTAACAAGCATTATATTTTAACACTTAGATGGCTGAATTGAGGCTCTTTTTGTAAAAAAAAAATTACAAAAAAGCCTGATAGTTGAAGCCTAAACAAGAGAAGAGCTGGAGAGCTCATCCGAAGGCTCCATCATTCTATGGTGTAAAACCAGGTAAAACCTGTTACTAGAAATTAGTGGAGTTCATCGTGAAGACAACAATGATTTGAGGCCATTCCGTATGCAGCTGCAATCGGAGCACCCTTTATAACTTATCCGACAAGAGCTCCCTCTAGATTTCTTTGTCCTCCC
This sequence comes from Calamus simplicifolius, assembly GCA_900491605.1. Lineage (NCBI taxonomy): Eukaryota > Viridiplantae > Streptophyta > Magnoliopsida > Arecales > Arecaceae > Calamus > Calamus simplicifolius. The sequence goes on along the minus strand of UESW01004432.1, from coordinate 179,526 downwards.
CTAAGCTTTTCAATGGTTATGTGGAAAGATTGATGAAAAGGCTTCGGAGCCAACCTTGGGCAAAACATGCAGCTTGAACACCAGCATCAGTTACCAGTCACCGAACTTCGTCTTGATCTCACAATCTCGGTCTCTTTGTTAGCAAAATGTAGTTTTAACAATCTTGATCTCTTTGTTAGCAAAATGTTGTTTTGGTATTTACAGAGCTCCAACTGAGCTGGCCAAGCTTGTCTGCACCACATGCCATAACGGGGAATTAATAGTGGGGGCGCGCGGTAGTGACTAAGGCACCCAATTTCGAATCAATACTTGGATAAAGCCTAAAAAAATTTTGCACAGTACCGTTACTAGGCTTGATTTGAATTCAGCCCAAACTCAAGCCCACTGACCCTTAATTAGGCTCAAATCTATCTTAAATGTAATCTTAAAACCTTAATATGTACTAGGCGTTTTAAATTCTACATTGAATTTTCTACCAATTAGGTAAGGATAGCACTCAATATCATAGGAATTTTTTCCAAAATAATTAAATATAATTATTTTAAATATTGCTATGTTTGTGTAAATATTAAAACTGAAAATTAACTTCATCACTTCATTTTTGACTCAAATAGATTGTTATGGCTTGGTCTGATTGAGTTTTGAGTTATGCGCTAGGCTTAAACCTTAATTTCTGAAAAAAATTCCGATTTCTAGAGATGGGCTCTAGCCCAACCCACTTCCAGTTCTTGTAGTAACCATGGGGGTTAGAGGTTACTCCTTACACCACATCAAAAACATATAAAAGATTAAAATATTATTTTATATAATATAATATATAATCAAGCTCAAATTTGATCACTTTTTCATCACTAAATTCATAGCAAAGCAGCAGCATTCTTTGCTTAAATAGAAAATGATGAAAAAAAGTGTATAAAGATAAATGAAAACAAAAGGCCATAGGCACAAACACAATGAAAGTAAACGTTAATCATTTGAGATGCGATAATAAATACTTATCCCATAAAAGAAATACTAATATGTCTACAACAAATAGCCAGCTTAAATCAATTAAACACCAATATCTTGAAAATAAATAGTTAATCTGAATTAATAAACACCTAATTTGATGCAAACAAAATACGAAAGAATAAATAAAATTATTTTACACATAATATGGGTAAAAAATAAAATGCATTTATTGAGACAAAACAGATACGATGTATTGCCAATGCTTATGTGCCACATATTTTGCCTCCAAGATCTCATACGGCCACCTCATACGCCACATTACGCGTGTGTCCAGCCTCAGATTGCACGCATAAAATACATCATCGATCCAATAGTTTATATTTATTTAATTATTTATTATGAGCTTGTTGATATTTATCCTATGAAATAAGTATTTAGTGTTGACCCCAAAATAGTTAGGAAACGTTTGATAGTCGAAGCCAGAAAACCTCTTCCTTCTATCCCTAGGGAGCTTAACAAAATTGAAAACAGTATGATCAGATGAGAATATTGTATTAAAAGTGTTTAATGCTTGGTCATACAAGATGAACATTAAAGTTTTAATTCCATTATGTCATCAGCTTTAGTCAGTGACTGTTTCCCATTCTAATTATTGATATAATCACTACAAGAGAAATAAAATATTGTGAGCCCAAATGCGTCAATTGCGTCGCTAAACATGATATTGCGACGCAATAGCGACGCAATGACGGCGTCGCTCAACTGTCCGTCGCAATACCCATTTGTCGCAATTGCGTCGCAATATTGCGACTCTCTGCGACGCATGCAAATGCGTCGCTATATTTAAAATTAATTTTTAAAAATAAAATTATTATTAAATATTACGAACTAATTTGCGTCGCAATATTGCGACGCATTGCGTCGCAATATTTAATAATAATATTTTTGGTATAATAGCGACGCAATTTGAGTCGCTAATGCGTCGCAAATAAAAATTATTTTAAAATATTGCGACGCAGGTCATTGCGTCGCAATATTTATTAAAAATTTTTAAGATAAAATAGCGACTCAATTTAGTCGCTAATGCGTCGCTATTAAATTTATTTTTAAATTATTGCGATGCCAGGTCATTGCGTCGCAATATTTAATAATAATATTTTAAAAATATTAGCGATCCAATTTCAGTCGCTAATGCGTCGCAAATTTTGTTTTTAAAAAATTAAATGATTAAAAATTAAAACGGTTAATACAATTTCGCTAATCTAAATATTGATACAAACATTTTTCACTCAATCCAAACAATAATAAATTTCAAAAATAATTTATATATTAAAATTTTGAAGTTTTTACAACATAAAAAAAAAAAAAATACATCAAGAATCTGAACGATCACGTGGAGGCTGTGGAGGCTGTGGAGGCTGAAGACTCTGCGACAAGCGTCTAACCATATCCCGCAAATAATGCATCTCATCTCGCATGTCTGCAACCTCCTGATCCCGGCCTCGCATACGATCCTCAAAATCCTGCTCGACCTCCTGGCGAATCTCCTCTGCAATAGATCTGCGAAGCTCCTGTAAACGCTCGGGAGGAAGATCAGCAGGAACTCGCGAGCTGGAGGCCTGATGGGGAAAAAATGTAGAAGCTCTAGTGCCCATACCATAGACCCTGCGGTCTCGTGGCTGGGCACCAACAGCCTCCAAAAACACACGTCGACTCTCCTCTGCTGAGAGTTCGACGGGCGTCTCCCCATCAGTAGAGTCGACCTGCGATGCCTGGGAGCGAAGCTCCTCGACTCGTGTCTTGAAATTATGAAATCAACAATAAATGAGTTAATAAATTTCTCGAAATAAAATTTTAGAAATTAAACAGATACTACATAAATCTAATTTCTTACCGCAACCTCCCGTGATCGCGTGTCGACCCAGGAGCCGTCCCTCCTGGTGTGTGTCGCCCTGAATAGACGAAACTCACCAGGATCTCCGCCCTCCTGCTCAGTCTATAACAATAAAAAAAATGATATTAATACAAATATTTGTAAATAACTAAAATAGTAATTAAAATATTTATGTTTTCTTACCATACGCCGTCTGCTCCTGAATCGAAATGGAGCCCGAAGTATGACGGGAGAGACCCGTGCCAGGACCGCCCTTCTCAGATCGGCGGTTCGTGCTGGCTGATGCGGACCTCCTGCGCCAGCCATCGGACTCCCAGGCCTGCTGCCACTCGTGCCAAATACCCTCTGGCACGTGCGCAGGACGCTGACCCGATGACCTCCAACGATGAAGCATGTCGGAGTATCGGCGTCGCGTCAGAGCCTCCCATGCTGCCCTAATGGCATCATGGGTGGCAGGATCCCACGTAAACTTTTTCTGCATTAAAATAAACAGTTAGTTTCTGAATTTATTAACTTTAAAAATTATATATCACTGATAAATTGTATTTAATAAGTTTACCTGAAACTCAGAAAAATAAAACCTCCCTCGTGGCTGGCGATACGTGGCGCCAATCGTAGCCACTGGGATCTGCACGCCTCTGAAAAACGGCGCTGATGTGGCTGGAGACATGATGCTGCTCAATGAATCTGTTAAAAAAATGCAAGTTTATAAGTAAATGACTTAAAAACATAAATAAAATATTTTTAATTAGTATATACTTACATCCCCTGAGCATCAAGTCTAAGTACAGTGCGGCCGCCGATCGCGGAAGAACTCTCGGAGGTCTGTGCCGATCGGGTGGATGGTAATACTGGTGCAGAGATCGAAGGCTGCGCCTCTGCTGGAGATCCAAACTCTCCATCTCCGACGCTCATGTGATCTGATCTCGCAGGATCCAAACTACGTCTCTGCTCACCCAAACTGTCGTCGGTAGATCTACCTCTGCCCCTCATACTGAAAATACTAAAGATTCACACAATTAAATTACGATTAATGATTGACTATGTAAGAATTTAACACTTATAAAAAAAAGTTAAATTTTAAAAAACCTTTATGTTTAATCGGTGTCATTTGTTTCGTGAAATGTTGGTTCAACATCCGATGCCGTATCGGATTGCGAATCAGTTTCATTATCATCGGAAGGAAACCGAACATTTGCATCCGCAATTTGTTGGACATCACCACTTGGATCTCTAAGTGATGTTTCAGGAGCCCTTGTGTCATCCTCAATTGCATGCATTTCCATCTCATCCTCTTGAAATGCAGGGCACTCGGTTGATTGACTTGATGAACTCTCCTCTAATACGATTGTTGAACGTGGGACGATTTTAGAAACGGCCCACCAATCTCGCTTGTCGTTGCGCAAACTTGGATATCCGCAGTAAAAGACTTGCTGAGCTTGGGATGCAAGGATGAATGGGTCATATTTCTGCAATCTTCGTCGATGGTTCACTTCAACCAAATTATAGTCGTTATGAACCCTTTTGCCCACAGGAACTATCGGATCGAACCAATCACAACGAAACAATACGGTTCGTTTCATAGGCCAACCGGGATATTCAACTTCAACCACCTCTACTAACTTTCCATAATAATCCTGCATATTTGCTCCAACACTTTCTCCTTTTACACACACGCCCCAGTTCTGCGTGCCTCTTGAAGCTGCTAATCGTTCAATCTGAAATTTGTACCCATTTACAAAATAGCCAGTAGAGGTTGTTACGGTCTTCAATGGCCATTGCGATAGACATTTAATGAAAATATTGTCGGTTGTCGACCATGGACCGTTGACCTATAAATTAATAAGCTATTGACATCCAATTCAAAAAATAATAGCCATTATCGAAATTGATTGAGTGATACTACTCACAAATTCATAAAACCAGTAAGCAAACTCCGTTTCTAATTTCTGCCCAATTGCAACTTGACTGATGTCGGGATTCATCTGTCGTTGTCTATCACAAAACATCCTTATGGGATGAAAAGGATGAAAACTAATGTTAGAAATTAAATATTATGGTATATTGTTATTTAAATTTAAATTTCCAATTTAGCATTGAAGTATACACTTACTCAATATATGGATCGACTTCTCGACAGTTCATTAGGATGTAATAATGTGCTGCATTATACTCCATATCGCTAAGATTTCTTGACTTCTGCCCACCAAATGAACGGCCGATAGCTTTAAAAATTGATATTCTACCGTCATTAGCTTCTGCTTCGTCCACACATACGTCATCGTTACGACCATGATTTCGGCTCCTCGTGTGGACGTGACCCTCAAAGTAATGCGAGGCAAAAGCTGAAACTTCTTCGACCAAGTGTGCATTGCATATAGAACCTTCAACCCTTGCCTTATTACGCACATTATTTTTTAACTTCTTAAGATACCTATATGTAAAGTTGCAACAAAAAATTAACCAATTTTTCAAGCAATGAAATAATATTTGAAATGTCAACATATCTTAATGATGTATATATTTACCTCTCGAAAGGATACATCCAGCGATACTGCACGGGACCAGCTATGCTCGCTTCGTATGGCAAGTGAACCGGTAAATGCTCCATTGAGTCAAAAAAACTGGGAGGAAATATTCGCTCAAGCTTGCATAAAATAATTGGAATTTCCTCCTCAAGCCTTGCCATGGATGCAGAAGTAATGACTGCGGCAGATAACTCCTTGAAGAATAAGCTGAGCTCCGTAATTGCCTTCCAGACATGTTGCGGAAGCAACTCACGAAAAGCTATAGGTAATAACCGTTGCATGAAAACATGGCAGTCGTGACTCTTCATGCCGAACAACTTGAGCTTATGCATGTCCACACACCTACCGATATTTGAGGCATAACCATCTGGAAATTTTAACCCTCTAAGCCAGTTACATAAAACTTCTCGTGAATTTCTGTCAAGAGTGTAACATGCTTTAGGATAGGTCCCATCGGCACTCCTTCTCAAATCACCTCTTCTGCAGTACTGATTAAGTTCTTCTCTTGACTTTGCAGTATCTTTTGTTTTTCCCGGGATGTTTAGCACCGTGTTAAATATGTTATCAAAGAAATTTTTCTCGATATGCATAACATCCAAGTTGTGCCGGATGAGATTTGTGCTCCAATAAGGCAAATCCCAAAATATACTTCGCTTCTTCCAGTTATGTTCTTTACATATACGGCCATTTATTCTATCTGCATCTGGTTCCCATGCATACATCAACCCCAAATGCTCTATAGAATCAAATATATCCGTGCCGGACCTAACCGGTTCGGCAAATTTTGTGACTGCTTTGTTCTTCCGGAAGGCGATCAAGTTACGCCTGTAAGGATGATTTGGGGCAAGAACTTCCTATGGTTATCAAACCATGACTGCTTACCACTCTTCTGCATGTAAATGCATCCGAATCATACATGCAATGAGGGCATGCCAGACGTCCAGCAGTGCTCCAACCAGACAACATTGCATATGCCGAAAATCACTTATTGTCCACATCAAAGCAGCTCTCATGAAGAAATTCTGTTTCATAGAAATGTCGTAGGCTACGACTCCTGTTTCCCACAACATTTTCAATTCGGCCACCAACGGTTGCAGAAAGACATCAATCTTTTCCTTTGGATTTGATGGTCCTGGAACCAAAACGGTTAAAAACATTGCAGTATCTTTCATGCACTTCCACGGAGGAGGTTATATACAGTCAGTATCACAGGCCAATCGAACTTATGCTTGTTATTCTTAACTTCTTGTGAATTATAAATGTAATCACTAACTTTTTAAGATTATTGTGTCAAATACAAATGTTTGCGAATACTAAAATGTAAATCATTGAAACTACTAATTTGTTGCTGAAAATTAAATAATATTACAACAAGACTTTTTATTTAGCATTCATAATTTAATGCATCATTTAGTTTGCAGCAGAATATAAATAATCAAGACATAACAAATGTAAATAATTACAAATGCACAAATACTATTGCATAAACATTCTGCTTAAATTAATTATTGCATAAACATTATACAAATTAAATAATAAACATTATACAAATTAAATAATAAATAAATTTTTTTTTTCAGTGGCCTGGCCACCGTGGCAGGCCACTGCCGGCCATGGCAGCGGTCGTGGCCGGTCCGATCGCGGCCACGGCCGTGGCCGCCTTGTCCAACCGCTGCCACGGCCGTGGCCGGACAAGAAATAAAAGGGGGGGGGGGCGGGGGGGTTCCCCCCCCCCCTGTTATGAAAAAAAATATTTTTTTTTTGACAGTGGCCTGGCCACCATGGCCAGGCCACTGCCAGCCACGGCAGCGGCCGTGGCCGGAGAAGATGGCCACGGCAGCGGCCGTGGCCGCCTTGTCCGGCGCGGCCACGGCCGTGGCCGGACAAGAAATAAAAGGGGGGGGGGGCGGTGGGGTTTCCCCCCCCTGTTATGAAAACAAAATTTTTTTTTTTTTTGACAGTGGCCTGGCCACCGTGGCCAGGCCACTGCCGGCCACGGCAGCGGCCGTGGCCGGAGAAGACGGCCACGGCAGCGGCCATGGCTGCTTGTCCGGCCGCGGCCACGGCCGTGGCCGGACAAGAAATAAAAGGGGCGGGGGCCGGGGGGGTTTCCCCCCCCCCTGTTATGAAAAAAAAAAAATTTTTTTTTTGACAGTGGCCTGGCCACTGCCGGCCACGGCAGCAGCCGTGGCCGGAGAAGACGGCCACGGCAACGGCCGTGGCCGCCTTGTCCGGCCGCGGCCACGGCTGTGGCCGTACAAGAAAAAAGGGGGGGGGGGGGGGTTCCCCCCCTGTTATGAAAACAAAAATTTTTTTTTGACAGTGGCCTGGCCACAGTGGCCAGGCCACTGCTGGCCACGGCAGCGGCCGTGGCCGGAGAAGACGGCCATGGCAGCGGCCGTGGCCGGAGAAGACGGCCACGGCAGCGGCCGTGGCCGCCTTGTCCGGCCGCAGCCACGGCCGTGGCCGGACAAGAAATAAAAGGGGGGGGGGGTTCCCCCCCCCCCCCGCCCTGTTATGAAAAAAAAAAATTTTTTTTTTCACAGTGGCCTGGCCACCATGGCCTGGCCACTGCCGGCCACGGCAGCGACCGTGGCCGGAGAAGATGGCCACGGCAGCGGCCGTGGCCGCCTTGTCCGGCTGCGGCCACGGCCGTGGCCGGACAAGAAATAAAAGGGGGGGGGCGGGGGGGTTTCCCCCCTGTTATGAAAACAAAAATTTTTTTTTTTTACAGTGGCCTGGCCACCGTGGCCAGGCCACTGCCGGCCACGGCAGCGGCCGTTGCCGGAGAAGATGGCCACGGCAGCGGCCGTGGCCGCCTTGTCCGGCCGCGGCCACGGCCGTGGCCGGACAAGAAATAAAAGGGGGGGGGGGGCGGGGGGGTTTCCCGCCCCCCCCCCCCCTGTTATGAAAACAATTTTTTTTTTTTTGACAGTGGCCTGGCCACTGCCGGCCACGGCAGCTGCCGTGGCCGGAGGGAAATCATTAAATTTTTTTTTTTTTTTAGAGTGTAGGGGCTTACCTTGGTCGAGAGAAGAAGCCGGAGTCAGATGAGAACGTCGGGGAGCCGGAGGACCACAGGGGAGGCGCCGGAGCAACGAGGTGGGAGCCAAAAATTTTTTGAGCACGGGGGCAGCGGCGGCTAGGTCAAGACGGGGAAGAAGAAGAAGAGAAGGCCGGTTTATATATAAGTACTTAGCGACGCAATTATTTGCGTCGCTATATGATCGAAATATTTTTTTTTAATTTATTCTGTCTTAGCGACGCATTAGTGCGTCGCTAATGCCTCGTTAATATGGTTTTATTATTAATTTATGAAAAAATAGCGACGCCAATAATTGTGTCGCTAATGCATCGCTAACTTGGCACCAACATCCGGCAAAAAATTTTTTTTATTTTCTAAGCATTGCGATGCAAAAATACGTCACAATAATTTTTTAATATTTTTAATCAGCTATATGTATTTTAATAATATAATTGCGACGTATATATTTTGTCGTAATATTTATTTATTTTTTATAAAAAAATGTGTCGCTAAGGCGTCACAATAATTTTTTAATATTTTAAATGATAATATTTGTAATTAATGTTAATAATTACGTTGAAAAATTGCGTCGCAATATATTTCTAAAATTTTTAATTACATAAATTTATTTTTAATACATTGCGACGCAACTTATGCATTGCAATATTATATTGCTTTTATTTTTAATACTGAAAAAAATTTTTTTAACTAAATTAATTGCGACGCATAAGTGTCGTCGCAATATTTGTTTATTTTTTTTCTAAAATGAGTCGCTACGGAGTCGCAAAAATTCTTAATTATTTATTAATGTTAATTTAATAATTTATGATAATAATTGCGATGCCTTATTGCGTCGCAATAATTTTAAAATATTTTTCAAAACTTTTAATAACTTTTTTTTTGAGTAATTCTAAGTGATCCGACGTTTTCGATCGATCGAAGCCCTAATCCCGATCGGCCACGATCGATCTCGGACCATTGTGATCAGTCCAAGATTGGTGATGATTCGACGGTTGCGATCGATCCAAGCCATGATCCCGATCGGCCATGACCGATCTCGGACCGTGGTGATTGGTCCGATCGGCGATGATCCGACGGTTGCGATCGATCCAAGCCCTGATCCCGATCGGCCACGACCGATCCCGGACCGTTGCGATCGGTCCAAGATCGACAAAGATCCGACGGTTGCGATCGATCCAAGCCTTGATCCCGATCGGCCACGATCGATCTCGGACCATGGCGATCGGTCCGATCGGCGACGATCCGACGGTTGCGATCGATCCAAGCCCTGATCCCGATCGGCCACGACCGATCCCGGACCGTTGCGATCGGTCCAAGATCGCTGGCGATCCGACGGTTGCAATCGATCCAAGCCCTGATCCCGATCGCCACGACTGATCTCGGACCGTTGTGATCGGTCTGATCGGCAACGATCCGACATTTGCGATCGATCCAAGCTGTGATCCCGATCGGCCACGACCGATCTCGGACCGTGGCGATCGGTCCGATCGGCGACAATCCGACGGTTGCGATCGATCCAAGACTTGATCCCGATCGGCCACGACCGATCTCGAACCGTGGCGATCGGTCCGATCGGCAACGATCTGATGGTTGCGATCGATCCAAGCCCTGATCCCTATCGGCCACGAACGATCCTGGACCGTTGCGATCGGTCCAAGATCGCTGGCGATCCGACGGTTGCAATCGATCCAAGCCCTGATCCCGATCGGCCACGACTGATCTCAGACCGTGGCGATCGGTTTGATCAGCAACGATCCGACATTTGCGATCAATCCAAGCCCTGATCCCGATCGGCCACGACCAATCTCGGACCGTGGCAATCGGTCCGATCGGCAAAGATCCGATGGTTGCGATCGATGCAAGCCCTGATCCCGATCGGCCATGACCGATACCGGACCATTGCGATCGGTCCAAGATCGCTGGCGATCTGACGGTTGCAATCAATCCAAGCCCTGATCCTGATCGGCCACGACTGATCTCGGACCGTGGCGATCGGTCTGATCGGCAACGATCCAACATTTGCGATCGATCCAAGCCCTGATCCCGATCGGCCACGACCGATCCCGGACCGTTGCGATCGGTCCAAGATCGGCGACGATCCGACAGTTGCGATCGATCCAAGCCGTGATCCCGATCGGCCACGATCGATCTCGGACCGTGGCGATCGGTCCGATCGGCGACGATCCAACGGTTGCGATCGATCCAAGCCCTGATCCCGATCGGCCATGACCGATCCCGGACCGTTGCGATCGGTCCAAGATCGGCGATGATCCGACGGTTGCAATCGATCCAAGCCATGATCCCGATCGGCCACGACCGATCTCGGACCATGGCGATCGGTCCGATCGGTGACGATCCAACGGTTACGATCGATCCAAGCCCTCATCCCGATCAGCCTTGACCGATTCCAGACTGATGCGATTGGTCCAACATTGCTGGCGATCCGACGGTTCCAATCGATCCAAGCCATGATCCCGATCGGCCACGACCGATCTCGAACCGTGGCGATCGGTCCGAACGGCGATGATCCGAGGGTTGCGATCGATCCAAGCCCTTATTCCGATTGGCCACGATCGATTTGGACCGATCGCTATTTAACAAATTAATTTTTTAAATATATTACGATGCAAAGGGTAGCATGGTAATTTTTAATATGATAATTATATTATATAAAAAATTAATTTTAATTATAATAATTACGACGCAACAAGTGCGTCGCTATATTAAAACATAATTTCCTTAATTAATTTTTTTGGTTCATTACGTCGCTAATGCGTCGCTATTTAACATAATTAATTTTTTAAAAACATTGCAACGCACTGTGTTACGTCGCAATTATTTTTTCTCATATTTATACTTATAAAATTTAATTTTATTTAAAATAATTGTGATGCATTTATTGCGTCGCTAAATTAAAAAATAATTTAATTTATTTTCTGGTTTATTGCGTCGCTAATGCGTCGCTATTTAAAATATTTTTTTTTTCAAAACATTGCGATGCACTAAATGCGTTGCAATATTTTTTTTAAATATTTATACTTTAAAAAATTTAATTTCATTTAAATTATTTGCGACGCAATTGATGCGTCGCTAAATTAAAAATAATTTTTCTAATTTTTCTGGTTTATTGCGTCGCTAATGCGTCGCTATTTAATATATTTAATTTTTTTAAAAACATTGCGACGCACTGTGTTACGTCGCAATATTTTTTTTCCAATATTTAAATTTCATAAAATTTAGTTTCATTAAAATTATTTGCGATGCAATTGGTGCATCGCTAAATTAAAAATAATTTCTCTAATTTTTTGTTTTATTGTGTCGCTAATGCGTCGCTATTTAACATATTTAATTCTGTTCAAAACATTGCGACGCACTGAGTTGCGTCGCAATATTTTTTTCTGATATTTAAATTTTATAAAAAATTAATTTAAAATTTTTACGATGCATTATTTGCATCGCAATATTAAAATATTAATTTTTTTTGGATTTTTTGGTTAATTGAGTCGCTAATGCGTCGCTAATTGCGTCGCAATATTTTATTGTCACAGAGGCATCGCAAAGTGGTCGCAATTTAGCGACGCATAATTGCGTCGCTAAACTTGCATCGCTATTTCAGTATTTTCTTGTAGTGATTTTATAACTGATATAAAATTTTCTAATCTTAATATATTCTGAAACTAACTGTTTATTTCAATGCAGAAAAAGTTTATATGGGATCCTACCATGCATGATGCCATTAGTGCAGCATAGAATGCTCTTGCGGCAAGCGATACTCCGACATGCTTTATCGTTGGAGGAGTTCGGGTGACCATCCAAGGCATGTGCCGGAGGGTATTTGGGCCAGCTGGCAATAGGCGTGGCAGTCTGAGGCATGGATGAGGAGGTCCACATCAGCCAGCATGAACCACCGATCTGAGAAGGGCGGTCGTGGCACGGGCTCTCCTATCACACTGCGGGTTCCATTTCTATTCAGGAGCACAGGCGCCGTATGGTAAGAAAACATAAATAATTTAAATACTAATTTAGTCATTTACAAATACTTTCATTTATATTCTTTCTTCTGCTTTTGTAGTCCGAGTAGGAGGGTAGAGATCCTGGTGAGTTTCGTCTATTCAGGGCGACACACACTAGGAAGGATGGTTCCTGGGTCGATACACGATCACGGAAGGTTGGGGTAAGAAATTAGCTTTATATTTTATTGTTTAATTTATAAAATTTTATTCAGCTTTATATATTGATTCATTTATCATTGATTTTATAATTCAAAGGCATGAGTCGAGGAGCTTCAGTCTTAGGCTTCGCAGGTCGACTCCACTGATGGGGGGTCGCCCGTCGAACTCTCACTAGAGGAGAGTCGACGTGTATTTTTGGATGCTGTTGATGCCCAGCCGCGAGACCGTAGGGTCTATGGTTTGGGCACCAGAGCTTCCAGATATTTTCCCTATCAGGGCTCCAGTTCGCATGGTTCTGACGATATTCCTCCCGAGCAGTTGACGACATCCGGAGATCTATCACAGAGAAAGTTCGCCAGGAGGTTCGAGAAGAGCTTGCAGAGATGAGAGAGCAGATGCGTCAGATGCAGGATTTAGTTCGTCTCATGTCGCAGGATCCATTCCAGCCTCCGTAGCCTCCACAGCCGCCTGCAGATACATGATGCATTTTTTTTTCACTACTTGATGTATTTTTTTTTTTTTCTATTTTGTATATGAAAATTTTAAATAATTAATAAAATAAATTTTTATCTATTTTTAAAAATTTGTAATGATTGTTTTGGTCAATTGTATTAGCAATTACATTGTATTAGGAAGTTTAATTTATATATTTTATTTTTTTAAATAAATAAATTAATTTACTTTAAAAATTAAAAATTAATTTACTTTATTTTTTTAAAAAATTAATTTACTTTGGTCACATTGGCCTTCCCTCGATGATAGTGCAGGTTCAGGTCATAATCTTTTAGTAGCTCCATCCACCTCCTCTTCCTCAAGTTCAACTCCTTCTGAGTGAAGATGTATTTCAGACTTTTGTGGTCTATGTACACATTACATGCCTCTCCATATAGATAATGCCGCCAGATCTTCAAGGCAAAAATCACAGCGGCCAACTTTAGGTCATGAGTTGGATAATTTTGCTCGTATGGCTTTAGCTGTCTGGAGGCATAAGCTATCACCTTCTCATTTTGCATCAGAACACATCCCAATCCCTTCAGAGAAGCATTAGTGTATAGAGTGAATCCTTCAGATCCTGACGGAAGGGTAAGGATGGGGGCTGACACTAGGTGTTGTTTCAGCTCCTGAAAACTTCTCTCACACTCTTAGTCCAGTCAAACTTCGCTTGCTTTTGGGTCAAACGAGTCAGGGGTAGAGCAATGAGAGAAAAACCCTCCATGAATCTGCGATAATATCCAGCCAGCCCCACGAAGCTTCTGACTTTAGATATAATGGAAGGTCGACTCCAGTTTACAACTGCCTCAATCTTCTTTGGGTCCACAGTTATGCCATTTTTAGATATTATATGACCCAAGAATGATACTTGGCTCAACCAGAAGTCACACTTATGCAACTTGGCATAAAGCTTTTTCTTCCGAAGAGTTTGCAGAACAATCTTCAGGTGGTCTACATGCTCCTCTTGGCTTTTAGAATACACTAGGATGTCATCAATGAACAACACCACAAACTGGTCCAAGTATGGCTTAAAGATTCTGTTCATCAAGTCCATAAATGCTGTTGGGGCATTAGTCAACCCAAACGGCATCACCAAGAACTCATAGTGGCCATACCTAGTCCTGAGTGCTATCTTAGACACATCTCCAGCCTTGACCTTGAGTTGATGGTATCCTGACCGAAGATCAATCTTCGAGAATACTCGAGCTCCTTAGAGTTGATCGAATAAATCATCAATCCTCGGCAAGGGATACTTGTTCCTCACTATTACCTTATTGATTTCTCAGTAATCAATGCAAAACCGAAGACTTCCATCTTTCTTTTTGACAAATAATACTGGAGCACCATAAGGGAAGACACTAGGTCTGATAAATCCCCGGTCTAGGAGCTCCTGCAATTGGCTCTTCAGCTCTTTTAGCTCAGCTGGATCCATACGGTATGGGGCCTTGGATATAGGTCCAGTGCCAGAGGACAAGTCAATAGTGAACTCAACTTCCCGGTCTAGAGGCAATTCGGTCAAATCATCCAGGAAGACGTTAGGAAACTCCATAGCCACTGGAATATCCTCTAACTTGACCTCTTCCTGCTGAAGGTCCTTGACCACAGCAAGAAACCCTTGGCCACCTTTCTTCAAATATTTGGCAGCCTGCAGTGCTGATACAAACACTGAGGCTAGGTGTTCCTGGCTTCCAGTAAAACTGAATTCAGGCTGATTAGGGATTTTGAAGATCACCATTTTCCTGAAACAGTCTACTGAAGCATGATAGGAGGCCAACCAGTCCATCCCAAGGATAACATCAAAGGACTTCAGTGGAGGACGATTAATCAGCCTTCAACCTCTTGCCGCCCACATTGATCTGGCAGGATCTGCATACAGACTCCACCCTCATAACATCTCCATTTGGGAATGCAATGTGTAACTCCTGTTTTAGGGGAACAGGTGTCAACGATGCATTACTAGCAAGATAAGCCTCAGATATAAACGAATGTGTGGCACCCGGATCTACTAAAGTCTGAGCATAAGTGTTGCCTACTTTAATTGTCCCTGATCACAAAGTTTAGTTTTTCTTAGATGTCATATAGCTGATCCTATTTATCCTTTATGATCAATGCATTATATCGCATAAGAACAAAATAATCTTAAATAACAGGTATACCTGCCACAATGGAGTTAGAAGCGGCAGCATCCTGTTGGGTGAGTGTGAAGACCCTTCCCTGGGTCCTCGGCTACTGCTGCTGGTTCATCCCAGATTTGGAGAAGGCAGCTGATCTCTTCGAAGGGGACAAGTGGCCATCTTGTGATCCACTTTCCCACATATGACGCAGGCACCTCTCGGCCAATGGCACTCCTTGCACGGGTGGAAGTTCCCGCAGTGAGGGCAACGTGTCTCCTTACCCTTTGGTCCTAAGGGGGGCTGATATGTATCTTTCTTCTTGGCCTGCCCTGAAGACTGGCCTGAAGGAGACCCCTTCCTCTTCCTCTGTAGCTTCCACTCCTTCTGGTTCCTATTCATGCCTCTTTCGATCACCAGGGCTTTGCTCACTACAGCATAATATGTGGAGAGTTCAAATGCATTGACTGCTTGCCTCAGTTTGGGTTGCAGTCCTTTAGTAAACCTGATGATTTTGGCTCTCTCAGTGGTCACTATTTCGAAGCAAACCGGGCTAGCCTGGTGAACTCAGCTTCGTACTGGGCCACAGAGAGATTCTTCTGCTCTAGTTCTAGAAACTCAGACTCCATCTGTCTTTGCACACTACTGGGGAAGTATTTGTTGAAAAAGACCTCCTTGAAATCCCTCCAGGAAACAGCCTGTCCACCCAATCGCTGCTCCATATGTAACCACCAATCATATGCCTCCCCTTGAAGGAGGAAGGTGGCAAATCTAATCCGCTCCTCCTCCCGGCTACCATGGGCCATGAAGGCCTTCTCCATCTCCCTCATCCACCTCTCAGCATCAATAGGGTTGGTGGATCCAGAGAAGGGAGTAGGGGTTAAGCTCTTAAACTCAGCAAAGCTCCGACCTCCTCCTTGCCAGGGTTGCGGCGGAGCGGGCTAGACTGGTGGTTCAGGTTCGACTAGTGGATTTTGCGGAGTAGGAGGGATGGGCTGAGCAGGCACAACTTGTTGGATCTGCTGCTGCATAGCCTGCACCATTTCCACAAGGACCTGAAGTATCTCAATCTGGCGCTGTTGTTAGCCATTGCTAGCCACATTAATGGAACCAGAACCTCCAGAAGTTTGCTGGCCTCCCTGCTAGCCAGAGTCACCAGCCTGGGAACCTTCAACTTGTCGCATACTTCTGGTGTGACGAGGCATGATTATTCCCTGCCAAGTTTGGTTCCAATCAATATCTTTACAAACCCCTAAGTTTTCAAAACATATTTATTTTAAAAAATATCTTCTTAGAGTTGTTACCCTCCCAGTGTCATCCTACTGTTTTTCCAAGTGTTATCTTATGTTTGTCCCTAAGGTCAAACCTAGGCTCTGATACCACAAAAGCTATCATGCCCCAGACCCAATGTGGGATCCAGGGGTGGCAACCCGCCGCATGCCTGGCATGCAAGGCGTCCAGAAATATAATCAAATTTATTCAAGAAAGGATAATACCACCATGTCATTTAGAGTCAAATACTTTAGTACAAGCCATAATTATGAGTTTTGGGCTATATGCCCATCATACATAAATCAATGGGGTTACAACAAAATGTTGGATCTTAATTTTCTCTGATAGAAGCTCCAACTACCCCAAATCCCATTCTTTAGTCTTGTGGCTCTGAAAAACATTGTGAGATTTATATGACCTCACACTCA
The DNA here is from genome assembly GCA_900491605.1 of Calamus simplicifolius. NCBI lineage: Eukaryota > Viridiplantae > Streptophyta > Magnoliopsida > Arecales > Arecaceae > Calamus > Calamus simplicifolius. The sequence goes on along the minus strand of UESW01004432.1, from coordinate 162,632 downwards.
ATAAGTAAGCCTACTATAATATAATATAATCATTTCATCATTTCAAGATATTATCAAATCATATTTTCATGTATAAAGCTTCCAATTTTAAATACATTCATCATGCTACCACATGCATGTCATCAGCTCAAATAATTTTTGGAAGCTTAAATATACAATAAATGCCGAAATATGCAATGTAAACAAACCCACTGTATTCATATTATTATTTTTTTATGTGTCCCACGGCCCTACAACACCCATCTGGTGTATCACTCCTTAATGTCCTCTAAGAGGAAGGGTCTGGTACCAACGTTATGCCATATATCATAATCAATCACAACACATCCTCTAGATGTGTGTGCGTTATGCCATATATCAATCACATCCTCTAGATGTGTGTCCTCCACATATCTCCCCCTATGGAGGTGGGTCCCGTATCTCTTGGCATTTCACATCATTTACATCATATGAGAACCGTGGCGACACATATCATCATCATATTTGCATGTAGCACATCATGCATCATCATGAGCATAAGCTCCTCATATCACATATACAGTGGTTTGTACATTCATAGCATAAAATATATCAATAGTACCAGTATATTTTGCAAAGCCAAAATAATCACATCATTCAATTTTTGCACATTTATAATCTATTAGTTTGCAAAATATTAGCAGTCACATATAATTATAACATATACCCAATTGTATCCTCATGGTACTATTTATCGAACTAAATAACAAAATTCTATTTTGCCTCATTTCATAATATGCATATAGCTATAAATCCAATTATTTATATATTAAATAATTTATAAAATCATGATAATTAGCTTACTTACCTCAGTACGCTAATCCCAAACTGTAAATCAGCTATGTGGACATCTAGTTACCTACAACATTAATTTTCACAATTAAATCTCAAAAATTAGAATAATGAAGCATCCCCTAAGGTCTACCCAGTCTAATCCTGGGCCCAACTTTGGGCTAGAATGTCTCTCAATATATAATCCTGAATGGAGAAATAAAAATACCCCAAGAAACTAGAATCAATGCCGAATCGGACCATATTTTTATTTCTCCGTTCTTGGCCCAATACGGAGCCCAAAATGTAGCTCGAAACTGGCTCGTGAGTCGGCCCAATAGGGCCCAAAGGGGGACGGCAGCCGTGCCGCGGCCAGGGCCACCGCTGGCCAATTCCTGGGCAGCCCGGCCGTCGACGACCGGTTCAAAGCGACCGACGCCGCAGCCGCCTCCCTTTCCCTCTCTTTCTCCCTCTATTTTTCTCTTTCTCTCCCGTTCTCTCTCATGGCATGAATTGTGCCGGTGGCACGGCCGGCCGAACCCTCACCGGACGGTTGCCCCCACTGGTGAGGGCCACTGGCCGCCGCCTAGGCCCAGCGAGGCGACGGGCACTCCGTCGGGCCGAACCAAGCCGTGAACCGGCCTGGTTCCGTAAAGAAGGGAGGCAGCCTCTCTCCCTCATTCTCTCTATCTCTCTCTCTCAATCTCTCTCTGTTTCTCTCTCATTCTCTCTCTCTCTTACCTTGGCCGGCAGTGGAGGGAGGAGAATGGAGAAGGAGGGGTGCTCCCCCCCTCCTTATATCCTAGCGAGGGGAGGGTTATCCCCTCCCCTGTGATCATGTGAAGGGGCGCGTTGGCGCCTCCTTCCGCCAAGCCAGGTCAATAATGGCGGAGGAAGGGCGGTGCCTCCCTTCCTCCATCAAAGATGGCGGATCCTCACCTGGTGAGGATCCAGGGGTTCACAGATTGAATCTTATAAAAACCTGGATTTATTCCACTAAAGCTTGTCGATCAAGAATGTGTTGTGTGTGTGGATTTTTCTCAGAGAAGAAGAGGATCCCCAGGCTAAGCTCAGGGCCCTCTTTTTATACCTGTCTAGGGGGTTTCTTTTTCCCTGTTCTGTTTTGAACCGTCGAATCTTCCTTGTTAGGATCGACTTCCGCGAACGATAGGTGGGTGAGTCGTTGCTAAATGGGCACCGTGTATGTCGGTAACTGGGGCATGCTAGTACCTGCCCGTGATTTCAGTGAGCGAGATACACGGTAATGGATGTCTCAAAGCTCAGGGTTCAATACCTGTGGTGGGCTTTAGTGTACTTAGGAAAATACGGCACCAAGTTAAGGTTAGAGCCAAAGCCGAGCCGGGGCCAAATATCGAAGCTGAAGCTGGAGGCCGGAGCCAAAGGCCGGAGCTAGAGGCCGGAGCCATATGCCGGAGCCGACGCTGGAGGCCGGAGCCAAAGGCCAGAGCTAGAGACCGGGGCCGTATGCTGGAGCCAACGCTGGAGGCCGGAGCCAAAGGCCAGAGCCAAAGGTCAGAGCCGACGCTGGAGGCCTGAGCCAAAGGTCAGAGCCGGAGGTTGGAGCCGTATTCGGAGCTGGCGCTGGAGGCCGGAGCCAAAGGCCGGAGCCGGAGGCCGGAGTCAGAGTCCGGAGCCGATGCTGGAGGTCGGAGCCAAGGCCGGAGCCGAAGGACAGCCGACGCTGGAGGCCTGAGCCAAAGGTCAGAGCCAGAGGCCAAAGCTAGAGGCCGAGCCGACGCTGGAGGCCAGAGCTAGGGCTGGAGCCGGAGGTTAGAGCCGACGCAGGAGGCCTGAGCCAAAGGCCGGAGCCAGAGGCCAAAGCTGGAGGCCGAAGCTAAGGATGGGGACAAGAATTCCAACATCCCGAAAACAAGCTATCACATCATTTGATTCCGGGAATTGCACAGGGTGTTATGACACCGCCCAGAGGAGATGATCAGCCATATCAGATGCCCCCCCACCCCTGAGATGGGTAGGCGTACAGTCGCCAGCGAAAGGGGTGTTAATATCCACCAGACGGCTGATCTCCGTGCCATTATTTCGTCCGTTCAGGCTGTTAGGATTGGGGAAGATTTTTGTCGGGCGAGGAGTTGTAAAAAAGGTGAGCGTCATCATTGCGGTAAGGTCACCGCCGCCTCTTTATTGGTGGTTTTTTCACGTTTCTTGCGCCGATGGGCCGCCAAAGCGGTTTCCAGTGGAAAGCAGACACATGGCCAGATTGGACAACCGCATGATGATTCAAAATGGGGTTATAAAAGGGAAAATCATCCTTATCCTCCAATCCCCACCTTTTCTTACGTTACAACCTCCTACCTTGAATCCGCAAGCGTCCGTCCGTTTACCTCCCCGTGCTCCTTCTTCAATCTCGGTTCGAGCTTTTCAGGTTAGTCCCCATGGCTTCTTCGCTTTCTTGTTCTATTTCTGATTCTGGGGTCGTTCCCCTATTCCTTCTCAACCTTATGCTTCCTTGCCGACTCATTGGACCACGTCATCTTCTGACCATACTTCGTCGGAACGGAGGGGACGGCCGACGTCCCACAACCGGGAGTCGTCCAGCCATCGGACGGACCTCCCCCCAGCGCCGCTCGACCATCACTGGTCCCTCCAGAGCTATCAAGGAGTCCCCCGAGTGGACTTCCTCCACTATGTCTGCTCAAGACATAGTGAACCTCGGAGCCAAATACAATTTTCCTCCAAACATGCGTCTATCCTACCCCGCTCCTAATGACAGGGTAACCTCTTTCCGTCCCGAAAGGGTTGCCTCGTACGGACTTTCTTTAAGGCAGGACTTCGATTACCCATTCACCCTTTCATCCTCAACCTTCTAGATAGATATTCTTTAACACCCTCCCAGTTAGTCCCTAACTCCATCCGAACCATCATTGGCTTCATGACTCTTTGTCACCTGCAAGGTTTAGAAGCTAGCATCTCCTTATTTCGTAGTTTCTATACGCTCCGCAAGCAAGCGGGTTGGTGGTCCTTTACACCTAGACCCTCTAGGATCCCCAAATTGTATCTTCCCACCTCTATCAAAGGGTGAAAAGATAAGTTCTTTTTTGCCAATGTCGAGGGGGTGAGCGAAATTGGGGAACACCAAATACCGATGCCAATAGGGATTCTTCCATCCTCCGAGGGATCGAATGGCCTTTGGGCAGCTTCTGACTGCCGACATCCCTCGATGCAATCAGCTCCTGACTGAAGAAAACCTCCGTTTCACCGGCCTTATTCCATCTAGTGGTGAGCACTTGATTACTCACCTCTTTCCTCTCTTCTTCTTCCTCTTTTTTTTTTTTTATAACTCCCTTCCTTCCTTTTTTTGATATAGGAATGGCACCATCACTTCGTGAGATTAGACAAGCTGTTACTAGGAAGCGGAAAGCAAAGGGGAATGGGGCCCCTACCGAGAGGAAGGTCGCCAAGATTACCAGGAGGGTCGATGCTGGGAGCCGAAGCGAGAGGCCGGAGCCGAAAGCTGGCGCTGGAGCCCAAGCCGATGAGACCGCAAAGAATGAACGGTAAGGGCTGAGGCCAGCAAGGAATTAGTGCGGAGCGAGGCGGAAGAAAGGATTTTCCCTCACCAGCACCGGCTCCCCCTTTCTTTATTCTGTTCGATATCTCTCTGGAGCGAGTTGTTAAAGCATCGTCACCCCCCCCAAAGCCGTCAAAGCAGAGCGGCCCATTCAACTACAAAGCCGACTCTCGAAGCCACCCTACCTCCCAAAGGGGCGACAACCGAGGGGCCTCCACCAGCAGAGGCGCCGGAGGGAGCAGAATCAGAGGTGGAGTCCTCACACAGGGTCCCTAAGTCAGCGGATGGGAGTGGGATGCATGCAAATTGTAACCATCAGGAAATAACAGCAGATAATGTCTTTCTGAGCCAACTCAAATTATGTCCCTATATCTGATAAGTTACTAGCGTCTTGGAGGAGAAAGCCACAGCTTGTAACATGCTCTGTTGTTATGTTGATGAGCTCAAAGAGGGTTTCTACCCATGGATTGATCAGGTTGGTTATGATTAATATTTATTCATTTCCTTGATTAGGTATGTGATATATTTTTAAGAATCATACGTCTTTGATCAGGTCTATGATATATTTTCAAAAATCATACTTCATGGATGCTTAGCAAATTACTTATTTTAAGCCTAGCCCCTTGATATGATCATTTATATATTATAAAACTTGACCTTTGTCCTATGTTTTTGTTCCTTTGTGTTCTTCAGGTTGGTAATTGTTTGGATACTTTGATCAAAACATTTAAGGCATCTTTCCTGCCATTCTTTGATGAACTTGCTATGTACATAGCACCAATGTTGGTAAGTCCTGAGAAACATGCTACTTGTATTTCTTAGTAGTACTCGAGAAAATATGCTTGACATTTTTCTTTTCCTGTTGTATTTATGCTTTTGTATTAGTGAACTGCAAATTCTTATATATGTCTACATTTCGTGAAAATTTTTGTCTCAATGCTTAATGATTTTCATCTCAAATATTTTAGGTCCTGTTACACTGTTGCTTAGTTGGATTTGTTGTGGATTTCAACTTCTTTAAAGTTTCTTAAGAGAACATTTATGTAGCCATATTCTTATTGCCTATGTTTTGCTCTTGTGGTAGACAGTAGGAGTTTAGTGCTTCTTTAGTATTCCTCTATTTATTAACTCTTTCATAACTATTCATCATATAACACCATCATGATATCATAGAAATTTCTATCTTCATATTCGTATCCGTATCCGTATCCGTATATAAATATGGATATGCTTGATATCCGATTCGTATCCGTATCCGTATATAATAAATATGGATATGCTGGATATCCGATTTGTATCCGTATCCGTATATAATAAATATGGATATGCTGATATCCGATTCGTATCCGTATCTGTATATAATAAATATGATATATTTGATATCTTCGTATCCGTATCCATTTAAAATAAATATGGATATGAATTTTAATATCTATCTAATATTCATATTCATATTTATATTAAAAAATATAGATATATTACTATTTGATTTGTATCCGATTCATTTTCAGCCCTATCCCAAGTTCATCTTGAAAGAACAAACTGAGAGAGTTACGAGGCAAACTTCCTTGATGGACTTTACACGTGGATTGCGTGCTTGCTTTAGAGATGAGAAAAATATGAGCGGGTACTACCTACCTGTCCGCCGGGGTAATTTATTTTGAGATTTTTTAATAGCATTTAGCTTTCTATGTGACGTAGAATGGCATGTCCTTTTCGATAGAATTAAGAGTTGGACAGCTATATGTGTTTTTTTTTTTAAAGAAGAAGAGGACATGTATTTTTTTTAAAAAGAGAAACCGTAGATGCTTCGAGTTTGGCCTATCTGATCTAAAAAAATTTGGCACACAAATATTTTTCGGCCCATTTTTTGAATTTGTAGATTATTCTTTAGAATTGTCTAAAAATTTTGAGTGAAAGTAAAAACATTTTAATCTTATAAAAATAAATTTGATCTTTCATTTAATAGGTAAATCATGATGTTAAAGAGTAGATGAATGTAATGGAGTCGTTTTTCTAACCGGTGCATTTTGGCACCGATTTGACAGTCAAGGGGTGGGTTCCAAAGATATTGTAGGGAAGGTGTTAAAGGGGAAAACCATTTGAAATGGCATTTTTACGGTGCCATTTCACCCCTCGGAGCTCGGCCCAGTCAGCTGGAGCGCTAACATGGAAAGAGCTGAAATCGACACACGGTGTGGCGATTTCATAATAGTAAATCGCCACTGAAATCGCCACATGGAGTGGCGATTTCCGCTGAGAAATCGCCACTCCATGTGGCGATTTTCTCAGCCTCTTATACCATAGCCCGATCGGTGCCTGTGCGCGACGAGAGAACATTATTCTTCCTCTCCCGATCGAGGCTTCTCTCAAAGCCGTTCCAATCGAGTTTCGATCGAGCGTTCCCAAGCATTGTTTCTCCCCGGCGTTCCAATCGATCGTCCGAAGCCTGGTCGGCGGCAAGCGGAGCTTTATTGCATCATCCCCCTTCTTCCTCCTCTTCTCTCTCGCTACCCTCGCCTCCCGGTCGATTACAAGTAAGGTTATTTTTTTTTGCATGATCTTTGTAGCACGAATGATCCAAATGGCCCCGATCTGTTTTGCCATGATCCATGCAAATGGCCCATGACTGTCACAACAGCCGGCCGTGGATCTTCACTATGACAGAAATCCTAATTCAGAAATAGAGTGAATTTATAAATTAAAAGAATGAAATGAACATATTGCATGGGCTCATTAATATTTTCACATAGCATAAATCTTTCTTTCATATCTTTTTTAACGTTTGATAAGGAGATTCCAAATTGACATAACAGCTGGCCGTGGATGAAGCACTGTGACAGACATGGGAGATGTTTTATCTGCAACAATACAGGCTGAATCAAATTAGATGCAATTAGATATTTAGATGCTGATCGAATTAAATCTACATGGCCCTAATGAAGTAAATGCAACTAGTTATTTAGATGCTGATTTTATTGATCATTTCTTGGTTTTGCAAGAAATTAGATTATATTTATATTGCTTGTACTATAGTATCTAATTATGCTATTTAGATTCAACGATTTATAGATGTTAAGTTGTTTGCCTTCTGCTAACTAAATTACATTTATAGGCGTGCACAAGGGTAATAATGTTGAAGTGTTTTATAAACACATTGATGCAATGAGATATACCGTCAGCTAATAATTCTTTTAACTTGTTATGTCAGACATGGCTCATAATGTCTTAGATTCAGGGCCTCGTGATCCTACTATTCTCACTTTGCAAGAGATGCATAGATCAACCAATATATTTCAGGGCGAGGTGTGTATTATTGATCGACGGTCCTTAAATAATTATATTTGNAGATGTTAAGTTGTTTGCCTTCTGCTAATTAAATTACATTTATAGGCGTGCACAAGGGTATTAATGTTGAAGTGTTTTATAAACACATTGATGCAATGAGATATACCCTCAGCTAATAATTCTTTTAACTTGTTATGTCAGACATGGCTCATAATGTCTTAGATTCAGGGCCTCGTGATCCTACTGTTCTCACTTTGCAAGAGATGCATAGATCAACCAATATATTTCAGGGCGAGGTATGTATTATTGATCGACGGTCCTTAATTAATTTACATTTGTTTATGTTAATGCGGATGTATCATTGAATTTTTTTTTCAGGAGTTACCGGTTCTTAGATGTCGTCGGCATGACGCACGTATATGGAAAGAGACACCGGGAATGTCACACCCACGAGTACAGTATTACTAGATCATGTCGGCATGTTTGGCATATATCGGATTGGCCAGATTCGACTGGATGTTGGCCTTATTTCTGCACTAGTTGAGAGATGGCGGCAAGAGACCCACACATTCCATCTACCTTTTGGTGAGGCGACCATTACACTACAGGATGTCAGTATTTTGAGTGGCCTCCGGATTGATGGTTCTGCTGTTACTGGGTTAGATCCGCGCCATACTATTCCGGAGTGGCAGGCTATATTTGGGAGGTTATTTGGTGTTGAACCTCCTGTCGAAGCATTTCCAAAGGTCGTTTTCGATTGCATTCTTCGATCAATTCTATCGCGACCTTCACTTGGACGAAGATGTGGATGATGAGGTTGTCCAGCAGTTCGTGAGGGACAACTTCTTCGAATCATTGGTGGAGTTATTCTTCCGGATACCTCTGGTAATTTAGTTAAGTTGATGTATGTGCCATTTCTGGAAGACTTGGAGGCATTTGCCGCTCTTAGCTGGGGTCGGCTAACGCTGGCTGGTTTATATAGAGCACTATGTCGTGCTACGAGCCCTACCCAGTCTGACATCGGAGGATATCTCCCATTGCTACAGGTAAACACTTTATTCTTATGTTTGAGATCGAGGTAATTTTTATTGTTAATTAACATTTTGAATTATCCAAACATGCAGATTTGGGCATGGGAACGATTTCCTATTTTCCATCCCACGAGACTCGAGATTCCGGAGGCGAGACCTTCGGATGCCGATGATGATTGGCACTTAGGTGCACCGTGGGGGTTAGATGGCACGTAAGATATAACATGAAAAATATTCCAACCCATACACTACGTGCTTATAGGGACCAGTTGGATGTGTTGGATGATAGTGAGCAACGGGTATGTCATGTTGTAATATGGAATTCAATTAGATCGATTCATTATGTTGATTATGGATTAATTAAATTTTTCTATGCAGTTCTTATGGTGTCCTTACTCGCCGCAGTTATCTCTATTTTACCTCCAAGCTGCTTGGTAAGTTCGGATATTTGGATGGCACGGATCCCGCTGATATGTTTTGATGTAGTTGAGTGGCATTTGCCGGACCGGGTGCTTCGTCAATTTGGATGTCGGCAATCCATTCCATGTCCATGCGATACTCACTACATCTTCATCAGATTGATCGACGGGGGAGGTCAAATGCTGCATGGGACGCCGTGCACGGGACTTATATTGCAACATGGAATGCACGGCGTCAGCATCTGATTATGGGAGAGCCTATAGTAGCAGGATTCCCATGCACACCCGATTATATGGCCTGGTTTAGGAGCATCACTCGAATATGTGTAGGCCGTCTGAGTATAGTACAAGGGGCTACGAAGGGGAAGGCACTTCATATGAGTTTCTGGTACTATTTTTAATTTTTTTTGGGTATCTTTTTCTTTCAACTTCATAAGCTTTCATATGAATTTTTGTTGTCATATTATATGCAGCATGAGAGGTTTCAACAGTTGACTGTGGAGCTCGAGCGGGCTTTAGCCGCTCCAGTGGATGATGAGCGGCTACAGATTTTGAGAAGCGCTACGGTGATGGCTCATGGTACATTGTCTGTCGTCGGGCATCAGCACGTTCGGAGCACAGCTCCTTCAGCACTCTACCTGGAGGTGCCGGAGTCCACACGAGCCGATGTTGATCAATGATGGAGACATTTCACTATACCCCATCGCCTTCTTGCATGCGGTCCCCATTAGCACACGAGTATTCGCAGAGGAGGGACGCCGGGGAGGGTACATCTGCCTGTCGAGATCACAATGCATATCGCATTGATGACATTGTTGATGCGGATATTGCCGAGATCAGTAAGGATGCTGATGTCTCTCGGTCACATTTGGATGCTGCTATGCATGATGTTTTCCATCCTACCTCGATCCCCACGCAGGAGGGGGTATCTCAGGTGATTGATGAGATCCTATACCATTGGCGACCTATAGGCAACGGACTAGACGCATTCGCCGACCTCCTCGACGAGGATGTGGAACCTAAGTTTTCTAGATTGTTGTACTCAAACCAACTGATGTAAAAATTCTTTTTTTAAATGTATCAGAAAATTTTAGTTTTTATGAGAATGTGTTCTTCTAATGCATTTACTTTTTGTCATGATTGGCATTTACTTTCGGTCGAGTTTGGGTCGAGTTTCGGTTGAGTTTCGAATGAGTTTCGGTCGAGTTTCGGTCGAGTTTCGAGTTTCGATCAAGTTTCGGTTCAATTTCGTCGAGTTTCAGTCGAGTCTCGGTCCAGTTTCGATTGAGTTATGGTCGAGTTTTGATCAGTTTCGGTCTAGTTTTGGTTGAGTTTCGAATGAGTTTCGGTCGAGTTTCGGTCAAGTTTCAGTTTCGATCAAGTTCGGTTCAATTTCGGTCGAGTATCGGTCGAGTCTCGGTCCAGTTTTGGTTGAGTTTCGATTGAGTTACGGTCGAGTTTTGATTTCAGAACAGGCTTTTAAGTAGAGGATCGCCACTTGAAGTGGCGATTTTAGGATTGAAATCGCCACTTCATTTGGCGATTTCAGGCGAGCCCTGCAGGAGGCTGGGAAGTGGATGAAATCGCCACTTGAAGTGGCGATTTCTGGCTTGAAATTGCCACATTTAGGCGAGACTGGTGGGCGGAAGGAGGAGGAAATCGCCACTTGAAGTGGCGATTTCTGGGCTGAAATCGCCACTTCAAGTGGCGATTTCATTTTTGAAGTCGCCACTTGAAGTGGTGATTTCAACCCTGAAATCACCACTCAGGTGGCGATTTTCTCAGGGTTCCAGGCCGAGGGCTGTGTCCTATGGGGGACTTAAAATTTCAGTAGAAATCGCCCCAACCCCACCCCCCTCCCCAAAACTCATTTCAGTCCGAAATTTTTTGTGCATTTGCCTGAGTGCCAAATGCAAAATAGAAAGACATCAATTGCCGAAACTCAATCAAAAACTCAATCAAAACTTGACCGAAACTCAATCGAAACTCACATCATCAAATGCCAATCATGACAAAAAGAAAATGCATCCATAAATTTTTGATCATAGGCACAAGTACGTCATAATTGCAGCAATATATAGTCTTGTTCCTGAGACAAGTACATCATAGGCACAAGAATGGCCATTTTACTTAAAGAGTACATAAATTTATGATCCTGAAGGTCTACCAGTTACATTAGGACAACGGCATCTGGAATGACCGTTTGCTTGCAAATAGAACATCGACTTATTCTTCTAGGCTGAACCTCATCCATCTCGTTATGGATTCGAGTTGACTTTGGCTTTCCTCTTTTCTTCGGCCTAAGACGATCCGATCAGGTATGCACGTGATCGGTGTTTGCAACCAGTAATCTTCATGTGGTACCGGGTTGAACTCCCCACCCCAGGCAGTAATGTAGGAGCGAATATTATATACTTCATCAACAAAAGCCGTTGAGTCCATGCCAATCTCCTGGCATACTGCTAACACATGTGTACATTGATATTTATATATTGTCCACTTCCCACATGAACAATTACGGTCACTAAGAGAAACAGTCTGAACGTTGCCTCCACCCCTGAGAGCTTCACTGAACCTCCTTGTCACGACTTCATAAGTAGCTCTTTGCATATTATATCTAGTTACTCTATGCTCATTAGCTTTGGCCTGACCTTCAGTAACCTTAATCAAAATATGAGGAGTGAAAGGTTGTTAGGGTTCTCCTGTACATACCTTAAGGCTTCTGCGCGTCTCGTTTGAAGTATTTAACGAGATGACGAAATGTTATCTGAACACACGCAGTAATTGGCACATTTCTAGCTCCCCTCAACACGCAATTAAAAACCTCCGAGAGATTGGTTGTCAATGTACCGTAGCGAAAGCCCCCATCATGTACCAATGTCCACTTCTCCGGCTCTAACTCCGATAGCCAAGTCCAAGCTTCTGCATTGACTGTTTTAATCCTTTCCATCAGAAAGTTAAACTTCCAAAGCTGATGTTCGCTCCCTGCTTTCCATACTGCTCTTTTCAACTGAACATTTGAGAATCTCGAGTTAAAATTACTGCAAACATGTCTCAAACAATATCGATGATAAGCTCTTGGTGGAGCCCATCCAATTTCATTATCAGCTATGGCACTTAGTATACCAGGATGTCGGTCAGATATAAGACAAATGCCATTTCTACCTTTCACAACATACCTCCTAAGCCTCAATAAAAACCATCTCCAGCTAGCTGTACACTCTTCATCCACACTTGCATAGGCCAGTGGAAATATCCTATTATGAGCATCAGTGCATGTCGCAATCAGCATCTTCCCCCGGTACTTTCCATAAAGATGTGTTCCATCAATAGAAATCACCAGGCGACAATACCGAAACCAGTTGAAATGCCCAGAATACATAATTCAGGACCGTTCAGAAGAACTTGCTTCACTGTAGAAATCCCAACATACAACTGTTTCAGGGTTAGCATTCTGCAGTGCAAGCACGTATCTAAGAAGCTTTGCATATGACGGTTCCCATTCACCAAATATATCAATCAATGCCCTCTGCTTTCCATGCCATGCTTTGGAATATGACACTGTATAGTGAAATTGTTCTGCAATGGTTGCTATAATAGCTTCAATATTCACACTTGGATCTTTCTCCATAATGTGTCGAACAGCATGGCTAATAACTCGAGAAGTAATATGTTTGTTATCCTGAGTTAAATTACTGAATAAATAAGAGTGCGACCCTTCATACCTTGTGATCTCAAAAAATCCATGCTTCTTCAACTTGGTAGCACGCAACCTCCACGGACACCGTTGGGTAGTACTTGAAGAGGCACATCTCACAGACCAGAATAGTTTCTTCGACTCCACCACATTATATGTGCGATGCTTCTTGATGTGATACATTTCACATGCTCTCTTCAGTTCATCTTTAGTATTAAACAATAATCCTTTAGCAAACTCAGTCATTGATGGATCCCAAAATTGAGAATTGAAGGGTAACTCTCTCGGAGTACTAACACATCCACCATCATGCAAATTCAACTCATCATAAAATTCTGGTACTTGTTCATATGCAAATGCTTGGTGATCATGTACCTGAGTTGGAATATGTTCTGGATGACTATATGCAGGAATGAACTAAAGCCAGTCTCATGAACTATATCATCTCCATATGACTCTTCATCTTCATTTGACTCTTCATCTGAGTCATCATGTTCAGGCCAATAGTCATCATCTACACTCTCGTCTGACTCCATTCCCCGACTATCAATATTACACTGATTGTTTACCACATCATCACTCTGCACTGCTGGCATAAATCCCTCAATCATTGAAAAATCCACTGGAGTCCTAACCTGTTCCTGCTGCTGGGCTATAGGAGAACTGTCATGAACATTCTCTATATGACCAACACTATATGGCTCTGGAACATCATCCTTTAAAACATAGAGTTCAATACATCGATATTCTAAAAACTTCGAGGGAAATGTCAACATGTGCTCCACATCGTCGTCGTCCTCAATTGGAAGAAGCACATATTTTGACGCAATGTTGGAGATCTCCACCAATCTGATGATATATCTATGTACTGGAATTGTTAGAACTATATGTACCTGATCAACCAACTCAGCAAAGCGTTCCCGTGCTCAATTTCAAACATTTACGTGGTTGATTATAATGTATCCCTTCTTGGCCGCCATGTTCAATTGATCCATCATAATATAGCAGAACACGTACAGTTTTCATCTGAAAAAAGGTGATCAAAATTTATCTAGCCTCTTGTGTATATGCCTATAAATGTAATCTAATTTCTTGCCAGACCAAGAAATGACGGTGCCATCAAAAGAAAAAATATACACGTCCAAATATTGTTCTATAATCATCTATATGATCAATAAAATCAGCATCTGAATAACTAGTTGCATTTACTTCATTAGCCTAGCAGATTAAACGAATATGATGCAAAGATATCTAGAGCATGGGATTTATGGTTATAAAAAATAAATAAATAAATACTCACTGCAGTAATTGCCGGGNCCTATAAATGTAATCTAATTTCTTGCCAGACCAAGAAATGGCGGTGCCATCAAAAGAAAAAATATACATGTCCAAATATTGTTCTATAATCATCTATATGATCAATAAAATCAGCATCTGAATAACTAGTTGCATTTACTTCATTAGCCTAAGCAGGTTAAACGAATATGATGCAAAGATATCTAGAGCATGGGATTTGTGGTTATAAAAAAATAAATAAATAAATACTCACTGCAGTAATTGATCGGGGAGGCGAAGGCGGTGAGAGGGAAGAGGAGGAAGAAGGGGGAGGTCGCCGGGAAAGAGGAGGAAGAAGGGGGTTGCCATCGAGCAGGCTTGGAAAAAGAGCGATAGGGATGCCGGGGAGAAGGAAGAAGGAGAATCGGGCTATCGGGCTAAATAAAAAGCCTGAGAAAAATACCACAGGGAGTGGCAGTTCAAGATAAGTGAAATCGCCACACCATGTGGCGATTTCAAGTGAACCGAAATCGCCACATGATGTGGCGATTTCATATGTGAGGAAATTGCCACACCATGTGGCGATTTCAAGTGAACCGAAATCGCCACACCATGTGGCGATTTCATATGTGAGGAAATCGCCACATGTGTGTGGCGATTTCACTTGTTCGATGAAATCGCCACACCATGTGGTGATTTCTGCTCGGTCCCTGTCAGCACCCTAGCTGACGGGCCGAGCTCGGGGGGTTGAAATGGCATCGAGAAAACGTCATTTGAAATGGCATTTTTTCCTTTAACACCATTCCTGCAAAATCTTTGAATCCCACCCCTTCGCTTTAAAACTGGTGCGAAAAGGCACTGGTTTGAAAAACAACTCTATGTTTCCTAGTCCTTTCCTTGTCCAGCTGTAGGGAGTCATAATGATACAACATGATAACAGGCCCTAGAGGTTGCAAGCTTTTTCCATAAAGATCAACGACACTGCCGTAGAATATTAATTTCACTACTTATCAAACTCTAGGGAGTAGTATTATAGAATTGAGCACCGGACCACACGGCCCAACATGAACTAGGCCGTATCTAGCACAGCGTGATACTGTATGTACTAGACTGTATCTAGCATGGCCTGATACT
Organism: Calamus simplicifolius; assembly: GCA_900491605.1. Taxonomy (NCBI): domain Eukaryota; kingdom Viridiplantae; phylum Streptophyta; class Magnoliopsida; order Arecales; family Arecaceae; genus Calamus; species Calamus simplicifolius. Next base: position 147,449 of record UESW01004432.1, on the reverse strand, counting down.
GTTACAGTACCGGGCCATATCAACACGGTCCATTAAACCATGCTATACTGGGCTCAAAAAATTCAATCCATCGGCTCGGCACAGCACGGCCCATGACGGGCCTGTGCCGGCCCACAGAAGCCTAGGCCGGCATGGCCCATAAAGGCCTGATAAAAAATTTTGATAAAAAATATTTTTTTAATAAATTAAAAAATTATTGAAAATAAAGAAATTTATCAATGTGAAGCCACCTTAATAGTGGGGGGTTTGGCATATACCCCTACTAGTTTATTAATTTAAAATTAAAATGGTACATGAAGGGAGGGGGGCTAGGCCTGACATCCAGAATACAATAAGAAAGAAGAAAAAAATAGAGATGACTCACTTTAATAATTAAAAAAATAAAAATATATAATTATAAAAATAGAAATGACTCACTTATCAATAGTATTTGTGTCATCATTATCTTCGCTGGTTAAGTCATGTCCACTTTTATCTTGAAGCCTCGCCTCAGCATCCAACCAATCTTTGAAGTAGTTCCGTATCTCAACCGTCTCGCCAGTCATCCTACTTCTCTTTTCATTCAAAACATGCTGACCTACACTGAAAGCTAATTCCGATGCTACTGTGGACATCGGCACAGCTAAAATATTCCATGCAATGGCAAGACATAATAGGATATTGATTTCTAACACTCTTCTACCAAGCTAATATATCTAGATTTTCTATTTGATCTTCATTATATGCAGAATGAAGATTGTTTCATAAATAAAATTCTAATTCCTTACTTAAAGATGAAAAAGAGTGAGATCAAAAAGATAAAGTATGTATGTGTCTTTTTTATGCAATGAATGAAAAAATAGATGACAAACGAGATCTAAAAGAAGAAGCAGAGCTTTGAGCATATATTCTAGATTCATAAATTTTGTCATCATATAAAGCATAAATATCATTAAGAAGTTATATTATCTCATCTTTAGCAGGTTCAGGATCTTGATTCATGTTTTCACAATATTCATCAATTAAAATTTTTATGCCACTTAATTTATCTCTAGGATCAAAAACAGTAGCTAAGTTATGCAAAGGATATATCCTATTCTAATATTCATTCCATTTAGTTTTCATTTGACATAGAATAGGCATTAAAACATCATCATATATATGATCTTTAAATTTTTCACTAATTATATATGTTTTTTGTAAAAATGAACAAGAAGTTGGATAATAAATACCAGAAAGAACATTTGTAGCATCATAAAAAGTAACCAATTTTTTTTAAAAAAAATTTACCTTTATTCCAATAATGTAAATCTTAATCCAGGATCATTAATAGAAGCACTTAATAAGTTCTTATATGGATATGCATCATATATCATAGTATAGGTACTATTCCAACGAGTAATTACATCAAGTTTAAATTTTTTAAAACGTTTACCATGATCTATACATAATTATTTAAATTCTTGAAGTCTTGCTATTGAAGCATGAATAAAAGAAACTGCATTTTTAATTTTTGAAATAACATCTTGAATTATGTCCATGCCAGATTGAACAAAAAGATTTAATATATGATATGCACATCTAATATGAAATAATTATCCATTTAAAATCGAATGCAAAGAGTCATTTAATAATACAACAGCAAAATTATTATTAGATACATTATCAAAAGTAATAGATATTATTTTATTATTAATATTATATGAGCATGCAATTTGATAAATAGCATTTGAAATTTGTTGTCCCGAATGCGAAAAATCAAAAGCATAAAAAGCAAGAATTCGTTTATTTAGTTGTCAATCATTATCAATATAATGAGCAGTAATAGCAATAAAACAATTACTATCTAATCAATTATCAGAAGTTAAAGAAACTCTAGCATTTAGATTTGAGAGAGTTTTAGTTAAACTTTGTTTCATTGCTTAAAAAGTTTGTCATATCCACTCTTCTAAATGTATGCCTACTAGTTTTTCTATAAGCAGGTTGTAGGCCTAATTGAATATATATTCAAAATTATAAGATTCACATAAACTAAAAGTAATTTATCTTGAACTATTCATCTTATAAGTAATTTTCTCTGATTTTCATGGTTATATGCAAAATTACCTACAAGTGATCCCCCTTGTATATTAAGGGTACTTTGTTGATTGGAATCATGCATCCTATGAGTCTTTTGATGTCTTTTTAAATGCCCTGTTCTACCAGTACTAGTACAACTGTAAAGTTTTGCACATTTTCTATATTTTACTTTGTAGACTCTATCAACCACAATTCTATCAAATCATTCCAAACATCACTAGTCCTCTTACGAGAAGAGGTTTGACCTTTACTGACACTGACTCTAAAGGAAATTTGGGGTTGGGGTTGGGGATTAGTTTTCTCACCCTTAGAAAAAGGGTGCATGCCAAAATTACTTTCGTCATAAGATACCATATCTAAAATTTTTAATTAATAAATATTAAAAAAATAAAAACTAACCATAAAAAGAAATTGAGAAGAGGATCATAATTCAAAGGTAGAGGCGTAGAGCCGAGATTTGTGAGCTTCCTCTTGTGCTCTCGCTTTTCAACAAGAAGTGACCTCCTTTCTCTTATACTTCTCAACAAGAATCTTCTCTTGTGTAGTACTTGAACACTTACTAGAGCACTTGCCACTTGCCAGAACACTTGCAAACTAAAAATTAAATTGCTAGAGCACTTGCTAGAAGAGAAAAATAGTAGTAGTAGAGAAGGAAAGAAGAGTTGGTTTGGTGTGGTGAGAATGAGGAATGAATGAGCTATTTATAGAAGTTCTAATTTTTTTTAAAAAAATACCCTTCAATATAGCTGTTATATGATTGTTGAGGGAAGTAAAATGGTCAAGAAACCCCCCATATAGCTGTTTATAACTGTTAGGGGCCGTGCCCGGCACAGCGCAGCCCGGCACAGCCCATAGCCCAAATGGTTCACAAGCCGTGCTGGGCCAAAATTTTTTTTGACCCAAGCCTGATAGTAATGAGGTTCCAGACTTTTTTTTTGTTTTGGTATGGTTTTTTTCTTTTTCATTGTGCATGCATGTGTCTTCTTAATTAATGCCTTTGCTTGCTCCTATTCAACTCAACTCAACTCATTTAAATCTTTTTTTTCAACTAGATGAAATCAACTAAATGAATCTACTTTTACCATTTAATTCTATTCAGAATTAAATCAGTACTTAAATTATAAATAATTATATTTTTTAATTATTTTTATTCATATTAGCTTAGATCCTTTTGCTTGCTCGTGGAATGTTGATTCTCTAACGGCATAGTGCTGCTATTTTTTGAGTTCGTAGAGTGTTAAGAGGGGACTTCTCTCATGAAGCTAATTACACATTTGAGCAAAGATTCATAGTTGCATATTGATTAACAAATAGTCACACCTTTTTTACTTTGATAGCAAAGGAGGTTCTTTACGCGTCAACTTCAAGGAGAGAAAAACCATTAATCTAGGTAGCTGAGTTGTCCCCTAGTTTATTAGAAAATTTATTATCTGATTAGCTTCTCGACAAACATGAACAAGCCTGATCCTAGAAGAGTTGAAGGCATAGAAAACAAACATATTCTTCCATCCATCCAAGAGATAAAGAATGGAAAAATCATAGGCAATGTGCTGTATATATAAGATAACTTTCAATGCTGATCGTATGCTGGAATGAGTTCAGCAACGAGAATAAAAAAGGTCGACAGAGGAATATAATCATAACCTTATAAAAGAGTTCTCCCTTTGTTCTAGATCACAAATCTTGTTCCAGCAAAGTTGGTATATATAAATAAATCAAATCAAAGTTTATCTAGATCTTAATGAATCTTGTTCCATGCAAGCATTTTTTTTATACTTAACTTTTGAAGATGAGAGAGATACTCTGTTGCTTAACATACAATTAACCTTGCCACTTGCTTTGCTATAAAGATCTTATCTTCAAAATGCGCCTCTCTGACTTTCTCTAAAATAGCTTTCCGAATTCAACCATGATATTTTGATTAGATTTATCTTATTTTAGGTTCTTCCTAAATTTTTTTTTTTAAAAAAAAATTATGGTGGATCATAAAGCCCAGGCAGAAATATAACCTACTGATGAAAGAGACCAGGTTACTACCTAAGGAAAAGACTTTGTACACCACATTCGGTGCAGCAAGTCTTACGTGGGTTACACTGTTCCTTCTTATTAGTCCGCATACATACGATACCCATTAAAAAATATTAAGACAACTTTATAACATCCCGACTGAAAAATTTACGACACCCCAGTTTTAAAATTACGACACCATAGTTATAAAATTACGACATCTATTCAGAAAGTCAAAAAAATTACGATACCCCAGTTGTAAATTTACGACACCATAGTTATAAAATTACGATACCCATTCAGAGTCTGTACACAAATATTTTTTAAAAAAAAGCTGAATAGGTATTAATGCATGTCACGTCAAAATTCAGGCACTGCAATATGTACATAAATTTCAAAAAAAAAAAAAACTGAATAGGCATTAATGCATGTCACGTCAAAATTTAAGATGATATTTTTGTCTCATCGTATCAAGCCATACAGGAGTACAGGGTCAATAAGAAGAAATGGTACAGTCCATATAGAACTTGCTGTATAGAAGACGATGTATAAAGACTTTTCTTATTACCTAAAGTTCAAACTTGTTCCCAGCAAAATAAAAGCCGGCCAGTCCTATCCCAACCCAACAAAGATTGGACAAAACAACAAGTTCTCTCTTTAACTTCCAGCAGCAATGTACAAATTAAAGCCGAACGCTCGACAATCCTCGGACAAGGTGTTGGGAGCTTTTTTTCTTTTCTTGAAGGTGAACAGCGTCAAGATACTGGGGAATTTTTACTGCATGATCCATGACAAGAAACCAAGTGCAGCAATATTATTATTCACGGAAAATATGTGGAAGGGAGATAAAGCACGTGTCAAGCCCTCCCCAGAACTTAATTACCAGCTTAATTATCACTATTATAATGGTTATAATTATAACTATTTTTTGCATATCAATTTTTCTATTCTAAAATATCAGTGTTACAATGAAAAATAATAGATATAACAGAAAAATAATAACACTATTTTTCCATTCACTTTTCGTTAAATAAAAATAAAGAAAAAAAGATTTTTTAAATAACATTTTTTTTTATTTTTTAAAAAGATATAAGTCAAAATAATGGGAGTGTTTTATATATAACTAATCACAAGCCTGAATAAAAGGAGAATTGCAGTAAGTCAATTAATATGGCTAGCTTAAAACTATAGTCACATTTTATAAACATAAAATTGATAAAATGAAGAAATATAATTGAAATATTATATCATCATGGAGTATTTGCCCAAGTTGAAGGAAAAGCCTTATAAGATAGTCGATCATAAGACTATTTATACTTTATGGCATAAAATGTTGGATAGTTTAAAAATATATAAATAAAAAATGAATGTGATGGAAATGAGAAGGTTAAAATGGATGTGTATTAATATAAGAAAAGATAGAATAAGAAAAAAAACCATAAGTAAAACAACAGAAGTAGCTCCAATTGATGATAAATCAAAGAAATGATGATTTAAATAGTTCAGACATATGCAACGTAGGCCTAAAGATTCATTTATGCGGAAGAGGAAAAAAAAAAGATAAAGATAGAGTAAAATCATAGAAAGAAAATGATAAAGAAAAAGCTAAAATTTTTATATCTTATAAAAAATATAACTCAAAATATAGATAAATAAAAAAAAAGAATTTATGTAACCGATCTCAACCAGTTTTATAAATAAAGCTTCGTTGTTATTAATGTTACATATATTACAGCCAACTATAATACTAAATAACGCGCGTGTTATAACAACCATTATATTTTTCTTCTTGTTATATCCGTGTTATACTGGATATAACATAGCACAAGACACCACCATAACGACTGCTATAAATGTTGGGTTTCATTATTTGGACGTCTCCTCGTACTGCCTGCCATGAGGAGCTAGGTTTGATTACTTCGAAGTAATTAACCTCAGTGGTGTCATCTGGAGGAACTGCATCCTGGTCCAATCAACAGCATGATCACAAAAATGAGCAGTTTGATGCAATGCCATTTCAATGCCTAGATCTTCAACAAGGACTCGCCTTAGACTTTGAGGGAGTTCCAGGCAACCGTTGATCAAGCATGCATTAATTATGCAGCTTTATGTGGCCATATAATATACCTTCAGGCTGATGCATCATTAATTATACCGTGCTTAGCATGAAGCTAGCTCAATGCAAACTGACGCAATCCAAGTTTGAAGTATTCTGAACAATATGCCACCGTCTTAATACGATACATCATTGTTTGAAGTATTCTGAACAATCATGGGGTGAAGCATTCACAATAATAATGTTGTCCAGGAACCTAAGGTAGTGTTTGATAGAAAAAATATTATCCATGGATAAGTGTACGTGATAGAGTTTGTCCCCTGGCTATCCCTAGGGATATCCCTTGGCTATCCCATTGATCATATCAAATGCAAAAAGGTAAATTCATAGGATAACCTTTTTTTACTCTTATTTGAAGGGATAACCAACTATTCCTGCATTCTCTACGAAATAAATTGAGGGGATATCCCATGGTTAACCATGAATTATCCCTTTAGTTAACTTTATTCTCTGCTATCCCTTATAGTTATGACTTTTGAGAATAAGAGGGATATCCCCTTTTATCCCCTATTTCAAACACTACCTAAGAGTGGCTACAGGAGGTTTAAGAGGGAGATTAATTGTAGGCCTAGTGATAGACCAATAAAAAGATTTAGTTTCCAAATTGAATTAGTTCGAAACAAAGTCTGGCCTCATGGTTTGCTGTGAGAGGCAAACTGCATGTAACTTCCCAAACTATCCCCACCAACCGTGTATCAATGTATCAAACTGCTTGAGTTAGCATGATTTAGAGCAATCATAGGTTGGAGCCTCCTAATCCATCTGACCAAGACACTAATAGTTCAATACAATGTATCCATACCTAACTGTATCAGTGTGGTACCAAAAAAGTATTGATTCCGAGCATGATGAACCTTAGCCAAATTTTTCAGAAGTAAACGCTTACAATAGTATTTTATAAAAGCTAAAGGTAAGGTAATTTACAAAAATAATATCTTTGTTTGTATGAGATAGTTACAACATTCTACAAATGCATAAATATTCAATAAAAAAATGCATTTGTTTAAATAAAGACTTAGCCTAAAAAGTATGAAAAAAAATGCTCAATTTTAATATATTTTAGTCCTAGTAAAATGGAATACAATTGATCTATGAGAAGATGAATTTTGAGAAGTAAATGCATGCGAGAAAAGATTAGCATCCATTTTCTTATATGCAATATTAACTTACCTAAAATTGTCAAAACTTTAGAAAAAGAACTTAAAGCACAAAATACTCTAAAATGTTGCAAGCTAACTTCTATTGGCTTCTTTTATTTTTATCTTCTTTTTTTTTCTTGAATTGTTCTGAATCTTTAGCTAAAATTCTAACATTTGGAGTAAAACCTACAAAACCACCAATATTGGAATCCCCACAAACCTTATGCAAAGGAAGCCACATATTGGCAACCTAAAAGCAGACACCGCATGTATGTAACCAATGTATAGAGCATATCATCAATGCACAAGTGCATGATAAGAAGTGAGCCATGCAGATATAGCATACTAAACATCTACTAGCAATAACATACCTCTGCCAAAACTCACAAACCCCTTCTACAAATACCATAACCATCAAGAATTTTGCTATAGATAGATAAATTAACAGAAAGATTTCTAAAAGAAGGTAAGCAAGGGCATGTGAATTTAACAGTAAAAAATTAATAATTAGGTGGCCGGATCATGTATAATAGCCCTACTCATAAGACAATAAACCTAGGCTCTCATTCCATAAATTTTAGGTCACATGTTTGTAGTTATCATAAAAGAACAAAGCCAAGTATAAACAGCTAGAAAGGATACTTTAGTGAAAGAGTTTATACCAATGTGTCTCTATTTTCATTAATATTATAAAATTTAAATAATAGAAATAAGAAGCAGAAACAAGAATAAAGGAATAAATAAATTTAAAAAAAATCCACTAATATTAGTGAAAGAGTTTATGCCAATGTGTCTTTATTTTCACACAACTATACATTTTAGTGACAGCATCAATTCACCATGCTTGTCCATAATAACTAAATTAAAATCAAATTTACTGCATTACCAATGCAGCCACAAAGGATAAGTTACTAAATTTCAAATTAAGGCAAAGAGACAAAAAAAAAAAAAAGTCAATCATCATCATGATTCAAATTTTGAATCTACCCCAAGTCCTACACATAAAGACATTTGAATAACAAAAAAAATAAAAATTTTGGATAACAAAACATGAAAATTCTCATGGGTTTAAACTTTCTAAACCTAACCTATTGGCAATTATTTCATGCAAAATCTATTTTTTTACAAAACAAAGCTCCAGATCAACCATAATATAGATTTCTTTATTTAAAATGATTTCCTAGCCCACTAGATTCAAACTTCCAAATCTAAGAAGGTATGAACTAAACAAGGCATAATAATGCATTAGGCTCTCACCACTGTAAGGTCTAAAACGAGTTAGATATACTCCAAACCAATTAGAGTTAGATATATGAATCTTTTTTATTATATTATAAAAATTATAGTTAAATATAAGCATAATTGATATAATTTATTGAGATACATACCAACAAACATGTGAAATTTAGGTATTTATTTATAACAATAGAATTAGAAAGAATCATATAAAGAATTTTTTATTATTATAGTGTAAACTCCTAAGGTCCATACTAGTTAATTTCTTTTTGCTAACATTGAAGATAGGAAGACTAGGAAAGAACTAAGATTTATAAGGATCTCAATTAATGTCATGATATTAAAATATCAAAATATTACATTGATAGTAAATTAGAGATTACCAATTGTATCTCAACATCAATAAACTAATTTATTAGTTAATTTGCTGCAATAAAAAATATTATTAAAAAGTATTGATTAAGATATCTAATTATTTATATTTATATAGGCTGGAGTCTCAAATTTTATTTATTTATGCAAAAGAATCAGATTTTCTTTCCTTTCTAAAATAAAATTTAATTAGTAATCATTTCAATAAGGAAAGATCGTTGGAAATCGAAAGCAAAAGCAAGAGAAAATTAACATGTGTTTGGTTTCCAAAATTTTTTTATTTTTTATTTGTATTTTCATAAAAAATAAAAAATATATGTAAAAATGCATTTGATGAATAAAAATGAAAACAGCTTTCCACAAAATGCAACTCCAAAAAGATATTTTTATTATTTTTCATCAAAAAAAATGATGAAAGTATAAAACAAAGAAATTGATTTGTATCACTTTTATTTCTGATTTTTTATTTTTAAAAATTATCATTAAAAAAAATGTTTGGATACCCTATTTTTACTTTTTATTTTAAAATGTTATTTTATTTTGAAACCTAAAACAACTTTTTAGAAGAGTAATATATTATTATAAATATTAATATATTATAATTATATAATATTAATTGTTATAATATATGATATATTATTAATATTATATATTTATATTATTATATATAACAAATATGTAATTTATATGTAATACATTATAGTAATATATATTATATAATAGATATTATCATATTGCTAATAAAATTATTAATCATATTGTAATACGTATATATATAAATATAATATTATAATAATATAATTACAATAATATATAATATATTATGATATGTACTATTATGCAATATAATATTATAATATTAATGTTGCAATATTATATTTTATATTATAATATTATTATTTTCTTTATTGTTTAGTTATTTTTTGAAAATAATAAATAGAAAATGTTCTAAAAAAAGAAAGGATCGTTATTAATTTTGAAATCTACGTAACAAGCCAGCGAGCGATGAGGATTGAGGACTTTTCTCTTGACTCCCAAAATCCTGATCTCTCCCTGGACCTGAGACCAATTTGGGCTTCTCGCTTCTCCCGCCGGATCCAGCTCTCCAATTTCTAGGTCTCCGCGGTCGCTGGAGGGGCCGAGCCATGAATATTTTCAAGAAGAAAACTTCAGCCAAAGGTTAGTGGCCATTCATGGGCTTTCTCTAGTGTTTTCCTACAAGCATTTCATCTCTCTGCGTTGGATTTGTCGTGGGTTACTGTTTTCTATTGTATACACTCGATTGGATTCTTCTGAGTCTAAAAGATCGAATTTTTACTTGAAAGAGATGACAAAATTGTGTTTTTGCTTTTTGGCTGCTGAAAAATTTGTTGATGCAGTTCATTTTCGCATGCTTTCATGAATTTTTGATTATAAGGGTGTTATGTGATCTTCGAATGCCCTTTTTCTTTTCTGCACTAGATTTTAGTTTTTGTTCTTCTCTCTATATGAGAATCTGATCATGTTTCTAGCTCGCAGATGCTCTGAGGACGAGCAAAAGAGAAATGTCAGTCGCCACAAGAGGTTAGAATCCCGTTTTCAGATGTATCTTGAGAATATTTCCCTGCTCGGTTTTCTTTGCAGAAGAAACATGGTTGGTTCCATTTATCCGAGACAAAAGTGAAAAATTACAGCCAGTTAGATATTATTCTATCTCCTTTTCAGTCAGACCTATTTTGGTGTGTTTGATCTCATGGTTTAGTCAAGGTTTCAACTAGGGTGATGTCAATCATAACTGAACCCCCTCCCAGGGAAATTGTCATTTCCCATTTTATACTGGTAACAATGGACAATGGTTCTTATTTGACCACTTTTTGTCATGGATTAGGCTTGTTTGAATAAATTGATGGCTGTTGTAATGGCCATTATTGGTTATTATAATAATAAATAATGGATGGCAACAAAAAATTTACCTTGTTAATTGATCATGCTACAGCATATTGAATGAATATTTACTTTTTTCCAGCTGACAGAATCGAATGTAAAAAGAAATTATAATATGCCTTTGGATAATGCAAGCAGCAATTACGGCCACAATTCCAGTTAGCAAATTGATTGGAAAGACTCAAAAATAATCGAGGCAACAAAATCCACAATGAAAACAAAAAAGTCTTTCTATTCCCCTTTATGTAAATTAAATGGGCTATGCAAAGCAAGTAACAATTATAAAACAGGCACAATAGTAAATCCAAGACCAAGGTCCACTAAATCTTTCCCTATTCATAAATAATAGGTTTACAGCAATATCTTTTCTAGTCAAAACTAGAGATTCACAAACATCAAGAATAAGTTCTTGTCTACCAATAGCATCAATATATCATCACCTAATGTTGGATTTCAAAAATTTATCAAACAATATTTGGATCTTAGTAAATGATGGGGTAAAATTGCACAATCGGAGGAGGAATACAGCAATACGAACTGGTAGATATGTGTCTTTGGTTGTCACCGACAATACTCTGGAATTTGGTGAAGACAGAAAGAAGATCCACCCTTGAATCAAAGAGCTTTTTTCTTCTTCTTCTTCTTCTTCCTACACTTCACCTCTCTCTGTTTTTTTTTTTTTTTTTCACTTTACTTTCTCTCATCAAACTGCCTCTCTCTCTCTCTCTCTCTCTCTCTCTGTGTGTGGGTCTTTTTTTCTTTTCTTTTTTTAACTTGTAAACAGCCCACTCCTCCATGCGAGGAGGGACAATTCCAACACAAATGGCTGTCATAATAGGATAATTCTGAAATAATATCTATGTTTATAATCAGGTTATGAATATACAGGATATAAGGAGAGGCACCTGAAACAATTATGGCAGCCATTATTTTAAAACTTGTGCTCTCTTTCATTTGAAAACAAGATATATACAACTGAAGCAGGGCAGATTTTAATGATACTTAATGAAGAAAGTCCGGTGAGTTTGGTAGTAAAAAGCTTGTGATATTTATTCCATTCTTTTTTGCATCAGACGTCGAACGGGAGATTGCATCCCTGCAAATGGAGGTAAACTTGCCAGCCCAAACAGTTGATTGTATCCAAAATTTTGAACATCATAATGTCTGCATTCTGACTCAGAAGTGAATCATGGCAGGAGAAGAGGCTGGTGGCAGAGATAAAGAAGACTGCAAAAACTGGAAATGAGGCAAGTCTGCTTGGTTTATACATAAATTTCTTATCTTTTTTTCTTTTCTTAATTAATATTGATAGCAAAAGGTTCTATTGTGTTTTATAATGAGGTTGATTGTGTGTTGGGTACTCAGATTTCTTAAGTTTAATCAACTATGTTACTCCGTAATCCAATTTTGGAAGTAGGTCTTAGTTTTATTTTACTTTGATATGCAATTTGCCTCTTATTTTGCTTTCTTTTTTTTTTCCAGACTGCAACTCAGATCTTGGCTCGTCAACTTGTTCGTTTGAGGCAGCAGATCACTAATTTGCAGGGAACACGTGCTCAAATAAGAGGCATAGCAACTCACACACAGGTCAGGAATCCTGACTTTCAAATTTAATTGGCAATGCTTGCAGCAATATTTCCAGATTCGGAAAAACACTATATTTTGTGTTTTCTCAGGCAATGTATGCAAGCACTTCAATTTCTGCTGGCATGAAAGGTGCAAGCAAAGCAATGGCAGCCATGAACAAGGTATATTAGTTGAACAGATATTTAGTGTCATCCTGAAAAATTTAGAAATCTGGTAGTTTGTTTTTCATTGCCATTTTTCATATTGGGATTCTTTGTAACTCATGGAAATTTATTGAGACATTTCAGCAAATGGAACCAGCAAAGCAGGCAAAAGTAATGAAAGAATTCCAGAAGGAATCAGCTCAAATGGACATGACGGTAGAGCTCTTTAAAATCTAATTTAAATTTTAATATGTATCATTTGAGCAAGGCTGTAAATCCTATGGGACGGGTGTTGCAATTTTCCCATGGGTCAGATGCCCCACATCCTACCCTATACCGGTGGCTTGTCCTAGACAAGCATCCCATACTTGTTTGGCCCCTGTTTTTTTATTTTTTCTTAATTTATCTAAGAATATTCATTGTTTTATTTATTTTTAAAGATCTATGAACTTCAAAAGCAAAATATTAAAAATAATTTGGCCCTGTTTAGTGTACTCTAAGTCTAAGGTGAGCAGCTATGTGAATGGATATATAATTATCTGAATATTGCCTCTCATCATTTATTCATAGATCAAACAATACTATCTAATATTTTATGCCATATTAGGTAATGTTGACTAGGTTGTGTTAAGATTTGCTACTGTCAATTTCATGAAAATAGATATTTGTATAAGCTAAGGAGATCTGTTTATGTTGGTTTATCATGTGTTGAAGCCTTTTGCTTCAATGTTCTGATGCTTTCTGGATTAACTTTTTTTTTTCTTAATATTTGCTGCATCTTTAGTGGAGATCATAGACAAGGATGAATCATTGAGTTAGCATTACAACAGAAAAAGGGCTTGGAGATGAAAATTGGGACACATGAGACAATTTTTCCCAAAAATAATCATTTTCCATTAGGTCTGTGGTGTGTGATTTTGATTAACTAAATTTGAAAGTAGGTCTGCACCATGCTAAATGGGATGTTTTTACAACCGAAACTTAAAACTCAAATGATATTGTTTAGGTAGAAGCAGTAGCAGGTTGTGGCAAGGTTTTACATTTACTTAGAATTTAAGTGGCCAATTGTGGTAATTCACAAAAGAATAAAAATTGTTGTTGATGGATGCTAAAAGACAGGATGGCTAAGTTGTTGCCCAAAATGTCATGTTGATCAGTGTAGACTCATTCAAAAAAGATGTAGCTTAAAGTTGCTATTCTGCAGTGAATATTTGGTGCTTTTCAATGTCTTGGGTCATGGCATCTACTAGCTCTGTTGCATAGCCTTCTTTTATGAGAAAGATGGAAGGAAGAAACCATTGCATAACTTTCTTGTAGTTATCTTCTTCACACAACACTCTGGCAGTCATATAGGCTACTGCACGGCTGCAGTTTTTTGATTCTTAATATACCTAGGAAGGTTGGTCAAAGATCACATTGATGTGGGAAGGTTAAAATTTGGTGAAGGCGACAGGGGATGAGAGGTGATAAGAACCATGTTGCTGAACTTCCCATTGCATGATTTTTTTCTTCCTGCGCCAAGAATTTTTGAAATTGGAGACTGATTTATGATACCTCTCAATTAATATAGTTTTTCTCAATAGCAAAAAGCGGCATTGGTTTTGCTTCAAACTAGTGACCATAAAGTTTCTGCTGAGAAGGCATTCAGCATTTGAGTCTTGGATACCATTACTAGGCCTTGTATTTTAACCCCATCCCCAAGTTTGAACACGTTTCATAGATTCTATTGGAGGCAGATTTGTAACTAGATGACCATATTAACTGACGTGGTGGAACAACTTGCTTTTCTGAGGCTGTAATTGTTCATGGAGCACTTGTTTGAGACAATAAAGGACAGGATCAAAAGAGTGAGAAAACAATTATTCTCAATCAAGTCATCAACATAATATCTGTTTTCAGAGTAGCTGCATAAGTAACTTGTAGAACTTTTCTTTGAAGAAGTATTATATTATTTTTCTATGCAGAATGAGATGATGTCAGAGGCTATTGATGAAACTTTGGATAAAGATGAGGCAGAAGAAGAAACAGAAGAGCTCACTAATCAGGTAGACTAACTGCTGCAGTTTTACAATTAGAGTATGATTCAGTATGGAACTTGTCCTTTTAAAACAGCTGAAAGCAAAACCCTTTTTGCTTCAGTTTCCTTGTCAATTTGTATTGCAAAGTTAAATTGACAATCTCATTTTCATTTGATGTTCCTTTTCAGGTGCTTGATGAAATAGGTGTTGATGTTGCCTCACAGGTAATCTTTTTTTTTCTTTTTCGTTAAAGAGCCATTTAGTTCATGATAATCTACCTTAGTGATTTGAGATTATCGTAGATTACCATATTTGGTAATTGGAAAGTAATTTAAGGGTAATATTTGATAATTTAATATTACCACAAATCATGGTAATCTAATTCTCATATGAATCTGAGATTACCAAAGTCCAACAATCTTAAATTATGCCTTTTACTTTCATATAAATATTTGATAATACTTAATTTAATTATATATTTAATTTATATTAGAGAATATTTAAATATTTAATATTATAATATTAAATATAATATTATTAATATTAAATTTAATATTTAATATTTAAATACTTTAAATATTTATATATAATATGCAAATAATAAATTTTAAATTATTGATATTTATGACCTTGTACATTAAATTATTATATATATACTAAATATTTATAATACTTAAATATATATATTTCTAAAATCAATTTGCAAAGATGGATCATTTCATACTCTAGTAAAAAAAAGGGAGGGGGCCACTTAAAAAATAAAAAAGATTTATACCAAAATTCAAATTAAAAAAAATAGCGAACTGTTACCGTATTTTGTTATTATAAATCAAATATAGTAATCTTTTATTCCTAAGAATCTGATTATTGAGCGTAAGATTATTGAAAATCTAAGATTTCTGGTAATACTACATTACCACGACCCAAACGCTAATTAAGAGTAAACAGAATGCAATTTCAAGCAATATGTACATGATTCCTGATTTATCAATATGTGTGAGTTTGTTGCTGGATGCTGATCCAATCTCCTTTTTTGGACATTTCACAGTTATCTTCAGCTCCTAAAGGCCGAATTGCAATGAACAATAAGAAAGTGTACAATGCCACAAGGTACAAAACACATGTTTATTTTTACTGTTCATTAAATGGTAATTATACAATTATAATTCATGCTCCCTTTTAACTAGACAGTAATATCTAAGGAATTCAGGTCAGATACAAGATGATATAGATTAATTGCTCTTTGCCTATGATCTGGGATTGCTATAGCTATGAAAATTGATTATTCTGGTGTCAAATTGAAGTATCTGGAAGTCAACGCAATGTGATCACTTACCCTGAAGGATGCATAATGCAAAGGAAACAAATTTCTACTATATTTTCTCTAGATTTGAGATATATCTCGTGTAATCCAATGAACATGGCACTGCTTTGCAAGAAGTTGAAATCAATGACTTATTAGCTGAAATGATTTTTACCTTTGTACCATGTTCAAAATAAAGTAATCAGCAGTAGAAGCTGCTCAAGCTATATGATTCACTAAAAGCTCACATTTGTTCTCTGCACATCATATCTTTGTGGAGAACTCCTATTGGGTATCTAGAAGCCAAAAATGCCTTCAGATATTGGGTACTAAGAGCTCACAGCTGAGCTCTCCAAATCATATGGTTTTGGAGAACTATTAAGCATATAGAAGTCGAAGATGCCTTCAGATATCTTTCCTTCTGCTGCTGCTATGAAGTTGTTTCACACATTGTAAACGAAACAATGTAATTTTGGCACTAAAAGAATGCAAGAATATGAAAAATCACTGATTGTTATCTGCAGTAGTTTCTTTCCTTTTACTCACTCTGGAATTATATCTATATTCTGAGAATATATCATGTGTTTGCAGAACTGATACTACTCCAGCAAACCCTGAAGTTGATGATCTTGAGAAGAGATTGGCATCCCTACGACACATCTGATCAGGCTGAAAGTGAACATTTATTGTTTTTGTATATAAAGCTTATTACTAAGAAAAGCCTTCTATTATTGTTGATAAAAACTCCAGCAATATCTATTCTTTTAGTTAATCTTAGAGTTTATCCTTTCTAATGGATTTGGAACTATGAGCTTTTATGAAATATATGTGGAGCCGTTAACACAATTATCTGTACTCATTCTTGCTGCTTTTATGCGTTAATGAAATAGATAAAAGGAAAGTGGGAAAATGCATAGAAACTACATTGGCTATGCGCCTGAACATCCACGAACCACTTTTAAGTTGGTAATCTGCAGTCCCCCTAGAAAAATTCCCTTGGTTCTTGAAGGCCTCTCATACCGGACCAATTTGTTCTCCCATGAGCTTATTGGAAGTTCACTTGCATGGCTGCTGTGGAATTACTTGGTTGCCTTGGAAACTATGTTACCTGATTACTGAAAACTATATATATATTGATTATATTTAGCTAGTGTTTGGATTTTATCCATTCCCCATGTTTGTAATGCAGTCCTTCTAAATAGGCTTGCCTTGTAATTTCCTGAGAAAACTTAGACATGAAAATTGCTTGCGGTCCTTGAATGAGAACAAACATTATCACGTCTGCAAGTGCCCATGGATGAACATATGGAGTTCATCAAGCAATGAAACATCAAAGTTGCTGGTCAGATTGCCTTAGATTGATTAACACACAAAAATACTCTAGGGAAAATGAGATAAATAGGAATTTTAATTTCCAATGAGCTGATTCAATTGCTTGAATTGGATCCAATACAAAGCAGCACTCCTTGTGCAATGCAATGCAACCCTACCTAAACTTGCTTATATTACATGCTCAGGCCTGATGATAAACTTCATCAGCAGTTTTGCTTGTTTTCAACCAACAGTTGCCCTTTCCTCAAGGGGAAGATAGATGAAGATAGATGTAAAAATAGCTATCAAAATATCATACAATGGCTTCCGTATCTTTCACTGCATCCTTCTTGGCATGCATCCAAGGAAACCAAACAAAAATAAAATATAATAAAAATCAACAAAAACTTATCTTGTACAATTGAGGATCCCCTAAACTCAAGTTTACAGGGAATTCGTTCCAAACATTATTTACAGTATGCCATATGATGGTGTTAAAGAGACCTAGACATTTTACAAAGTTGGGTGATGAAAACCCTGGCTGAATGAAGGTCACACAGTTCGTGCAAACTTTCTTGATATCCCTGCCAATTAACCCAGCCGGTTGCCTCCAAAATGCTGTGACCTTGGCTTTGGATGGAGCTACAGAAGCAAAATTTTAACATCAATCTGAGTCATTATATATCTGTGATCGCAGATAATTTTATAAGCCTGCACTTGGTGAAATTTATTGTTACACCGCGTTCAAGGTCATCCTTCATGCTAAATGAACATAGAAAAAGATTACCATTCTCAATGCTCATACCAAACAAAAAAAAGGTGTGGTTGAAACCCTGATGTTAAAATAAAATGGGAGATCAGGGATACAAATGGAGTGTATGGATTATTACAGTTGTCAAAATCAATCATAAATCAGATCTTGAATATTACAACTACCACATGTTGCATACACAGCAATCTCCAAAATCATAGGATCCAATTGTTCTAGTTAAATTTAGTGTTCGTATCAAATCATGGGATTATACTATTGTATCACACTACATCTGGTCTCCAGTATCTTTGCTATAATCATGGGATTTTGTTATTGCATTTTATTATATGCATTTTATTATATTTGATCCCTAAACTCGAGGCCCAACTTGCATCTAAAGCACATCAGTGCCATGAACATAAATAGATATCAAAGATTTTATTTCCACTACAAATTTTTCATGGATAATGATTCTTCTGTACCTTTTTGCTCTAACAACTATTCTATGACAACCAATGCTGCAGTAATTGATTGATTCATATTCCGTTGAAGATGACTTCTCCAAATGGCCATTGGCTGACACTTTTCACAAACATCAGGCTATCAGATGCCCTGCTCTGTAAACTCGTGCAATGTTGATAATCAAGCTCAAGCTAAGCTAAGGGATCATTTCTCATCATGTATGAACTCGTCTTCAGCAGTTGATGACTGGCCAAAGGCTATGAGACTCATATGTCTGGTCCCTTCCATCATTACAACTGAAAGCCTGCCATGAAATAATGTCACATGGCAAATATCCATTCCAATTAAAGTAGAAATTATAAGAAAATTTTTCTTTCATTTCACCAAAGCAGGACATCCAATATGTCAGAACAATGGCACAAATGCACAGATCAGCTCAATGATCTTATCATCTAATATTTTGGTCTTTATTATGGCATCAAGAGGCATCTATGTTCATAGAGTAAGGATGCAACAAAGCAGGCAGCACCGTGCCGAGAAATTTCTGCAACTCAAAGAGATGAAGATATTAAGCAAGTATTTTACACTGGAGAGGGAGAGGGAAAAAAGAAAGAAAGAAAGTTTGTATATGGTGGTACTGTGTGAGCCTTAAGGAAGCCACTGCAAGGCACATTTTAGCTTCAACTTTTAAGAATATTGAGATAGGAGCCATTGCTTAGTGCAATGGTAAAAGAATTGGGCTGATGAGTGCAATGGCAAGGGTGGTGGGTTCGAGTCATGGGGCAAAGGTTAGGTTTCTCTCCAGATTGCCCTCCCAGGATTTCAGATGGACAGGACCATAACTGGATAAACAGAGAAAATGGGCTGTCACAAGGAACAAAGAGAGAGAGCAGGTACAAATTCGAACTGCCAGCCCTGCAACTAGGACTACAAGAGGCTGGGATTCTATCAAAAAGTTTGAATTTGCATGAAGCACATCTAGTTGATATCCAGAAGGGGAATAGGTGTCCACACCTGTCCTATTTCACTGCAGATAAGCGGGTTTTCCCTCAGATATTGCAGCGCTTTCTCCCTGCCTTGCCCCAACCTGTTTGAAAATTGAAGTACAATGGTTAGAGTGGTCATAACTTCTATTAATAAGAATATGTGAATACTGTAGTGAACACTGTAGTTCTTTAAGAATCAGAAGCTAGCTATATCCAGGTGGAGTTACTTACTATCTTTTAACTAACGAAAACCTATAGGGGTTATGGCAGTCAATGTTTTATGGCAAAACACTAATACAAACACTAAATTTAGCTTACAACTACTGTAAAGATCCTGCAGCTGCTGTTTAAAGAGATCATCCACCACCAGCAGCAATCCAAAAATTGCTGCCATCTCCGTGTGCAAAAAAAGAATATAATTTGTGCAATGAAACATCAACTTCCAGAGATGATAGGGCATCAGAATTTGTTGAAATGGGGAAAAAGTGAAAAGCACTCTTCTTTTAAGTGTGATGCAAAAGTCACGCACTGATGTAAAATTCCCTGAGTAAATCCAACTGGAGAGCTTAATTTTAGCTTAATTTTTGAAGTGCCAAGTGCATCAATATATGCCATTAATCCATAATAAATGATTGTGAATACAAGTGGCGAACCTTTGCTCTTCGTAGCTATACCATGATCCCTTCTTGGCCACAACATCCATCATTTCAGCAGTCCAGAACACAACCCTGCATTTTAAATCGGTTGCTTCAAAGGTAGCCTGTTTCAAGTATATAAGATCCTAAAATCTGTCCTCAGGCCATAATATTACCAATTTATTGACACCCTCTCTAAATATGATCTCAAAATCAGCTTGTCCGTAGGGCCTAGACACCTAAAGGAAAAACAACAAGAAAACAGAATTGTTCTTACAAAGAAAGCAGCATCAGTTCAACTTGATTGATTTGTGCAGATACTACTTCACAAAGTTTTTATGAAAACAATCATTAGGTGGCCATTGTTTGTCATCCCAATTCACATCATCAGAATAAATTCATAATGAAATAAAAATTTAAAAAAACAAAACTTGCTATGTATACTTTGCTTTTCTGCACTCTTACATGGACCCTGATTCCAATGTCTTCATCTCCTTTTGCCTGCATAAAAGAATAATAAACATAAGAAAAAAAAATATTTGATAAATTTAATATGATATTAGCGCAGGCAAACTGAAATTTGAGCCATTGTCATTGGGTTTACAACTTTATCTTCCCAATGGAACGTATCTCAAGGCGAAGTGATGCAAAGAACTTCCAAGCAACCCCTCCACTAGTGATTTCAGGGTTCCCATAGAATACTCAATCTTGTCATATCCACAAAGTGACAAGTTATATGCTTTCAGGGAGAAACAAATTGAAGAAGTAAAATTAATAGCAAACATTGTATCTTATTTGATTCAAGAAAATGATGGTACAACCAGATTTTGATGCATTGCCTGACATCTTGCGCAATGCTTGGCTAATCAGACGAGCTTGCAGACCAAGTTGTTGTGTCCCTATCTCACCCCAAACCAAAATTTCACCCTCTGATGATAAGTAGGGATCACATCCATTAAACAAATTGTAAAGAAGGATGATTACTTCAATTTCAGCCTGTGGAATGAGAGCTGAGACTATGTCAACACAGATGAGATCTACAGCTCCAGATCCGCACATATGAACTGCAGCTGAGATCAAAAAAAAAAAAAAAAAAAAACAAAGGTGCTAGTTAAACTACACATAAAAAGTAAATAAGCACTCTCCTAATCTTATGTGTTTTTGCCCATACACCATACAACCTTTACCATGAATCCTTGATGAATTATATAACTGTAATAAATTTTCATGTTCATTTTCTTTAGGTGAGTGAATAGGTATCCTAGATTGATGCAGAAAAATTATGCAAGACGTAAGTTTGCTTTCCTGTTACAGAATTTGCAGAATGGATCAAACAGAAAGGCAAGAAATAAAGTCAGTCTTTTGATAATATACCGTAAAAGTGCATTATCTGACAGCTCCTAAAGCCAAAAAACATGGTCTGATTTTCAAAGATCACCATTCACAAGAATGGTCAAAGAGGAAGCAACAGCCAGCAGTTCTAACTAGGGAAAATGCTATAGTGCAGATCAAAACATAAATTATCTGATGGGTGTGGTATCTGCTGTCCAATTAGCCCTTTAAATGCATTTTATCCACACACATGTAATCATACCTTTTCCTAGGGCATGATGCCATACACAGGTGGACAATATGGCTTCAAAAAAGCTTGGAAAGGAATTCAGAGCATGGATACAATTCTTATGCATGCATGTGGAAGATGGTATAGTCCCTCCATGAGAATAGAAAGTGCGGTCATATGATATAACCAAGGCAGTATGTACCCAAAATCTTGAGTAATTTAAAGACAATTAGAGTGAAAAGTAAGCATAACCAAATAAGACCATTGATAAGACATTTCTATAAATATAATAGTTTTATAACATATAAATTGCAAGCTTTATTAAGAAACCATATCATCATGCATTGATGCCATAAAAGTTACTAAGAAGTATGTGATAATGACAAAATGTAACCCAAATTAGGTCCTTGAAGCTTATTTACTACATTTAGAATACAGCATATTACATAGTAGCCACCAGAGACTTCTTATGCCAAGTAGGTATATTTATTAATTATTATAATATAGGTCAACAAGCATCATCCAAACTAAGCAAGTTTTATCACTTTGAAATAATGTATTTGATGCTCATACCCATCCAAGGCAAAATTTTAAGCGTGAATTCAATCATCAAAATTAAATTCATCATATCCTTACCACTTTCATTGGTTCCCTTTACCCTTCATCCACATGAAATGCTTCAGGTCTCTTCACTGCATATTATTGATCTTGCTCAAATGTTAGATAAAAAACAAACATACAGAAACGAAAAAAGGAAAATGGGCATTAACGTGGAATGTTTGCAGAACCTGACAATCTAAGTGAGGGTTATACAGAAAGCAAAGATATGATAAATGCATGGCAAACTCAAATAGTAAATAATTGGCATTATTTAACAACTGAACAGAAAATAATGGAATAAAATAATTACCTTCTAATGCCATCTCTCCATGATCAGGCTGGCAGACAATCAGATTTTCAATGTCTACCGCCAATGCCCTGTAATAAGCTGGATCAAAAGAATACTCTGCATCAACAGGCATGGTGCTCCCTCCAAGTTTCTGCATATTTGTTGCACATATGAACATCATTATATTGCTTGATACATTCACTTTGGACAAATTTTCTAGCGCAGAGAGAGAGTCTAACTACATCTTTGCAAAAATTTAATGTTGTCTCAACAAAGCATAAAAAGGTGCTTTTTGCCAAATGAACACCTGCACTTCTGCAATTGCATGTAGAGCTAATGTGGTTTTTCCAGAGCTCTCTGGTACAAATATCTGTAAAATTAATTATTATAAAGTCAGATCTTTTGCCAGTCTTATATTATATATATTCTTGGTTCAAGAGAATAAATTCATAATATGCACCAGAACATAATTGTCATCTAATGCTAATAAGTCTTTAGACCAAAATAAATTTATCGGTTGCAACATTTCAAATAGGATATGCTACATCCAAATTATTGATGATCTCATTAGATTCAAATAAACTAGACACAATCTTAAAGGATTTGCAAAACCTTTGTTCTGCTGATGTGTATCCCAAGACCATATGATACCCAAAGTTGGTCGTTTGATACTCACAATGGCGTTAGCATTTTTAGTTTGCTAATTTATTTAATACCATGATGTGAAGATTCAAGAGGAAACAAAGTGCTTCACTTTTAGGCCATGATGCTTAATGACAAGCAGAATAACATCATGCTTCAGTATGGTGCAATTTGAATACAAATTACTTTTTACTGCTTAAATGATCTTACACATTTCATTTCCAAATAAAAAAGTTATATCGTTCTCATTTCAACAGAATTCTTGGTACGACTGGTATGGTAGATTGCAGTAATTGTAGCAGGTCTGCTGTCCAAGAGAAAATTTATCCTCCGGGACTAAATAGTCAAAAGCATCAGTATAACACTTTATCCTCTTTCTTTCCATGATTTCTAGCTATAATAATTTATTGAAGAGAAATATTCCAATACAAAATGCTTTTCTTCTGTATAGTACTTTCTAACATTACCAGTGCAGATCTTAGGATTCACAAGCACTTCTTCAAAGGCACTACCAAGCTAAGTTTGCTAATTTTAAACTGTAAAAGCCATCTCATTTCAAAATGGGAAACGAGTGCAGATATGTATAGACTGTGATCATAGAATGGCCTTTTGTTTCTTCACCATCAATAGCAACAATGGCCTAATACAGCTACTGATATTATAACATCAGTTTTATTAAAACTGAATCATACATATCTATTAAAACATATAACCAAAACTCCTGGTGATCTGTCTGTCACATGCATCACAGACACCTTTCCCTAAATCATCCATGAAGTCCATATCTTGAATCAGCAGTTGATGAAATCCCATTACAAATATATGCTTCTTTTACTATTAAAAAAAAAACCTCACATTCACTCAGTAATAAATAACTATAACAGATAATATGAACTAAAACTTTAACCACTTATAAAATATACTGCAAATAATCTTAATTGATCGGATCACAACCAACCATCTAATGGTCCTGTTTCTTGATAAACCACATGAACTCTGCAAGCTGAGATTTAGTTGTTTCTTTAATTCCTCGTTGCATGTACTAGAAGTAGCTTTGATCATTTTCTTAACTTTATATATCGTAATTTCCTAAAGATAGGACAAAAGCCAGCAATAATCAAAATGATATCCAAGAATAAGATATCAAAAAAAAATCATATATTAGAAACCCCACTTCTATTGTTTCAACACTATACAGCTCCATGTTGGAAATAAGATCCGAACCTTTTTGTGAAGACCATCACCATGAAGCCCAAGAATCATTCATGTTTAATCATCAAGAATCCATAATTGATAAACGGAAGCGTACCTGAATCCATATTGCTTGATTGCTCTCCAGAGCCCTGCGGTTGGCCTTCCAGATCAACACGTACTCCCAGAGAGCCCTTTAAAATTTTCTCTAGGCTATTCTTTCTGATGATGGGATTCAGAGAAGAAGGTCGTGCGTGCGATCCAGGGACCATAACCGCTATATATAGATAATTTCATCATTATCTTTTGGTATTTCTATTTTAGCCTATCATAAAAATAGAAATAACCCCTTAGGTCTCTACACATTAAAGGGCCACACCTAATCAGATACATTAAAGCTCAAATCACTGAAACCTTAGCTGATCACTTTTAATTGGGCTTAACCTTATTTGACAGCCCGCAACACATAATTATTTTACATATAAGCCAAATGTTGGATTAAAAATCCAACAATCTCCCACTGGGCTATATGTGTAACCTTATAATTATGTTGCAAAAATAACCAAATGAGCTCAATTTTACTGTCATTACTGAAATGTATCTATAACGAATCCGGTCCATCAATCATACCAACATAGGATCAAAGCGGCCGTTGTTATATCTATCATAACTCGACCCATCAATGGTCACGTATGTTGATACAAATGAATGACATGAATCATGATGTGGATGTGTAGCATAAAAATTACATGTAATGTGATCTTAACATGTCTATTTCCAACTGGTCCTTAAACTTGAGTGAGATCAAAACTTTAACATAATTGTACAGAGTGTAATGAATTGAATGAAATACTTTATTTTTTATTAGAAAATATCCAAACACATAAGTGTGTACAAACCAAATATAAAGCATAAAATAGAAGCAATACAAACTCCCACTGAATCTAAGCATCGTCATGCTCTATAACGCCCATGTGAGCAGTATGCTCATGAAAGACCTTGAGCGGCACACCCTTTGTAAGGGGATCTGTAACCATGGAGTTTGTCCTTATATGCTCTATAGAAATCTGACCACTCTGTACTCTTTTCTTTACAACTAGGAACTTAATATTAATATGCTTTGACTTGATTGAGCTCCTATTATTGTTGGAATACAATACGACTGACTTGTCACAAAATAACTTTAGCGGTCTTTCAATTCCTTCCAATATGCGCAGCCCAGTGACAAAATTTTTCAGCCATATCCCATGATTGGATGCTTCATAATATGCTATAAATTCTGCTGTCATGGTAGAAGAAGCTATGAGTGTCTGTTTTGCATTTCTTCAAGAAATAGCCCCACCACCTAACAGATATATATAGCCCGAAGTAGATCTTTTACTATCTTAGCATCCCGCAAAGTCGGAGTCAGAATACCTAATGATCTCAAAATGATCCGATCTCCTATATGTGAGCATATAATCTTTTATTCTTTTCAGATATCTCATAACCCTTTTGGCTGCTTTCTAGTGATCCATACTTAGGTTGCTTAAATATCTGCCTAACACTCCAACAATGTACGCAATATTCGGACGCATACAAACTTGAGCATAATTAGACTCCCTACAACCGAAGCATAAGGAATCTTCTGCATCTCTTCAACTTCAAGGTTTCCTTTTGGGCACTGATTAATACTGAATTTATTTCCTTTAGCGACAGGGGTATCACCTGGTTTGCAATTTTGCATGCCAAATCTCTTAAGTACTTTATCGATATAGCTCCTTTGTGATAATCCAAGGATATCCTGAGAATGATCTCGATGTATCTGGATTCCCAATACAAAGGAGGCGTCACCAAGATCTTTCATTTAAAAATTGCTTGATAGAAATCTTTTGGTTTCATGCAACATGCCTATATCATTTGTGGCAAGCAAAATGTCATCCACATACAAAATCAAAAAAATATATTTACTCCCACTGAACTTATGATACACACAATCATCAACTGCATTCACTTCAAAATTAAATAAGAGAATTACTTGATGAAATTTGTGGTACCATTGACAAGAAGCTTGCTTTAACCCATAAATGGATTTTGTCAATTTGCAAACCATTTTCTTTGAGTCTCCTGACACAAAGTTTTCTAGTTGCACCATATAAATTGTCTCATCAATGTCTCCATTGAGAAACACCGTTTTGACATCCATTTGATGGAGTTCCATATCATACTGTGCAACAAGAGCCATGATTGTCCTAAAAGAGTCCTTCGATGAAACTGGAGAGAAGGTCTCTTTAAAGTCAATCCCTTCCTTTTGAGTATAGCCTTTAGCCACAAGACGAGCTTTATACCTTTCCACATTATCCTTTGAATCCCGTTTGGTCTTAAAAATCCATTTGCAACCAATGGGTTTCATACCTTCTGGTAATGGGACAAGTTCTCAAACTTTATTGTCTTGCATAGACTTATACTCTTCTTTCATTGCTTCAATCCACTTTTCTGAATTGGAATCTTGTATGGCTTGAAGGAAGTTAACAGGATCATCTTCCATCATGCCATTATTTTCCTTATGTTCCTGAAGAAACACTATATAATCATCTGGAATAGCATTCTTCCTTTCTCAGTGGATCGCCGCAAAGGCACTTGTTCTTGAGGTTGTTGAGTTTGTACCTCTGAGGGTTGAATAATAATTTCTTATTGTTTTGGAATTGCAACTTGATCATTATCAAAAGCAATTATAGGAATAGGAACTAGCTGCTCTTCAACAAGAGTAGTAGGTTCCAATTCCTCCTCAAAGACAAAGTCTCTAACTTTATTTCTCCTCCCAAATTCAATATCCTCAAAGAACGTTGCAGTTCCCGTCTCAAAAATTATCTTTGATTTGGGATCATAAAACTTGAAACCCCTGGATCGCTCAGAATACCCAATAAAATAGCTGCTCACTGTCCTGGAGTCTAATTTCTTTTTATATGGCCTATAAGGCCTTGCCTCAGCTGGACATCCCCAAACATGAAAATGCTTTAGACTAGGCTTCCGTCCTATCCAAAGCTCATAAGGTGTTTTGATAGCTGCTTTAGTTGGTACTCTGTTCAAAATGTAGGCTGCTGTCTTTAGTGCCTCTCCCCATAGTGACTCTGGTAAGGTAGAATGACAAATCATACTCCTTACCATATCCTTAAGAGTCCTATTTTGTCTTTCAGATACACCATTCATGCTAGGTGACCCTGGCATGGTGTATTATGGGACAATTCCACACTCCTATAGGTATCTGGCAAATGGTCCTGGACGTTGTTCACCTGATCCGTCATATCTACCATAATATTCACCACCACGGTCAGATCTAACTCCTTTAATCCTTTTGTTGAGCTGAAGCTCAACTTCAGCTTTAAATGACTTGAACACATCCAAGACTTGGGACTTTTCATGAATAAGAAATAGGTGTGCATATCTTGAATAATCATCTATGAATGATACAAAATACTGTTGACCATTCCAAGAAGGTGTAGGAAATGGTCCACAAATGTCCGTATGTATCAACTCTAAGACTTCCATAGTTCTATATGCACCCAATTTCTTTGCTTTTGGTATGTTTGCCCTTAATGCAATCAACACGGACATTAAAGTCTGTAAAATCAAGAGAATCCAAAATTTCATCTGACATAAGTCGTTCAACTCTATTTCTAGAGATGTGACCTAATCGTTTATGCCATAATGTTCCTGAATTTTCATTGCAAAGTTTACGCTTAGTACCTCTTGATTCCATATTCAGGGTTTCATTATAAGAAGCAACAGTATCAAGCAAATATAGATTATCATACACCATAAGAGAACCAGTTCCAATAATATTTGAATGTAACGAAAGACTAAACTGACTATTTCCAAATGAATAATAATATCCTAATTTGTCCAAAGCTGAAATAGAAACCAAATTCCGTCTAAAGGACGGTACTACAAAAGTATCTTTCAAATCCAAATAATAACCAGAACTTAATAACAATCTAAAATGCTCAATTGCCTCCACATCTACCGACTTGCCATCTCCCATATAAATGCATCTTTCAGCATCAGTTGGCCTTCGGTAGCTTAGGCAACCCTCCATTGAAACACTGATGTTAGTAGTAACACCAGAATCTAACCACCAAGTGTTTCTAGGTACTAAAGCTATATTCACTTCAGAACAGACCATATTAAGAAATGTATCTTTCTTTTCATGACATGCATGATACTTGGAACATTCCTTTTTAATGCGTCCAGACTTATTACCAAAGAAACAATTGTCTTTATCTTGATTTTGTTTCTTCTTTACTAGACCCTTAGCAGCCTTATTCTTTATTTTCTTGCCTTTATCCCTGTCCTTGAAGTTATTATCATTAAGGACCGTCACTGAATTGAGGTTAGCAGAAATAGTAGCAACTTTAGCTGTAAAATAAAAGCAATACATAAATAACATGCTCATATAAATAATTAACACCAAATATCAATAAATTCAAATAATGGTAAATCCCATCTCAAGATACCCAGTGCAACATTAATATCAAGTCTTTGGACAGTAATATTAACTGCTAGTGGTACTCTTGTTATAATGATCAAACACTAACAATAATGCATGTCACATAATAAATCTATCTTTGGATCGACTTATTACTCACATGTAAATCCTTATAATCGTTACGTGTTTACCATCACACATATATGTAGTTCGGCCAAGCATTAACCTTCCTTTGGGCCGATTAATACCCGCATGAAACATACACATACACAACATCCAACATCCTTCATGAACCATCTAGTTTCAATTAGTTCAATTTCGAACGATGGACAAATTTATTAGGCATAAAAATACCATTAATTTGAATTTGATTGAATCTCTTTAAAAAAATAACGATATGTTATTTTGTGGTTCCAACTCAATCTTTATAACAGAAAAATAATTTATCCTAATGGATAAAGCTTTACTTTATGGAACCAATTAAACCATACGGAAGGAGGTTGCTCATGCTCATGGAGTTAAAAATAATAATTTTTAATGAAAGCCCGAAAATATTGCCAAAGGCATGAACCAGTCCAAAATTCATGCATTGATTATTCATAAATATTATCCCCTTCCATGCATTAAATACCATACATTAAATAAGATTCTAGCGGCATTATCTCAACGGAAATCCAAACATTATATCCCAACGCCCAAGGAATTCCATGTGGTTTTTTTTTATTTCCTTAAAAAGGGCCGAATCCAGCGGAATTCTAAGATTGCATCAGATTTGGAGATTTCCATGATTACATGAGGGAAAGGAGTCCCAACGCCTAGAAAAATGGAACTCCACTGTAACGGCCAGATTCCAAAAACAATTTTCTCTAGATTTTCTTTATCCCATGGTTTGAGATATCCAACCACCAGAATTTTGAAAAGATTTTCTAGATTTCCATCCAGATTTCCATCCGATTCTTCTCTCTCCAAATATCGCCGTGTTTCTTTCCAATCAGAGGAATTTCCTTTTGAAGTTTCACATAATGGCTCCAACCGAACGGATATAATGGGAAAAAATTCCTAAACGGTTCCCTTAAAAAAATGAGATAACACATCATTATGATTTTAAAAGGAAACCAATCCCATTCGGTTACCCCAATAAATTCCAAGATTGCGTCAGATTTTCGGCGAAGGAACTCAACGTAATGCCTCAATTTTTTTTTCGCTATTCCCACGAAAAACATGGAAGTCAAAGCCAAAGGAAAGCCTCAACATTAACTAACCACCTGTGATAGAATCCTGAATCCATCGGCCCAACTAAGAAATAAATTAAATATAAAT
Organism: Calamus simplicifolius; assembly: GCA_900491605.1. Taxonomy (NCBI): domain Eukaryota; kingdom Viridiplantae; phylum Streptophyta; class Magnoliopsida; order Arecales; family Arecaceae; genus Calamus; species Calamus simplicifolius. Next base: position 117,334 of record UESW01004432.1, on the reverse strand, counting down.
ATAACTTTATCTGTAATTAAGCTTTATCTTATCAGATGAAAGATCTCATCTCCGGATCATGTGAGACTTATTTCGATGCAGCGAATATCGCTCTTAACATCACGGATACAGCGAATATCTTTCGCTCTTAACATCAAAATTCATGATCATTAACCCAGAAGTAAAATAAAGTTTTGATGCACTATGACCTTTATTTTATTTAAAAATTAGATCTACATATATTAAAAATATCATTGGCATCAAAATAAAATTTTAAACTAATGAGTATTTGTCTCACGGTTGCTGAATAAAACCAAAAAAGTCATATGCACAAATACGAATATCAATGCATATAACCAAAAAAAATTTCTCAACGATTCAACATGAATAGGCTCTGATACCAATTGTTGGAAATAAGATCCGAACCTTTCGGTGAAGACCATCACCATGAAGCCCAAGAATCATTCATGTTTAATCATCAAGAATCCATAATTGATAAACAGAAGCGTACCTGAATCCATATTGCTTGATTGCTCTCCAGAGCCCTGCAGTTGGCCTTCCAGATCAACACGTACTTCCAGAGAGCCCTTTAGAATTTTCTCTAGGCTATTCTTTCTGATGATGGGATTCAGAGAAGAAGGTCGTGTGTGTGATCCAGGGACCATAACCGCTATATATAGATAATTTCATCATTATCTTTTGGTATTTCTATTTTAGCCCATCATAAAAATAGGAATAACCCCTTAGGTCTCTACACATTAAAAGGCCACACCTAATCAGATACATTAAAGCCCAAATCACTGAAACCTTAACTGATCACTTTTAATTAGGCTTAACCTTATTTGACAGTCCGCAACACATAATTATTTTACATATAAGCCCAATATTGGATTAAAAATCCAACACTCCAAATATAGGACCTGTTTCAAGGCTTGTCTTTGATGTTCTCTTTGTTATTTTCAAATCATAATGATTGCAAAGAAAGACGTGGAACGTAATTACTTCAGTATACACCAATGTTAGAAAATATTAGCAATGAGATCCTTGTTAGAAGTTCACAAACTCTGAAAGATTTGATATATAGATTAGTGAGAAAGACAGTGTATTGAGGTTCATAAGCTCCCCTAACTCAGACTAATCCAGAAGTATTTACAGTCTCCAATTAATAAGCCAACATTTTTTCACAATCAACAAAAAAACAGTCTATCATAGCTGGCAATATTATTATCATCGATTTACTAAAATGTGTTATATATACTGTTCCACTGAAAAACTAACCCTAGCACAACTTCTGTTAAAGTGGCCTTGACCGTTTTCTTAACCTTACATAAATGTGATTCAATAAAGAAAGAACTGAATTTAGCAATTAGATCAAATAATCTCAAAAGTAGCATCCAGAAAGTCAAATCATGAATTTGGAACCTTCACCTCTATGACAGCAACATCATCCAACTCCTAGTGCAGCATTGGTTTTGAGGTTTATCTTTCATGCTTGCTTTATTTTTGAACCGCGTTCATTGCCAAAGAAAGGCCATGAATGTAGTAATGCCTAAACCTTTTGGCAAAAGATGTTTATTGGTAGTTCAAGAACTGTAGACGAACTAATATATGTAACAGGTAAGAGGGACAAAATTACATGTAATGCAATTTATAAGTTCCCCTAATACATAGGATATAAATTAAAGGAACAAGTTGCACATACCAATTAATGATGAAAACCGTCTGAGCAAAATTTACCAAATTAAATGAAGCAACAGAGCAAAATTTTAGGTGACTTATAACAACATATTGTTATTGCATTTCAGTTTCTTTTCATTTTGCTTTTTCCACATTTCCTTTTGGAAGACCACCATCCAAAGCAAAATCTGAAGTCAAACAACCACTTGGAAAGGTCTCACTGTAATGAGGACATGACATTGTGAGTGCAGCCTCTGAAGAAATAAGCATGCACAGTAACAGACATCTCCGTAAAGAATTAAGAAAATTGGAAAGCATGCACTAAAGCTTCACCAGCACTTCCTAATCTCGTAACACTTCCTTTGCCAAATGAATTGCTTATATCATTCATTGCTGCTTCCAACGCTTTTTGCTGCAGAATAAGTGATTTTATAGTTAATCATGCCAGCTTGGTAGGATGACAAATTACTCTTTGGCCAAATAATATCATAACAAAGCATTCTTGGTGATAGAATCATTGCTATGGACCCAAAAGAAAAGGTCAATTTACGTGAAGTCTAAAGGGGAAATGCCATCCATCATTTGGAGGACTTCTCATCCCAGTGTGCATCTTGATTTTCACATTGAAGTGAGAAGTCTCAATATTCACTTCAAAAGGAAGAGAAACATGTGTTCTAAATCAATGCTGAAACAAGATGATAGATTGCACTTGTATTTGAGCAAATGCAATGTCATACACACCAAAATATGATTTTTATCTGCGATTTTCATCAATCGTTCTAATTTGTAATGCTGAGCAAGAATTGTCCACTGAAGTAAGAAGTAACTCAAAGAAACGAGACCAAAGCATGACACATTATTATGTTTTGCATGGTTTTCGACAATACTTCTGAGATAACAAATAATTCCCGGAGGAAACCACAACAAGCACTTCTACTTCCAAAGGAGACCAAGCAATATGTGAATAGCTATCGACATAAAGTTAATTTACTTTACTTCAAGAGAAGCCATTTCCAACAAAAGCCGAAGCCCGGTTTCATCGTTTATAATATATCCACGAGCAAAGGAAAACAAAAAGCTTCAGGCTTTAATCAGTAAAGACGGCATAAAGGTTGGGAAGTGCTTGCATTTGGAACTGGAGTGCTCCAGATAGAAACTGTGAGAGCCTTTACCCGGTCTATTACGCGAGGGTCGGCGTCCCCGAGTGGGCGCCATTTCCCTTCACTTCACGTTCGCAATGGATCTTCGCTGCTCTTCTCGAAAAGATCGGAAGAGAAGGAGCTAGGAATTGACGAGAAGAGAGGAAGAAAAGGCTAGTGTTTGCCAACGGAACATGGGCTTTTCGGGGAGAGATGCAACCCATCCGAGAGCCGTCACCGAGAAAACAGAGGAAGAACAAGAGAGGGGCAGAGCCCTATGAAGCTTGAACTCTGTTCAAATAGAGGGAAACTAAAACGACGGGAGGGATCGAGCTCCGGATGGGAGCTCCTTCAATAAAAAAAAACATCATAATTTATAAAATTCATCAAATTCAACAAATCATCGATCTAAAATTCCAACTTCTAAGTTATGAAATTACTTTTTTTCTTTTTTATATGATTTAAAATAAATTTTATGAAATGAAAGAAGCAAATTTTTAAAGACAAAATTATCCTTATGAATTGTCCATAATTTTTTATTATAACTAAATTTATTTATGATATTGTTATCATTATTGTGGTAAATTATTATTATATTAATAATTATTATATTATAAATTTATATTATATTTATTATAATTTTTATAGTGTTATAAGGTTTATAAATATATTATAATTATTAATTAATGATATTATATACTAATTCAATAACTAACTAGTTCCTACAAGTTCGAAAAGTGATTCCGCAAGAGATAGATGTCTAACAAAAAAAAAAAAAAAACTAAGATCCATTGATTTACTTATTAAATAATAAAAAATATTTCTTTATCCAAACTTTATATATATTTCTCAATAGCAACCGGCTTCTGTATAATAATAACCTCCTTTTTCTCGTAGTTATTGTTCTTATAAATATAATACTGCCATTCATGATATTATAGCAATAATTATTATAGTAATAGTTCTATTACAAAAGTTATTTGATAATATAAGAATTAGGTATGCTATAATGATATCATATACAATAAAAATCATTATGATTTAATAATACTTTATAAGTATACTATAACAAAAATAATAGTTATATTATTCGATAATTAAGATAATAATATAAGAAAATTATTGTAATAATTTATTATTATATAAATTATTTGATATTAAAAATTATAGGTATTATTATAATAATTTTATATTTTAAAATATGTAATTCATCTTCTTTGGCCCATGCTCAAGTATTAATTATTTACTTTGAACAATTATTATTTGTAATGTCTTCAAGTATATTAATATCCATTCTTTAATATATTGTAGTTTATAAGCTTACATTTTGAATTATTGGATCGAATTGAAAAAAATTAAACAAAAATTTATGTTTAAGTTGACATTTCTTTAGTTCTATTTAAATTTTTTTTGGTGATTTTATTTATAGTTGTTGGCTATTATACTTTTAGCTAAACGTTTGGCTTGAATCTTAATCTTATCTAAATCTAAACTTTATCACTTTGAATTATGTATGAGTCATGCTTAACCTCAATGTAATCTGAATGACTTGTTGGATGTAGAAACTTTTTTATAGACTTGACAATGGATTAGGTGTAGGTTCAAAATCAAAACCTAGAATAGAAACTAAGCGACATCGGGGTCAAGTATTTCTTGATGTAATCTAAGCTATTTCTTAATCTAATGGATAGATAAAAACTATATTAGGTATTTGCAAATTTGATTGCAGCAATTAAAATTATAATTTTTCTAATTATAGGCAAGCAAATAACTTTTTAGCAAAATAGTTGGAATAAGATCAATAAGGTAATGATTCATATGTTATTTGTGCAATGTCTTGACACATTTAGACATGCAAGTAGGGTCTTTAGTCGGCTCGTATGGGTGTATAATGTATGTTAGCATATTTTCACAACATATATTAGTAGTTTACTTTCATGTTTAATGTATAGTTAAAGTTAATAATTTGAAGATCTTTCCTTTAATTATGTTGTCACATCGATGGATATATGTTTAATATATAACATGTCAAGAGGCAATTTAATTGGCATCATAAGGATAAATTGCCATGGTGGTTCAAAAAATTATAATTTATTATCACACACCTTATAGACACATATGTAAATAACCAAAAAGTTACTTCAACTTAACCAAGTATTTTTTTAGTATCCAATCATCATTTAGACTATGGTTTGGATCATAAATTAGGATACGGTTTGAAGTAAGCTTATGTAAAGTATGGATCATGTCTTATTAATTTCTTGTCGTACAATCTAATCACACATCTCAAAATTATTTGTCAAACAAAATAATATATTACAATCTTTTCAATTGCAATGTGATGGTGATGGTTATATCCTCATCAATAATTGAAATTTTCTGCAAATGATGAATGTAATGGATAAAAGGATCAAATTCATTTAATTGGAGAAAGTAATAATAACAAATCTATCTGACCCTCTAAGAAAATAGTTTTTTGGCATCTTAGTTTGTGGCTCACATCCATTTAATGATATTGCTTGTTAATAGCATATACTTCTTAGAATCATTTAGCCAAGGACATTATATAAAAATTAATAATAGGAAAAAGGCAAAGAAACCATATTGTCCATTTGTTGAAGGAATAGAATTATGTTATTCAATTTGAGATGTAGTGGTAAAAAAAACTTATCTATTCACTTTGATGTAGAAGGAGAGCGAAACTTTCATTGACTCTACCATGAAGAATAAACATCTAACCTTTTTGACCCAGTAAATCATTGGGACTAGGATGTAAGCCTTACTCTATACATAAGTTTCTATTCATCTTGTTCTTTGTTTTTTTTTGTTTTTGTTTTTTTCTTAACAAAGAATGTTGGTTATTCTAAAAATATATTTGGATACTCCAATTTCTAGGAATTGGGCTATCCCATAACATAATTATGATAATGATGGTGATAGTAATAGTGACAGTAGTAATTTTATTTAATTGTCATCTACATTAAGAAAAAAATGATAATAAATTGTTCATCTAAGTGTATAAAAAGTACTATGCATAGAAAAGTAAATACTTAAATGTGAAATCATGATTTTTCATTTCTTAATTTAGTAAATGAGACTTATACTAAGTTTGGACCATATAATATAAGGTCCCACTCCTTAGGTTTGAGCATGTATGAATCCTTTTCTCTCATGTTTGATAGGAAATAGGAAGCAAAAGAACTCTATGTAATGTCTAATTCACTTAAACTTGATAAAAGTAAAAGTAACTCTAGATCACTATTGAATTTGTTAAAGATCCTACTAACATGCCAAAATAATTCCTTCATATTATATCATCATGTTTTTCTGTAGATGATATAATATTATCATATTACATGATATAGTGTATTTGCAGATGATATAGTATTGATTGATGAAAACTAAATATAGAGTAAATGCTAAGCTAGAGATTTGGAGAGAGATTTTAAAATGTAAAGGTTTTAAGATTAGTATAACTAAAACTAAATACATGAAATATAATTTTAGTGGAAGTAGAAGTACAAATGAAGAAACAATAAAGATTGCAAGCCAAGAGATATCAAGAAGTAAAAAATTTAGGTATTTGAGATCAGTTATCCAACAAGAAAGTGAAATAGGTGAAGATGTGAATCATAGAGTTAAAGTAGGATGGATTAAGTATGAGAGTGCTTTGGAAGTATTGTATGATCGATGCATTTCATTAAAATTAAAAAAAAATTCTATAAAACTGTTATTAGGCTAGCTATGCTATATGAAACAGAGTGTTAGGTAATATTGAAATAATATATGAATAAATTAAGTGTAATAGAAATGCGTATGTTAAGATGGATATGTTGTAAAACTTTAAAAGATAGAATTAAAAATAAATATATAAGAGAAATGATAGGAGTAGCTCTAATTGAAGATAAAATAAGAGAAAATCGATTGCGATGGTTTGGACATATACAATGTAGACCTTTAGATGCTCTAATTAGAAAGAGTGATCTTTTAATAATCAATGGTAAGAATAGAGGTAGGGTAGACCTAAACTAATATGAATATAAATAATTGAAAAAGTATAACTATTTATAATTTGAATGCTGACTTAGTCCTGAATAGAACAGAGTGGAGAAAGCAGATATGTAGCCAACCCCATATAGTTAAAAAATGGCTTAGATGAGTTGAGTTGAGTTTATATCGTCATGTTGAATGTATGGTCTATCATTCAATTTGGGTAATACTCTTGTTTCTCTTCAATCATTAATTTAAAAATAATCTATTAATTTGTCATAGAGCTATCAATTGGATGACTCGTTTAATTAGTAAATTAGAGAGGCTGCATGTTCAATTATGATTCAAAAATATAAATAAATAGTTAGCATACATTCATATATAATATATATTCAAAACATAATTTATAAATAAAATAAGTTATAATATTATCATTATTGAAAACTATATAAATATACATAACCACGTGGGCAAATATTTATTTCACTTTGATTTTATTAATATGATTTTTTTAGCTACCCCAAACTAATTATACCTTATTTCAAATAAAAAACTTCACATATCTTCTGTCTAAACCTCTTGGGCCCGTTTGGATTGATTATCGAAATACCTTTTAAATGGTTGTTGGTCAATGGTGCCCTCACTCCATTGAGTTCTTTTTAAAATTTAAAAGTAAATAAACCATTAATACTTTTCATCTAATTCATGTGTTCTATTTTTCTTATCTTTTGATTTCAAAAAAAATTAGTAATTTATTTTTTTAGCACGAATTGCTTGATGTGTTCCTTACTATTACAACAGTAACAATAAAAGAATTAAAAATTTGATGATGAAAATTAGCTAAAGTATCCTCATGCCCTTGAAGTTGATTAAGCTGACTTGAATAGTTTTATATTCGTAAGTTTGTCCACTTGGGCAGTGCTTAGATCACCTCAATCCAATTCAACTTTGAAAGAGTATACCATGAGCCGGTGAGAATATTATTTTTCTATGCTTAAAATGATTGATTGGATTAGCAATCTAATTTTACTTTACTCTAGACTATGGAAAGCATCGAGCTCAATTAGGTCTACCCATTGGATGTAGGTAGAATAGGTGAAACCTAATCCTACCTTAACCCAGACCATAGCAAGCTCTGAATTTTTTTTTTAATCATACTACTCTAATACAAATCAATCCTGATAGAATCAGAGAACATAACTTGTTTAAGTATAATAGGACAAGAATCATCTTGCTTTCAAATCTAAAACTCAAAATAATAAGCTAGAGGTCATCGCCGCATAATTAACTTTTCGATAGATATGATATATTTAAACTTTATGAATATTTTAAAGGATGGATCAGATAACATGGAGTAAAAAATTGATTGAAACATTTTCGTAATTGCTCTATCAAAATTATAGGATGATAGTAAAAAAATCCCCCTGATAAAAAGATATGAGCATTAAGAAGTGGCATAAAAAAATATCTATCGAAACTGCATAAAGCTGCAACCAGCTATGTTAGGCGTGCTCTTTGGACAGAGGCGGAACAACGGTCGCCTGTTCTCACGGCGGTGCTCTTACCTGGACGCCTTAGAAATTTGAAAGCGAAAAGCTTGATCTCTTTTTATATATTATTATATAATATCTATTTATTTCCGATAACCCTCGCCTTCCCATGCGGAAGGTTTAGACGAAAACCGACGAAATATTTGCCATTTCTGGCTTTCTCCGCCTGTCCGAATCCTTCACAGTTCTTCTCGGCCTCGTCCTTCCTTCCTACTCCTCTCGACGCGTTGCGGGACAAAAAAAGAAAAGAAAAAAAAGGGGGAAAACGAAGATTCCCAGGACGCATCTCGAATCTCCCAGAAGAAATTTATCGGAAGAAGAAATTATCTTGGATTCGAAACGCTGATCCGAGATATCAATCCCAAAGGAGGTGCGTTGTGGCGGAAGGTTTCCATCCGGATTTCTTGAATCGGAGACGATTATTGGGCTTCACTTCTCTTTCTCCCCGGCTTGATTAGAGGTAATTCGGTGTTTCTTTTTGGAAATTTTTCGTAGGATATGCGATCGAATCGCTTTTTTTTTTTTTTAAATTCTGGATATGTCGTAATTTTTTTAGTGATGTATCTGAAAAACATTGTGAATTTTGGTATTTTGGGTTGATTGAGGAATTTACCCTTTTTTAATGATAATTTTGTTGATTTTTTTGTTTATCAAGAATTATCTCTGTCTCTCCTACTTTGATCGCATTTCTTTGTTTAATTAATCGTATTAGATGCGGTGAATGTCGTGACAACGGGGCGATGGAGTTCCTGTGCTATTCTTTTGGATTTAGACAAGCTACTGTGGTTTAAGGGTTCCCCCCTTTTCTTTTCTTCTTTTAATGCTTTCAGAGTTATGGGCTTGGCTTTGTTATTCATCAAGATGCCTTGTCTCTCCTTTACAACCCGGTTTTCTTGCTGTTTCATTTGAAGATTGCAATCCATCATATATGACCACCAATTTATTGGAACCAGTTTGTTTGTTGTCTCCTATGAATAATTTTCTTAACGATTACTTTGTAGCCGAGTTCCGCCAGATTCTATGGTCTGCTTCATAGTAAGGTCCTATACATTTCTCTGAATTCATTTGGGGGTTCACTTTAGAAGATAATGGTTTTCTTGTGTATGCATTGCATGCTGGGGGGTGCGGGCTTGTTGTTTTAGTTGCTACTGCTAGTTTTTGTGAATGATTCTTTAGCCAAGAATGCCATGTATGCATGAATCTGGAAGAAAGAATTGCTGTGCCATTAACTATAAGCTGATTCCAGGGTTTGTTTGCTGTCTGATTATTTGTAATGTATACACACTTTTCAGTTGTTGCGTGGATAAATTAAGGTAACATTGATCCTCCGTTGAGATAGTGTAGAAACTGTCATGAGACTTTCTTAAAGTGTACTTTGAATGTCAATGATAGTTTATTCATGTTAGCAATTTGTTTTTACAAGGTACTGAATTTTTATAAGTCAGATGTATTTGATCACATTAATTGTTGAATCACTGGCAAGTCAGGTATGCAGAGCCAACTTGTTTGCAACGGCTGTAGGAGTATTCTTCTTTATCCTAGGGGAGCCACTAACGTATGCTGTGCAATATGCAGCACTGTAACTTCAGTGCCTCCTCCAGGTTCTTTTATTTTGCTCTCAGCTAGTGTCACTCAATTGTTTTATTTATGAAAAGGTATCACTGATGATTATTTTATTAATTTTGTCATATATATGAATTTCTGTCACATTGGATCAGTCTGGCGGGGCCAAAAAAATTGGCTTGATAAATGTTACTAGGATAACCATGGTATAATGGGCTCCATCACTCTTGATAGCATAAGAGAATCATTTTTGATGACAGAATTTTTACCTTTTAAAAGTCAAACAATCGAATAAACTTATGTTCAACATTTTCATTTTTAATTGATTTGAAGATATTTTATTATTTTGATTCTTGTGCACATCATGCACTACATGGTGGTACTTTGTTCCAGATAGCTGTCTTGAAGGTCTTGTAGGCAGTCTGGATGCCCTGTTTGCTGCTGAGCCCCTTGTTGAGCCATTAGGGGTGCTAAATACTCACCTATCAGAGGAGTTAGGGAAGAAAGTGGTGTTCTGTTTCATGGCAGATTGTCATCTTTTTTTTCTTCCCATGCCATTGCAGTCATTATCTGAATTTGTTTCTCCACTTTTCCTTTCTTTAGTCATTTTTATTATTTTGTTCCTTCTCTTGTTTATTTCATTTTCATCATTTTCCCATTAATTCTTTTCTCTTTTATTCTTGTCATCTTTTGCCCTTTACTAATAATTTCTTAGAAATTCTTTTGGGGGTTTGGATGCTTGAAAATTTTTAGTTACCTGCTTAAAACCTAGGCACTTTGTAATCCCCAAGATGCTCAGAGTCAACTTATGAGAACATCGATGTTGACTTATTTGAAACTGGTCATTTGTTGGAAAAGCCGGATTTGTTGACTATTGCGAGTACTGTGAACTTAGTTTCATGAAACTCAGTTACAAAGTGTAGAGTTAGCGAACTTGGAATCACGCAAGTAAATCTTCTAGCTTGCCATTTATTTTTAATTCAAACAGTAATTGGCAAGGCACATTCTTATCCTTTGATGCATTAAAGAGATGAAGTGGATGTCTATGTGCTACAAGACAACCTCAGAAACAAGCCCAGCTTAAATTGGATCAGTTAATGGAGATATTGTTATGTACAACTAGCTATATTTTCTTTGCTACGAAATTACCATTCTTCTGATGTAAAACATTTGCTGGTGACAACCAGCATAAACTAGCTGCCTGTTCTCTATCCCATTTCCTGCCTGACAAAGATGTATTGTTCCCATATAGTTTTTATTGCTGAAGTGATATCTCATGGATTCTTTGCTTCATCCTCTTGCTAAGAAAGAATATAAAAGTTAAAGCATAAAATGAAATTTATATTGGACATTGTTCCAACATATGACTATGAGAAAGGCTTGATTTAAGCAAAATAAGTTAGAAGTAAAGGAACAATGTATGGTGGCATGCATGATTGACCTAGTAACTCAAAAATTCTGAAGGTTTAATCTTTTGCTATTTTGTGCCATATCTAGGGCATTGCATTCTATATTATCTAGATTTGAATGCAGTGGATCCTGATAGTATAACATCTCCATTGTCGTTCGCTGTATTTTTGGATATAAGGAGGCCTAGATTTAAAGGTTTGGACACCAGTTAGTATTTTCTGGTATCATCAATCAGGAGGTTTGATGGATTAATTTTGTGTTATTTTTCTATCACAAAATTAATTAGGTTGAATGACTACATGAGAGGTGTTGTTCTTCCTTTGAAAGAAACTTTGAAAGAAACAAGTGTTCTTAGTAAAAAATAGATGTGCATATGGGTAGCATTGGACTGGACTGCTTTCTTGCAAAAGCAAATATCAGATATTGGCTTTGGCAGAAGCTAGACAGTATTGTTCTGGGTGCTTTCTTATATGTTTATTTTCTCACTTGCTTTCCCCCTCCCTCTCCTTCCTCCTACCTGCCAACCCCTCCTTCTCTCTCTCTCTCTCTCTCTCTCTCTCTCTCTGTGCGCGCTGCATGCGCGCAGGGCCGGCGGTGCGGGCATGTGTGTGTAAGTTTGGTCCCTGCTTTCACTCTCTATCTCTCTCAAATGGTGTAATGGGACCTGTGTGATAATGATATTTCTTGAAACCTACCTTAGTATGGGGAGAGGAAAATAGGGTCCTGAGCCAAATCTTGGGGTGGATTATTCTATTGGGTTGGGTATAGCAATGGCAAATGGGGCCTGACTGAAATATACTCGCCTGATTGGACGATTTAAAATGGTGTTTCTGTTAAGTCTGGCCTATTCATTTGTAGGATTTCTATGTAAACCAGTCAATGAATGAGCATGGTTTTGTTTACATCCTTGATCCAGTTTCAATTTGCATGCTGGATTGGTGGACTTGGATGCAAATGGGCTCAACCATATATGTATCCACGTTCTGACTCTGTGGTCACCCATCAAAAAGTGCTATAGCAACATATTGACATGAACTGCCAAAAATAGGGAAAGGTTCTTGTATGAAAGTCAAGCAATGCTGAACACACCATAGAAATTTGCATTCTAAGTAATATACCTTAGGGTTGATATCAAACTTATTGTGCTAATCCTACCGTAAACAATCATTGCTTCTGGTCTAAATAGTGCAAAGTGCAAACTATTTTAAAACATTTGCAAATCACATAATTATGTTGAAGATAGAGTCAAATTGAACTAATTATTTTAGCAAGACTGTTGATTAATGTGTGCAACTTTAAGAAAGAGATTCTGTTTCAGATGTGACATATGGAACATTCTTTTCTCCCTCTAGTCTTTGTTTTCTTAAGACTAGAACTTGCTTTTTTTTTTTTTGTCTGTACAGCAACTTTAAGTAGAAAAATTGTTTAGGGTATGTTTGTTGCTGATTATCTGTTGGCTAAGGGTAGGTTATCAATTTAAGCTGGGGTTAAAGTTTGTTGGTCAACACTTCAAAGGCCCACTTAACCTGGTTAACTTTGTTTCATGGGAGAAGGTGAAATAAAGTTAATCACCAAAGCTTTCTCTTATCTCTTTACCTTTTTCATTTCACAACTGACCCCACTAATCATTGGAATGTCAACCAGACAACTGATTCCTTTAACTGGTGAATAGCGGAGTTGGGGGTGGTTATTAATGGTTTAAATTATGTATCCTTTGGTTCGCAATTCGGTGTTCAAATGCATATTATCTTGTGGATGTTCATTAACTGGTTTCTTGGATATGCGTGTGTGTGTGTGCGCGTGCGCGCGCATGCATATCTCTGTTCATGCGTGTATGCATTTGCACATATATATAGTTACAAATGATGGGGGTTTTACATCGACTTCAAGCTATTAAATGTGATCTATTATCTCTAAATTTTGCTTACACATCAAAATTATGTGATTTGAAGACCCTCAACCTATGTATCAAGTGATCAAAAATTAATATTATTTAAATCATCCAAATTTTGATCATTCGATCATAGGTTAGGGGCCTCCAAATCATGTGAAACCTTCGCTGTTCAATTCGAAAAAGGTATGACTCTCTTAGCATTACATCAAGTGTAACTTGATCTTGACCATATTATCTATGCATGCATGCATGCATTCTCAGTTTTGCATTGGCTAACTCTAGTGCAACTTAATAAAATGGATGTATTTATTTGATAAATTTGCGTTCAAGTTCGTTTTGTAACTTCTGCAGCAATGGAGATGTCTCAACTTGTATGTGGAGGTTGCCGAACTCTGTTAATGTATCCCCGTGGTGCAACAAGTGTGAGATGTTCCTGCTGTAGCACAATTAATCTTGCAAGATCAGGTATGTATTATTTATTTTACACTGTTATTTATTAGTTGTGGAAATTGTATTTATAAAAGTTGAAAATCAATATGAATTGACACATTTAAGGATTGTAAAGTGCTTGCATCAAGTTGTTTATCTTGACTGTAGACATCAAATGTGCTACTGAATATTTTTTGTGGATTGTTATGTTAGTATATGTTTTTTTATCTTTGCTACTTTGAAATATACAAGATTTAACAAATGCAACGAAAAACAACGTTGCGAACAGGAAACATTTTTGTATTGTGATACCATATAACACCTCCTTTAGACGCATGGTAACTTTCCACTTGATTTAGCCTTTTGGGTTAAGTAGGTCATTCTAGGCTTCAATGGCCTTGCTGTTGGTCTTTTTTGTCACATCCCTTAAGGGAAAGGGTATTTAATTTTTGCTCCTCCTTTTGCTGCATATTGTTCAAAAAAAGTTGGGAGTTCTTCCTTTTTAAACAAATATAATAAAGGTAAACTACAATATTGACCTTCAAACTTAGGGAACTATGTCACTTTAGTCCCTGAATTTCAAAAAGTTGCAAAAGTGATCTTGAATTTTTCTTTTTATTTCACTTTGATCCCTACCCTTAAACTAAGGAGAGGTCGTTTGATTTTATCCCACGTGGTATTCCAATGGAAAAATCAAATTTAAAACCTATGATCAATCGGTTAATCCAATTTTCAATAATCCTAAAAAAAACAGAACCTCTTTTCCCCCTCCTGCCTTCCGCTGCAGATCCCTCCGTCCATCCTCCCCTCCCCTCTGGCTGTGGCCTCCTCCTCCGCCCCTCCATCCCTCATTCGCGTCCTCCTCCGTCCCCCCTCCTCCATCCCTCATTTGCGGCCTCCTCCATCCACCACCACCCCCTAGGGCCGTAGCCTCCTCTCTCCCCCCGCCCCTCTGTCCCTCACCTACGGGGACTTTACCGATGGTTCCAATTCTGCTAGCTTGTGAGCTAGGGTAGTCCTTTGGTGGATTGAGGAAAGGCGTTAAATGCAAAGTTATCAATTTCGTTTCGGATTATGTTTCGTTTTAACTTATGAAACAAAATATTTCGGTCTCATAGTGTTTCGATGCTTCGTTTCAGAATATATATAATGAAAAATTTGTTCATAATTTATATTCTTCATAAACAATAATAGCTACAACATAAAAATAAAGATAAAAGATAAAAATTATGTTCACAATTCATAAGTTTCATCATCATTAACAATAACATACGAATAAAATAAAAAAATAAAAACTTGTGTTCACAATTCATTCTCATCAACACCACAAAAAGAACCGGACGTGGGGTTTAAAACTTTAAATGCCAGCAACCTCCATGGGAGCTCTGTAACCAAGCTTTTTAGAAGAAAGAACATTCATAAAATGAGATTGATGAGAAAGCACAACATTCGCAATGAAAAATCTGTAAAATAAAACTGAAAAGAAAAAAAAATTACTACAAATCACTACCAAAATATCAATTCAAAAAAAATTAGAATAAAAAATAAAAAATCTGATGAAAAAAGAGAGAAAAGAACCTGATCTTCAATCTTCAATCTTGTTAGATGCTTTTCTTGAATGCTATCAAATATTTGATGCTATTATTTAAAAGAAAAAAATGAGAGGGATGATAAGAAAAGAGGTTGAGAGGTGCATGCCGTGCGGCTGAAAGAAGAGATGAGATACAGGTAATGTTTCATTTTTTTTGGCATTATATATTTATTTTTTAAAATGGCCCTGAAAGGTTTAAGAATTCACAAATTGGTTCCCAAAACATATTTTGTCGAAACGGCTGAAACACGCCGAAACGGCCGAAACACGCAGAAATGGCCAAAAAAATCTTCCGAAGCGAAACGTAGGGCTCATCATTTCGGATAAGCCATCGAAACGAAACGAAACGGTCGAAACGGTACGAAATTAATAACCTTTGTTAAGTGGCAATAGCTTTTGTTATAAATGAAAATGGTCAGATCCATCCATATTAATAACTAGAATGAAAAAAGGGGAATGCCTCAGACAGCGAATGAATCATCGTATTTGCTGGAGGATAGATTATTAGGAGTCAGGAGAGACAATCCTCCCCTCTTGTTGAAGCTGAACAAAAAGGGGGAGCTTCCCTTTAGTTGGTGAGCGATCAGAGTATGTTTGGGCTCTCACTTCACACTAAGACAACCAAGAACCCTCTTGAAATATGACAATCAAGGAAGCCCAATGACCATGATCGAAACCCAACCACTACCAAATCAAAATGATGCCAACCTCCAAAACCCTCCAGTTGCAACCGAGAGAGAGGAACATGGGGGAGGGGCATGGGCTCCTCCATCCCTCACCTAGGGAGGAGGCCATGGGTGAGGGATGGAGGAGGCCGCGGCGGGGGAGGGGGTGCAACAAGAGGCAGAAGGGGGCCCAAGGCCCGGGGGTGGGGGGTGGGGGGGGAGCTGCTGGATTCCACGTGTGGAGGGGGGAGAAGGTTGGTTTTTTTTTTTTTAGAGTATTGGATATTGGGTTAACGGGTTTAGAATGGGTTTTAAATTTGATTTTGCCACTGTATGCCACGTAAGACAAAATCAAATGACGTCTCCCCTATTTAACGGTAGGGATTAAAGTGAAACAAAAAGAAAAGTTTAGGATCACTTTTGTAATTTTTTAAAGTTCAGGGATCAAAGTGATACAACCCCCTAAGTTCAAGAGTCAATACTGTAGTTTAGTCTATAATAAAGCACCACTCAAAAGTTCACAAGGTTGATGGAAGATGACTCATCAGTGTGCCTCTTTACTGTTTCTAAATTGAAGGTCAAACGTTGATGTCAAGGAAGATGAAACTTGGGAGCAAAAGAGTCTAAAATATTTAGTTGATTTGCAGTAATTTTAGTTTAATTTTGCTTATTTTTATCATTGCTGGTCTTAGGTAAAGGTTGATGGAAGATGACCCATCATTGCGCCTCTCTACTGTTTCTAAACTTAAGGTCAAACATTGATGTCTAGGAAGACGAAACTTGGGAGCAAAAGTGTCTAAAATATTTAGTTGATTTTCTGTAATTTTAGTTTAATTTTGCCTATTTTTATTATTGCTGGTCTAGGATTACTTTTAGAGTGGTTTAACTATGTCATTTTGATTATGTATCAGTTTTTGTAGAGATTGAATAATATTCCAGGATTATTGTTTTCTCCTTCCTCTTTCTTTTTTCTGATTTTCTTGGCCCGAAGCTTGATCTACATCTTTGGAGGGTCTTAACACTTCGATTGTGCAAGTTTTCTGCACTTCATCCTGTTGTTTTGAGATCTGATATGAAATCAGGCCTTAAAAAATTGTTGTAGATTGGCCTATTGGAAGGCTAGCATATATCAAGTTGGTATTGGAGCATCACTGTAATAGTTTCTTCAAAAGCTACAATGATGGTGAATAGTGCGGAATGGGACAAGAGCCTCTAACAGTGTGAGGATGCAATTGAAACATTGGGGCAAAACAGTAGGTACATGTAGCAGCAATTAGAAGCAACTATATTGCAAAGTCATAACATAGACGAAAAAAATGGACAACATGGATAAATGATCTGATAAAGTTATGGAAATCTTAGAACAACTGTGCAGAGGTAACTCAGATCAGCCCCCTGGTGCACTTGGAAAACAACCCTCGAATATTTTGGAAAAATCTAATCTTAATTTTCAATTCTTGGGGAAATAATATGCTTATCTCTTCTCAAAATAAATAAGATATTAATAATAACATTGTAAGGCAATAAGCTACAACTTTTGAAGCTCAAGGCCATCAGAAGTATGGGTTTGAAGTGCATGGACAGCCAATAACATTTCATATAAGTATGGGATAGCAAGCTAGAAATTTTGGAGGGTTATCAACATAATTTTGGAGAGATATCGATGGGTTCTTGATATCCTCAACAAGATGAAGAAAGGAGTCATTGTTTCAAATTCTGACAGCATGTCCCATGGGACGTTAGGATGGGTGACTGTTCCAAGTGTTGGGATGGGATAGTCCTGCCATTATTTTAGTATCCCAATCAGCACATCTTGTGATATCATTTGTCCCAAGTTTGGGATAGGGTGGGATAGCAGGGTGTCTCATTTCATGAAAAAATCGAGACGGTCCAATTGCACGAGATTTAAAATGTTGGAAAGAGTTAAGTTAGAGGCTCTAGAATTTCATAGGAGGATGAATCTTGAGGTATTCTTAGATTAGCTTTCTAAGTATGGATAATTTCTTTATTTGATATCAATTAATTGAAGAGCAGAAGGTGCAACATGCAACAACAAAATTAAAAGAGGCTGCTAGCATATGGTGGAATCGAGTTCAAGAAGCAAATAATAGTAGAGGAGAGGTGATCACATGGGATGAGATGAAGTCTATTAAAAAATAGACTCTTCCTAATGGATCACTAGCAAATCTTGTTCATCAAATTTCACCTGCTTCAAGAGGGTGATGACACAATAGATGAGTACTAGGAGACATTCTTTGGACTATATATGCAAGCTAGGGTGTATAAAACTGAATATGTGTTAGCAATGGAGTACATAGGAGGGCTTCGATTGGCAATACAAGATGGTAAGATTGAATTTAGATTTTGGACAATTGAAGAAACCTATTAGTTGCTTTGCAAATAGAAGAAAAATTGAATAGGGGATCCATTATGCACCAACAATCAAGCCTTCGGGACTAAGGATGGCAACAGGGCGAATTTGGGGAAAAAAGTATGTTCCCCGTCATGGCCCACACCCCTCATCTTCAAATAGGGAATGATTTGCCTCATCTCTGCCTCTATGGTTCCTCATTCCTTGCAGGGAATCCACAATCCCCCCCCCCCCCCCCCCCCCCTTTTAATTAGCTATTTACTTCGGGCCTATTATATTGTAAAAAAGAATTTATTTGAAAGCCAAAATCTATTAGAAATTGGTGAGCATTTAAAATACATTAAAAAACTCAAATATAATAGCCTAGACTCAACATTTAAAGGACAATAAGAGGCCTAAATTTACTTAATTGCATCTATTAACATTTGGGGAAAATGATCAGATTTTTTGGATGGGTTTAGGGATGGAGACCTTAGTCCTTACCCTCATGCCCAAACTCGATGGATTTTAAAAAATTCTTCTCATCTGCACTCGCAATCCTATCCCCATCTAATCTCTCTAAACTAAGATTGGATGAACCGCAAACTAGTACCAAACCGATTTAGGCTAGTTTGCTTTTTTTTGCATTTTTTTTTTTCATAGTTTTTTATTTTTTTTCTTCTTCTATATGGTATGTGAGGCTGAGAGTCTCTTATCAGATCTAATCCTCCCTCTATTATTTCTATTCAAAATCATTTATGTAAATATCATCTTTTTTTTTTCCTTTCCATTTACTTAAATTTTTTTTATGGAAATAAAAGAATTCCTTTGATTTAAATTCAACAGAAACATCAAAAAATCAATTTTTTGAAAATAAAAGGCCAACTCTTTATTTCAAAAACCAATTTGAAGAATTTCAGAAAATTACGGTTTAGCAAATATCAAGTTAAGGTATTTCCACTTCGAATAAAAATTTCAGAAACTTGATTAATTTAGAAATGATGAGAAAATAAAATATTATAAAAAAATTATCATAAAATACGATTTGTAAGGCTTTAGTTAACACTTGATCAAAGTATAGGATTTCTAAACTAATCACAATAAAAGTGAACCTCATTGTAACCTACGTCGATTTAATTTACAGTTCATTAAAATAATAAAATTAAACTTTCCATAAAATCCTAAAGTTAAAAGATATTTTTTAAGATCTAAACTATAACGTGTCAATAGACTGCCTCAACTCAGCCATATGCATGGAATGATAAATAATAGACAGCAAATCAAAGGAAAAAAGAGGCAATAAACATCAGTGATAGATTTTTTAACTTTACCTTTGGAGTAAGTACATGAGACTAGATAGGATCACTTTCTTGTTCTTTTCATTTTATTTATTAGAAAGACCCCTAAATATGGGCTTTCCACTTATTTGTTTGATCTTTCTTAAAAGAAAATAATTTAAATCAATTTTGTTGCAAAATAAAGAAAAACCAAAAGATTAGTCCCTTTAGTCTAATGACATGTCATAGCCTGGATCCTAAGAATATATTTTATCCATAGGATTTTATAGCAAGTTTAATTTTATTGTTTTGATAAGCTTTGGATCAAGTTAGCTTAAGTTAGTATAAGGTTCGTTATTATTGTGATCATGTCTAAGTCTAAAAACCCTATAAGTATGGGATCAAAGCATTATATATTGTATTTTAATATTTTTTAGTATTTTATTTTCATATTATTTCTAAATTAAATTGATTTTTTAAAATTTTTATCCAAAGAGAAAGTACCCTAATTTGATATTTGCTCAACCATAATTTTCTGAAATTATTTGAATCTATTCTTAAAAGGGTGAGTTGACTTTTTTTTTATTCTTAAGAAATTTGATTTTATTGATATTTTTGTTAAATTTTAATGAGGGTATTCCCTTCCTTCTAGGAGAAATCTTAGGTAAATGAAAAGAGATATTTATTTAAATGATTTTGAATGAAAATAATAGAGAGGTGAGAGAATTTAAGCTTAACATAAATTCATATGACACCCAGCATAGCCTCCCACCTAAATCCATCTGAACCAGATGATTTGGCATAGTTTGGACTGGTTTAGGATCCATATAAAACCGACCAATAAAAAACAACCTTTTTCGGTCGGTTTGGTTTGGTTCGATGTCTTACCTTGCACCAAATCCATTTCCACTAGGGTAGTTCTCCACAAGGATCAAGTTTCTCCATCTCCATTACTATCCCTATTTAGGACAACCATCTAAAGCTATAGAAGACAATGCTAAGGTGTCCAAACTTATGTGCTTCAAATATGGGCAAATTGAGCTTATAGGCATAACAGGAGGATCATGCCTAAGATGATACTTCTGGGGAGGATGGGGAAATACCCTTGTATACTTCAAGGGAATTGAAGGGGGGGAACACTTGTCTGTTTCTCTTGGAGACCAAATTCACAGCAAAAATTTTTGCATGAGGATTGGCAACACAATAGTGTTCCTCACCAAAGGCTTTTTGTTGTGCATGCCATTGCACACTTGTGATCAATAACAAGAGTGCTAGAAATCTTGTTTCCTAAGATTTTGCTTGAAAATTGGATCTTTGGAAAACTAAGATTGTCCATCCTTAATTGGTTTCATGGTTGGGTTAGATTAGCAACACAATGGTTCAATTGTGATGCTTGTTCCAATTTACTGTTGGAAACATGTTAGGAGAGTGGATATGATGTATGACAAGTGCTCAAAATTTACTCAGATGGCCATGGGTTTTTGATAAAGGTGTTCATTCAGTAAGAAAATACTTACACATTGTTACAGTGAAGATATCACAGCATGCCAACACCAAAGCAGAAGAAGAATTTCAAGCAAAGGTGGCTTTCTTGGATATCTTAGTCTAATTCATTGGGGCTGCATTCCTCTCAGCGAGGGCCGAATTGGAAGACTTGGACAAGATGAAGCTCTCAGCTCTTGGCCACTTGGTTGCCCAGAAAAAGGTATTTCCTAACATATTAGGGGGTAGGAGAGAAGAACTTCAAGGAAGGTGATCTTGTCTGGAAAGTTGTCTTACACATCGGCCAGAAAGATCCACAGTTTGGGACAATTGATGCATCGAGGCTATATAACAAGTATTGATGGTGGGGAAGAAGAATTTGGGAGCAAAAGGGGCAAAATTTTTGTGTTGATCTACTGTAATTATAGTTTAATTCTGCTTATTTCAGTTATTGCTGGTCTAAAGTTTGGTTTTCGGGCATTTAGATGGGTTTTTGTATTATTTTGTGTCTAGTTGATAGACGGCTGAGATTAGATCTAACCATGGTCTTTAGGGTTTAGTTTTCTGCATTGATTTTGCTTAGCCATCAGCCAACATAAGCTTGGAGCCAGAAGAGAAGCCAACGGCTTGATTGGGTCCCATATCAACTTAAGAGAGAGAGTGAAGCCATGTTCTTCCTTTTAGAATCTATATGGACTAGAGACACATCTACACCTTTTCTTGCAACTCAATTGTCAATAGAAATACTATTTTATATTTTATGGTGTCTGAAGGATTTAAGATGCATGCTTTAGAAAGTTCAAATGGGTTTCAAGTCAATTGATCTAGTCATTCAAGGCAAAACAAACTCTGAATTCAGTCTATACCTTTAATATCATTTAATTTCCTTCGAAGATTTTCTCATTCATTTTCTAAGAAAATTACCTTGCCCACAATGGGAGTTGTTGCCGCCAAATCACTTTTGATAAGCGTCAGGTGAGATGTTGAGCCTCACAGGCCTTTAAGGGAATGGCCAAGCTGTCTCCTTCAATCGGGAACCTGCAAGAAAAAGCTCCGAACCGGTGGTTTCGGCGGGGACCCTCCGACGCTCAAGTTAGTGATTTGGAGAACAGGTATTTGAATTATCGAGTAGAGCTTGAGTCCCCTACCTCGAGGGTTGGGGGCTTTATATACCTGTTCGAGGGATCCCTCTTACCCTTCATTCGTAACAGTTGAATCCTTTTTGGATAGTTGGTTTCCGGTCTTCGACGTGCCGCAAAGGACGGGTAGTGGGGCTAGACGTGGCCCAACCCATCGTTGGTGGCGTCAGGGGGAGGCACGTTCCTTGCACACGTCATCGGGTATATTCGTGGCAGAGTAATCCACCACTCTCGGGGAAGTGGGCCACGAAGCTTGATCGAGGATGACCGATGCGGAGGCCGACGCCGAGGCCGACGCCGCGGCCGATGCGGAGGCCAAAATGGGCCGCTATGCTCTCATTGGTTGGAGGTCTTGTCTACCGCGTGCCCGGAGCGTCACCGTAGAGTTCTTCTCAATGAATCGTGTCCGCGTGGCCGGTGCATCGGGCGGGGGCAATTTTGAAAATGTCGATGAGGTGTATATAAGAAGGGGCGTGCCCTAGCTTCAATTTCACCTACTGCCCAGAGTTTCTTCTTCTCCCAGCCTGAGTGCCTCTTCAATTTCTTCTTCTTCGTTTGCCCAGGTTAGTTCTCCATGCCTTCGCGACCGTCTTCTTCTTCTTCCTCGTCTTCCCGGTCCTCCACTAACCAGGTTCCCCCATCCCGTATGGCTACGGCTGGGGAACCTGCTGTCAGGAGCCCTCTCGTGGTTGTAGCTCCACCTCCTAGGGTAGCCTCGTCCTCTAGGTCAAACTGGGGTTCCCCTGAGGGGACTGTCTCCACCCTTACCTCCACCGACCTTGCAGCTTTTAGGGTGGCCTATAGGATACCCGAAGGGGTGCGACTGATCGCCCCAGGACCCAATGATAGGGTGACTTCTCCCCCTCGGGGGGTTGCCCTATATAAGGAGTTTTTGAAGGCCGGTCTTCGACTTCCCCTTCACCCTTTCATCATTAACCTACTAGATAGGTACAATTTGGTCCGGACCCAACTAGTTCCCAACTCGATTAGGGCCATTTGTGCCTTCTTGGTGTTGACCCGCCTTCAGGGCTTCCCGAGCAACGTCTCCCTCTTTCGCAGTCTCTACACCATTCGGGCTCAATCCGGCTGGTGGTTATTTGCCCCCCGGCTGGGTAGAGCCCTTAGGCTAGGTCTTCCGTCGTCCATAAAGGGGTGAAAATCCTGATTCTTTTTCGCCGAGGAGGACGGGGTAAAAAGGGAATGGGGTACGCCTAATACTGAGGCCAACAAGAACTTATTAGTCATGCCAAGGGACCAGGAGGCTTTCGATCTTCTCCTGGCGATTGAGCTCCCATCCTATCGAGAGCTATTGTCGGAGGACAACCTCCGACACGCCGGCATCGCTCCTGATGACGGTGAGGGCCTCTTCGAAGATGGCGTTTCAATTTTTCATTTTCTTTTTCTCTTTTTTTTTAACGACACCGGTTCTCGTGCAACCATGAAGATCAACATTTCAGCCGAGGCTTTCCGAAGGGCCGCGGTCAAGAAAAGGAAAGGGCAGGATGCTGAAGCCGAGGGATCGAGGAAGAGACCTCGGTCCCAATCACCACCTGCGCCCCGAACCGCCCCCAGAATTCCTACTCCGTCGCCACCACCCCGTCAATCTCCTGCACCAACACCACAACCACGGCAGTCTCCTACACCACTATCGCCACGGCGATCTCCCACACCATTGCCGCCGTCGGAGCCCGTCGATTTGACCACGAGTATGCCGCCCGAGGAGTCGAGGGCCCACGTCGCCCGGCCGGTCGAGCATCCCGATCCGTCGTCCACTGAGCCGATCCCGAGGGAAGCGCCTCAGGCCAGCGGAGGGGCGCCTGTCGATAGGAGGCAGAAGGCCGTAGTCGGTTACGAGGCCCGCGCCGCCGCGTCTGAGCCCAAAGGGGACAAGTTGGGGCCGATCTCCTTGCGGCCTTCTCTTATGAACCACCCCCACCTCGCTGAGAAGCTACTGTCGGCGGCATCCACTTCTGCTATTCGGGAGGAGGTCAAGCGGACCAACTCCCGCACTCTCTTCAAGGATTGCCAGGCGGCCCTGCTTCGGGTAAGTGACTGTTCATATCTTGACTCTGTTTACTCTTCCCATGCTTGTTCTTTGTGACTAACATCGGTCTTACTGTGCAGGTGGTAAATGTTTTCAACTATACGCAGACTCTTGCCGCCAACGGAGAGTGCAAACTTAGTCGCTGCCGCCGGGAGGTTTTCGAGTACCGAGACCGGGCAACGAAAGCTGAAGATGCTCTCAAGCTGACTTTGGCTGGAGAGGCAGAGAGGCTTGAGATAGTTCGGTCTCAGGCGCGAGCCGAGTCGGCGGCGGCGCAACAACAGATGCGCAAGGCCCTTGAGCGCGCCCTCGCGGCCGAGGGGAAGCTGATGGCCGCTGAGGCGGAATTGGCCGACGTCAAGGCCCAGCTCGAGACAGCGAAGTCCGAGCTGAAATCTGCCGAGGAGAAGATCGAAATCGCCGAGGAGGTGGCTCGCCTGGCTGACATCAAAATTGCCGAGGCCACGGAGGTGGTGAAAGCCGCCGACAGGAGATCGGCTGAGGCCGAAGCGGTGGCTCGGGCCGCAGAGGAGAAGGCGGCTGATGCCGCAGTGAAAGCCGTGGAGAGCTACCGAAGCTCAAGGTCTTCGTCGAGGAGGTAGCTGAAGCTGGGGCCGGCGCCTACCTCCATGGTTTTTATGACTATCGAGACAAGGCAGTAAGGGTCTTTGGTACTTAAGGCCTTAAAGACTTGGAACCCGACAAAGACCTTGAGGTCGGGGAGATCAACCACGGCTCCATTCCGGCCGACGATGTTGCCCCCCCCCACCTGATGCTGCTTCGGTCGAGAATTGAAGATCCGCCTGTGGCATCGGTTCTTTCTTTTTTTTCCTGTTTAACAATGTACTCAAGTCCGACTATGGTCGGCGTTTTGTAAGAGCTTTGGTAGTTAATGAAAAGAAAGTATCCTTTGAAATTTGTGTTGGAGCTATGAATTCTTTCTTTTTCTTTTGTTCGATGTTATCGATACTTAGCTTCTCAAGTTGCTTGCCCACCGCAATCTTCGGTGCTCGTAGGAGTGCAGAGTCACACTAACCCGACCGAAACAGGGTCCCTTATAGTTTAGCTAGAGACGTTTTAGGATCAGTATGCGCTGATTCCTGACCGTCGGCGTCGGGTTGCTGACGAGCCGTAAGTATCGAGCGGGCCCCGAATAGTCTTGTGACCTCGAGCCTTCGGCACTATTTTATTAAGGGGCTTTGCAATGTTGCTTCGCCGACATGTATTATGTGCCATTCCGCCGAAGGGCATTTAATGCGGTCTTGTGGGAGTGACCCGATATCGTGCCAGGGAGCTTTTTAACCTTGAAGGGCGATCTGAGGGTCTCTTAACCAGGCTCAGGGTCCTTTCAACCCCGAAGGGTGACCTGAGGGTGTTGTGACCAGGCTCAGGATCCTTTCAACCTCGAAGGGTGACCTGAGGGTGCTGTGACTAGGTTCAGGCTATGACGTTGGAGTTTGGCTTTAGCATCGACACTAAAGTTGGGCTCCGGTGCCGACGCGGAAGTAGGTCTTCGGGGCCGACGCGGGAGTCGGGCTTTGGTGCCGATGCGGAAGTCGGGCTTTGGCCACATTGTCATGGAACAGAGAGGCAATGCGAAGTAATGCATAAAAGGGCACTTTTACTTCAAGAAGATTGAAAGATGAGGTATTCGAACCTACGAACATCCAGTTTAGTACATCGTTGATAGTACCGGCGAAAGTTGTCGGAATTCCAAGATCGAGGGAGCGATCTCCCATTGAGCTCCTCGATTCGATAAGCTCCTCGTTGAAGGACCTCCACGACCCGATAGGGTCCCTCCCTGTTGGGTGATAACTTTCCTTCCTCCGTTGGCCTCGAGTCCTTGACCTTCCGGAGGACCAAGTCTCCAGGTCGAAACACCCGGGGTCTAACGCGGGCGTTGTAATACCTTGCCGCTTTCTGAGGATAAAGAGGCCATCCTGATCCGCGCTAGATCACGCGTCTCCTCGATGAGGTCCAAGTTGGCCCTCAACTGGGCTGAGTTGTCCTCACTATAGGCTTCCACCCTAGGGCTGGGGACTCCGATTTCGACTAGAATGATGGCCTCGGACCCGAAGACAAGACTGAATGGGGTTTCACTAGTTGGAGTTCTCGGAGTCGTATGGTACGCCCATAGGACATGGGAAAGTTCTTTCACCCATCTTCCTTTATAGTCATCGAGCCGTGTTCGAAGTCCCTGAAGGATAGTACGATTGGTTATCTCTGCCGCCCCATTGGTTTGTTGGTGACCGACAGAGGTGAATCTTTAATTGATCCTTAACTCAATATAAAATTCTCTAAAGGGGGCATTATCGAACTGTCGGCCGTTGTCTGTAATGAGAGTGTTGGGGAGTCCAAAACGGCAAATTATAAACTTCCAGAAGAAGGTTCTCACTCTTGCTTTGGTTATTTTGGCTAGAGCTTCAGCCTCTACCCATTTGATGAAATGGTCGATAGCGATCAGCAAAAACCATCGTTGACCAGAGGCAGGGGGAAATGGTCCCAAGATGTCCATCCCCCACTAGGCGAAGGGCCACGGAGCAGAGATGGGACTCAGATGAGAAGTGGGCTGCCGCTGGACGTTGGTGTGACGTTGACAACTATCACACTTCCGTACTAAGCCGGCCGCATCCTCCCGCATGGTGAGCCAATAGTAGCCTTGATGGAGGGCTTTATATGCCAGCGCTCTGCCCCCTAGATGGTTCCCACATGCACCTTCGTGAATCTCGCGGAGGATGTAGTCGGCCTCGGTGGGATCGACACACTTAAGGAGGGGATACGAGAAGGACCGCCGGTATAGGCGTCCATCCATTATTAGAAATTTGGAGGCTCGCCATTTGAGAAGCTTGGCCTCGGCAGGGTCTTCAGGAAGAATACCGTCGGCAAGATATCGGACATAGGCGTCCATCAGGTCGGCTCTTGGCCGATGGGTAGTGCTTCCTCCTTGGACTCGATGCTCGGGTCTTCCAAAATTCCACATACATCCTTCCCAGGGATTCGTCTACCGTCGTAGCCAGCCGGACAGCGCGTCGGCCCTAACGTTCTCCTTTCGGGGAATATAACTAATACTGAAATGAGCAAAGAGGGAGGACTGTGATTGGACCTCACTCAAGTATCGGGACATGATGGGTCCCGAGCTTCATACTCCCCAGTGATTTGTCCCGAGATGAGTTGGGAGTCGGTGTATGCTCTGAGATGCTCTACTTTAAGTTCCTTGGCAAGCCTCATCTCGGCCAACAAGGCTTCGTACTCGGCTTGATTGTTTGTGGCAGGGAAGAAAAAGCGGAGAGCGTACTCAATTGTTACACCGTCGGGGCCGGCAAGAATGAGTCATGTGTTGCTCCCTTGGGAGTTTGAGGCCCCGTCCATATGAAGAATCCAACCCCTCCTTGGATTAGTGGTCGGCACCTCCAGGGACTTCGTCAGGGCTTCCCTGGTCTGCTCGTTGGCCCAAGTGCATTCAACTAGGAAATCCGCTAAGACCTGGGACTTCATAGCCGACCTCGGTTTGAAGGTCAGGTCGAATTCTTCCAACTTGAGTGCCCACTTTGTCAGCCGACCGGAGGTGTCAGGGCGAGATAAAATCGTTCTTAGAGGCTGGTCCGTCAGCACCACGATTGAGTGGGCTTGGAAGTAAGGCCTGAGACGCTGAGCCGACACTATTAGAGCGAAAATAATTTTTTTGGTTTTGGAGCCCTAACATTTTTCAATCCGAAGAGCATGACCTTATAGCAGTAAATTCCTTTCTCGGTCACAAATGATGTAGCCTCTTCATCTGATGGCTCCATTCTGATCTGATTGTACCCCGAGAAGGCATCCATGAAACTGAGGGTCTCGTGGCCGGAGGTGGCATCCAGGTCGATCTTGGGAAGAGGGAAGCTGTCCTTGGGGCAGACCTTGTTGAGGTCGGTGAAGTCGATGCACATCCTCCAGCTTCCATTGGCTTTTCGAACCATCACCACATTAGTCAACCAGTCGGGGTAATGAACCTCCCGAATGTGTCCTGCGGCGATCAGTTTGTGGACCTCCTCGTCGACGGCTTTCTGTCGCTCGGGGGAAAAGCTTCTCTTCTTTTGCCGGACCGCCCTACAGTTGAATTTAATGTTAAGTTTGTGGGTGATTACCTCCACCGGTATACCTGGCATGTCGGTCGGCGACCATGCGAAGATATCGGATTTGGCTCGGAGGAAACCGAGGAGTCGATTTCTTGTCTCCTCAGGAAGAAAAGCTCCGATTTGGACGGTTCTCGTCAGATCCTCTCCTAGGGGGAAAGTCAATAGATGCCTCGTCGGTTCTCCCCTCTTCTCGGCTTCTCTCGGGTCTGTCACCTCAGGAGTCGGCGAAAGGTCTGCCGACTGAGGACTAAGGGCCGTGTGGTAGTAGAGGGGCATCGGGCTCCTTTCCCCTCGCATCTCCCCAATCCCATGACGGGTAGGAAATCGCACAAGTAACCTCTCGTTGAAATAACGGCATCCAACAGATTCAGGCCCGGCCTCTCGAGAATGGCGTTGTATGCTAGAGGAACTCTTACCACCAGGAACTTCATAAAGATTGTGCTCTGGCGGGGTGAAGTCCCGGCCATGACGGGAAGGGTAATCTCTCTCTCAACTTTTACCGAGTCTCTGGTGAAGCCCACGAGAGGCGTCGTCACTGGCCGAAGGGAGTCCAAAAGCAAGTTCATACAAACAAATGCATCATACGTCAAAATGTCAACTGAGCTTTCACTATCAACTAATATTCTTTTTACATAATATTTAGCAATCGTCATGGACACGACGACGCTTTCATCGTTTGGGTTATTTATCCCCTCTAAGTCCTTTTCGAAAAAAGGGATTACAGGACTATCTCTCTCACCCCTCCGAGGTCTTTTTGAAGTTCCACCCGCTCCCCAGGAGATCATCGCCACGGTCTTCTCGGTCGGGGCATTGTCGATATTGACTTGCTGGGCCGGTGGTGCCGAAGGGCCCGGTGCTGTTGGATTCCTTCTCCGGACAAACTGACCGAGATGGCCTTGCTGGATGAGCTCCTCTATGGCCTTCTTTAGCTGTCGGCAGTCTTCCGTGTTGTGGCCATGATCTCGGTGGAAATGACAATACAGATTTTTGTTGCGGGAAACTCCAGGCTTCAGGGGTGCAGGGCGCTTGAGATAGGATTCGCCCTCGATTTTCATAAGGATGTGAGAAATCGGAGCTAATAGAGGGGTGTAACGCTCACCTACAGGGGCGAAAGTCCGTGGCCGATTATCTGACCGACGAGGCGGCTCGGGCTTCTTGGCATGAGACCCACCAAACTCTGATCGGGCTTGCTTTTTGCTGGGGCCCTCATCAGTTTCCCGCCGAGAGGAGTCAGTCTCATCAGCGCGGATGTATTTCTAAGCTCGACTCAACAACTCCGCATATGAACTCGTGGGCTTCTTGTCCAACGAGTACGCGAAGCAGGAAGGACAGAGCCCACGCTTTAAGGCCAAAGTAGCCACCGAGTCATCGAGATGATAGACCTCCATTGCTGCCCCTTTGAAGCGAGCGACAAAATCCCGAAGAGTCTCTCTACTCTTCTGTCGGATGGTAAAGAGGCTATCGGCTACCCGAGGGATCCTTCGGCTTGCGTCGAAGTGGGCGAGAAAAGCTTTCTCCAACTGTCGGAATGAGCTGATACTGCGGGGAGGTAAATGGGAGTACCAAGCCCTTGCGGCCTTTCGTAGAGTGGCTGGGAAGGCAATGCATAAAAGAGCATCGGATGCTCCCTGTACCTGCATATGCACCTTATGACTTTTCAGATGGTCCAAGGGGTCAGTGGTGCCGTCATAGGGATCTAGTTGAGGGAGGCAAAATCGGGAAGGGACGGGTTCTTCCATGATCCGCCTAGTCAGAGGAGGGCGGCGGTCATACTTTGCCTTCGATTGATTTGTCAGCCGTCGGCTGAGCTCCTTCAAGCGCTGGTAGCGCTCCTCCAGTCGCTTCTCTGCGCGGAGGTGGATCTTCTCGCCAACGGACTCTTCCCCTGATGAAGCAGAGGGAAGATCAGGAGAGGGATGGCATCGATGGACGTCACCCTTCCTTGGGGCCTTGTCCCGGGATCGCCGGGGAGAGGGACTGTCGGATGGTTTCCTCCCCGCAGGGGCGTCCCGTCGACGGTAAGCCTCCCATCGTGGGTGTCGCCCACGGGTGGAGTGCTGATTGGGCTGTGCCGCAACCTCTCCCAAAGACTGGGGTTGCGGAAGAGACGGAGCGGCCGCCGATTGTTGTTGAAGTTCACGAATCACCACGGCAAGGGACCGCACCTCTTGAACGAGGGCGGTGACCCTATCACCTTGGTGTGGTGGCGAAGGATGAACCGACGGGAGGGCCTCCGGCTGCTCGGCCCCTGCCTGCCGCTCCCCAGCTAGGCTAGTAGAAGCCTCTTGAGCTCGGGTTACCACCATTTCTTCTGGTCCACGTCTGTTATGCGCTTCGCTCCGTCGCCTCCTTCCTGGCGCGCCAATCTATTGCTGCCAAGTCACTTTTGATAAGCGTCAGGTGAGATGCGAGCCTTACAGGCCTTTAAGGGAATGGCCAAGCTGTCTCCTTCAATCGAGAACCTGCAAGAAAAAGCCCCGGACCAGTGGTTTCGGCGGGGACCCTCCGATGCTCAAGTTAGTGATTTGGAGAACATGGATTTGAATTATCGAGTAGAGCTTGAGTCCCCTACCTCGAGAGCTGGGGGCTTTATATACCTATTCGGGGGATCCCTCTTACCCTTCATTCGTAACAGTTGAATCCTTTTTGGATGGTTGTTGGTTTTCGGTCTTCGACGTGCCGCAAAGGACGGGTAGTGGGGCTAGACGTGGCCCAACCCATCGTTGGTGGCGTCAGGGGGAGGCACGTTCGTTGCACACGCCGCCGGGTATGTTCGTGGCGGAGTAATCCGCCACTCTCAGGGAAGTGGGCCACGAAGCTTGACCGAGGTGACCGACGCCGAGGCCGACGCCGAGCCCGACGTCGGCGCCGAGCCCGACGCGGAGGCCGAAATGGGCCGCGGCCGATGCGGAGGCCGACACCAAGGCCGAGACGGGCCGCGGCCGATGCGGGGGTTGAAATGGGCCGCGACCGATGCGGGGGTTGATGCCAAGGCCGAGACGGGCCGCGGCCGATGCGGGGTTGAGATGGGCTGGAGGCCGGGATGAGCCCAATGCCAAAGGATTGGAATGCGCCAAACCGTGCGACATCGGGTTCATGGTCCCTTCATTTAGCGGGTCATTTGGCTTGATCAGCCACATCAGGAGTCTTATGGTTGAAGAATTGCAATATTTTAGTGTCTTTAGCAATACAAATACCAAAAAACTTATTAATTTGCATATTCTGTGTGCTTAGAGTTCTTCCATAAAAGGAACCTTAGGTTTGCTTGATGGTTATGCCAATGAAATGTTACATTTGTATTAAATAAAAAATTGAGATTTGACATTTCTTCGTGAAACATTTGGTAAACACTCTTCTTTCTGAGGATGTTTTCTACAAGTTTTCTGTAATCTTTAAATCCCTTTTAATAGATATAATAATCGATTTCATTGTTTCCACCTTATAGCTTGTTAAATGAAAATTCTTGGATCTTCTTTTGATTGAAACCATGAGAATCCTCTTCTGTCCTGCAATTCCTTCCTGACATGATCTTATATATCTGTGGCGCACACATTAGAGAGTGATTTTTTAAATGAGACCAACTATTTATGGTCTTCCTGAATTGTTTATTTAATCTTTTGATTGGAGACATTGTCATGCACCACTTTTTCTTTTATTTGCACACTGCAAAGTGGCGGAGGAGGTGTTGTAAAGGTAATTATATATGGAAAAGATAATAATGATGCGAAAGGATCTAAAGCTTAGTATGTTGGAGGTCTGTGTTATGCAAATATGGATGCATTTGTGTGTGACTGCTAACCTGAAGGAAGGTGGGGTTGGATCATGTGACCATTGTTTCTTGTGGTTATGATGGTAAACCATCTAATCAGTCAACAATGAAGTTTCTCAACTTTTTCTTTGGAACATGTCGAGAATTTAAATGAATTAGCCTAATTTATGAAAGATACTTTGCTTAAGTCAAAATTCCATGAAGGAGCTCTTCTCAATTGTGTCTCTATCTGCTATGCTCGGATTTTTCTTGTTTTTCATTAATTAGCATGATATCAAAACTCTTTTTAGGTATAATCTGTTAGATTCTAGCCTTGTTTTTTTTTTTTGAAAAAAAAAAAGATCTGATCACCAGGGGAATATATGCACTTTTGCACCATTGGCATGCATGTTTACTCTTTGTAGATGTCTAGTTACTTGATGAAGACACACATGGATGCACGCACAGAGAGACAGAGAGACAGAGAGAGAGAGAGAGAGAACCAAAAATATTATGACATGAGATTTAATCTAGTTTGCTCTTCCTAAAGGGGCGACTTACCCTGGGAGATCTGGGATATTTCAGTTCAGTCAGAAATTTAGTTGCTAATTTTTTTCAGCTGTGAAAAAGGAGCCTACCTGTAAAATTGTATTCTAAATGTGTTTTGCTCATGCATGCAATGCAGCAAATCAGGTTGCTCATGTGAACTGTGGCCAGTGTCGTACTATTCTGATGTATCCTTACGGAGCACCATCGGTCAAATGCGCCATATGTAATTATGTGACAAACATTGGGGTATGTTGATATCTGCAAATGGTTTTTCTTTTTTCTTTTATTTTTCTTTTCAACCCAACCATCCTGACAACATCTTTTGTCAATTTTACAGAAGAATCTTACAGATTCATGTTCTCCTCTTTCTTTCCCTCTTTGTTACAGGCAAGTAATATGAGGGTTCCAATACCTGCAGCGCATAGGCCTAATGAATCTACAGTCACGCCACCATCGACTTTAGCCGTACGTTCACTTGTCTTTGTCTTTTTTTTTTTTTCTTGCATAACCAATTTGGTTGGTGTAACAATTGTTCTCTTTGTATGCCTGTGCTGAACTTTTATTCTTGTTGTCGTAGCCTACTTCTCAAGCCCAGACTGTTGTTGTTGAGAACCCTATGACAGTGGATGAAAGTGGCAAACTGGTAAAGCCTGTATATCCTTTTGGCAGTATCCTTGTGGCTCTGCCCGCTAAGTTTATTAAAGAAACATAGAGTGCTGAACAAAGTGCTATTTATTCTTCTGTGACAGGTAAGTAATGTTGTAGTGGGAGTCACCGCTGGCAAAAAATGATGGCTTTACCCAGAGATCCAGATATATTGAGGGTCGGTTTTTATTGTTGTAAAGTTGGATAAAATTAAGCTCTCCATTTTGGGCTCAGCTGTCTGCTAGAACAGTTAAGAATGCAAGATATGATGGTTGTTTACAAAAGAATTAATGCTACTCCATCTCAAATACATGTATTCTTTTCATTTGTGTATGAGCTGTGCCATACTGCTAGTGTGCATGTCTCCATGACAAAGATATTGTCATGATTGTTTTTACCAGTTGATATAGAGTTTGTTCCATGAATTGTTATCCCTATATGAATAATTATCCTTGTGGGTTTATCTGTAAGCCAAGGTGGTGGTGGTGTTTGTGATGGTGCCAGCTGGATGATAAATGGTTCTTTGCAGCGTGCTATTCCCTATGGCCATTTAACTTGTTTGGAAACGTTTTGAAACCAGCTGTTAAGTAAATAATGTAGCATATATGGTATGGTGCTAAAGTTGATGACCTTGGCATTCATTTATTCGGACTTGTTGATGCTGAATCACCAGTAAAGATTGAAAAAGTTTTCTTTGTTACAAGATCTATCGAAGGAAGAGAAAAAAAAACCCCCTCCTTCCTGGGTCTCCTCCCTTTATATCTTTCGAGCTTCCAAAAAATGTTCCTTTCTTCTTTTCGACATCATATCGTCAGCATCGAGTCATTTTTCTTTCTTTTTTTTTACTCTCTTTTTTTCTGGATAAAAAATCAATGTGTAAGATAAAAGTTAGCTTCAGACGAGAGCGTGCCACGTGGTTACTTATCGATAATTAATAGCAGAAGTATTAAGAAACTTGCTTCGGAAGCTAAGGATCTTCATGATGATTTCGGTTTTCCCAAGGGAATGTCAGGGTTAGTGGGAATGTCAGAGTCAGAGAAGAGTTATCTGGTCCTAAAACAGGTGCTCAATATCTCCTTTATTCGAGCTTTTCGATGGATGGTGATGCTCTAGCGTTTGTCTTATTCGAGTCATTTAAAGCGTCATGATGCTTAATAATTCTCGATTCTGTTCCGGACACGATAACTCATCGCGTTTAGTGCTTCTGATACGAAAATGATTCCAAGACTAGAGGCCGCCCGCCTAGGACTAGGGACTGCCCAGGACCTGGGGGCCGCCTAGGACTAGAGGCCACCCAGGACCTGGGGGCCGCCCAGGATCAGGAGGCGGCCCAGAAGCTGGGGGCCGCCTAGGACTAGGGACCGCCCAGGATCTGGGGGCCGCATAGGACCAGGAGGCCGCCCAGAACCTGGGGGCCACCTAGGACTAGGGGTTGCTCAGGAACTGGGGGTCGCCCATGACCTAGAGGCCGTCTAGGACGAGGGACCGCCCAGGAACTGGAGGCCGCCTAGGACTAGGGACCGCCCAGGACCTGGGGGCCGCCTAGGATGAGAGGCCGCCCAGGACCTGGGGGCCGCCCAGGACCTGGGGGTCGCCTAGGACCAGGAGGCCGCCTAGAAGCTGGGGGCCGCCTAGGACTAGGGACCATCCAGGACCTGGGGGCCGCCTAGGACCAGGAGGCCACCCAAAACCTGGGGGCCGCCCAGGACTAGGGGCCGCCCAGGACCCGGGGGCCGCCTAGGACCAGGAGGCCGCCCAGAAGCTGGGGGCCGCCTAGGACTAGGAGCCGCCCAGGACCTGGGGGCCTCCTAGGACCAGGAGGCCGCCCAGAAGCTGGGGGCCGCCTAGGACTAGGGGCCGCCCAGGACCTGGAGGCCGCCTAGGACTAGGGACCGCCCAGGACCTGGGGGCCACCTAGGACTAGAGGCCGCCCAGGACCTGGGGGCCGCCTAGGACTAGAGGCCGCCCAGGACCTGGGGGCCGCTTAGGATCAGGAGGCCGCCCAGAACCTGGGGGCCACCTAGGACCCCGATCTTAATTCCGGTTTACCAACCATATCATATGCCCCCTCGCCCATGTTCCTTGTACTCAGGTGCGTTGCACCTGCCCAAGGGAGAGGGGCGAAAAAGTTTGAATTTCAAATTTCCGTATTCGATAAGTGTCGTTTCAAGAAAAGAAAAAAGGGGGGGGGCGCATATCTCTAGGAAGATAGTGTCTTTTCGCCTGCCCGGTCCCACTCAGGGATCGCCGTGTGGCTTTGCGGCGCTCGAGGTATTGTATTCAAAATATAAAAAAGGGCCCGTCCCCTCTATCCCTTTATCTTTTATTTTGTAGATACTTATGCGGTCTTACATCTCCAAGTCCAGGTTAGTTGACTCCTTCTCCTTTTTCTTTTTCCATGGATCCCTCCCGAGATAGGAAAGGTAAAAGCCCTATGATCGAGCCCTCTCGTGAAGAGATCATTCGGGCGCGTCGCCAGGCTCTCGGAGGGGTGATCATCCGCGGGGATCAACCTGCTGCACGGCCTGCGCGGCCTGTGTCTAGGCCGTTACCCCAATCCTCTAGGGCTTCTTCTTCATCTACCAGCTATGAGTTAGGACTCCCGGCAGTCACTTCTAAATCAGCCGGTCCGGCGGAGATCGCCTCAATTACAACTTCTCAAGACCTTAGGAACCTTAGGGCTCAGTTTGAGATTCCCAATAATATTCGGCTTTCCGTTCCTCTCCCCGAAGATAGGGTTACCTCAACACAACCAGGAAAGGTTGCATTGTATGAAGAATTTTTTAAGGGTGGTCTACGACTGCCTTTGCATCCTTTCTTTATAAATTTGTTGAATAGGTATCACCTCATTCCCGCACAACTTACCCCCAACTCCATTCGCGTCGTCTTTTCATTTATGGTGCTTTGTTATTTTCACGGAGTTTCCGTCCGACTCTCCTTATTTAGGGCGTTGTATAGGATCCGAAATCCTGTAAGGGATGGGTGGTGGAGCTTTGCGTCGAGGCCTAAGAGAGTCCTTAAGCTTAACCTCCCTTCCAAAATCAAAGGGTGGAAGTCACGGTTCTTTTATGCACATTTGGAGGGGGTGGGCGTAGACTGGGGCGTTCCTGATACTAGCTCCAATCAGAACTCAAGTGTTGATGAAAAAGACCATGAACTATTCGACACTGTGGTTTCCACCATTGTGCCTCCCAGTAGGGAACTGCTATCGGAGGACAATCTTCGGGAGATCTCATTCGTGTCGGTGTCGTTGGCTGCAGCGCCCGGTGAGCCTCGAAGAGTTTTATTATTATTATCATAATTTCCTCGCTTGTTTGGATATCTGGTATTTGAATAGATGTCCCTTAGTGTACATATTGTTCTTGCAGTTAGCATATTATGTGCCCTCTTTTTAGCTAACCTCGTGCTCTCCGTATCGCAGCAATGAGGTTTTCTCAAGATTCACTGATATCGGGTCTTCGAAAGAGAGGAAGTGACCGCGGTGCGACAGGAACTGAGCCTAAGAGGCCCTGTCAGCGGGAGCCGGGTCGCCCAACTCAGCCTCTAATGGCTCTCCCTGAAGCAATACTAATAGAGGAGGGCAAGGGAGAGGAAAATCCTCCCGATGGAATACCGATAGGGGGCCCTGCCGAGGGGAGCCTATCGGCGGCTGCCTCATCTCCTGCCAGGGGTACCGGGAGGTCGTTCGGGAGCACAGAGGTCATCGAGACCAACCCGTCTGGCCCACCATCACCAAAAGAAGCAGGCGCCTCTGCTCCCTCGGACGCCTCAAGGAGTCCGCCTCAACCTTCCCGAATGCCTAGCCAGAGCGCCCCATATAAAAGTTGTCTATCGGAAACTGTTCTCAAACTTTCGATCTTGCCCGGATTCCAGGCCAAAATAAGGAGTCTACCATTGGAGGAGTCCTTCGACACCATGTTCACAGCCGCGCTCCAGGTAGGGTTATGATCTTTTCCTTTTCCTCCTTTCGTAATTATGGAGTTCTGGTATTTATCGATTGTATACTACAGATGTCTAATGGCCTCTTCGTGCTTCGTGAGGACCTGACCAAGGCCAAGTCTCATAGTGAGAGCTTGGGTAAAGAATTGGCGGAAACAATGGCCCGGGAATCGAAGGCATTACATGACCTTCGGATTGTCCAGGAAGATTATCAAGCGTGGCGGGAGAGGGCTGAGAAGGAGCTGCGGAGCCTGGACGCCCAATTGTCTGAAGTTTGGGCAAAGCTGTTGCCTACGGAAGAAAAGTTAAAGGGGGCGGTTCTCAGGCTAGAGCATACTGAGAACCGAGCCGACAACGCAGAGGCCGCGGCTCGCGACGCTGCAGAGAAATTGGCCTTGGCCGAGAGGGACACGAAGGAGGCTCTGGACAAGGTGGCGGCAATGGAGACAGAGGTTCAGGAGAGGATGGCCGCGGCCGAGGCTAGGGCTCAGGAAAGGGTGGCTACGGCCGAAGCTAGGGTTCAGGAGGCCATCCAAGAATATAAGGGTTCTCCGGATTTTGCGTCGGAACTCCATGAGGCCGCTATGGACGCTTTCGTTCAGGGTTTTGAGAGGTGCAAATGGAGACTATCCCGACACTTCAAATTAGAAAGCCTTGAACGTTTTCAACCCAAGGACGATGAAGAAACTTCTGACGTTGAGGTTGAAAATGCGGCGGGTAGGGCGGTGATAGTTAAAGACCTCGTCACAAAGCGTCTACAACTGAGGAGCCGGCCTCCGAGCCGACTACCGAGAGGGGGCGTCCCGAGGGCTAATGGAAGGCATCCAGGCTTACCTTGGTTTTGACTTTTTGTTCTTGACTTTATCCTTAGGGGACCCCTTTTGTAAATCAGTTGATGTCAGCTCGCGGACAATACTTTATAAAGTTTTATAGCGATCTTACTTTTAAATGAGTGAATGCTACTTTTTACTTACCCGATGCTTCAATTATTCAACTCCTGATTTTTACCCATTACATAGGAGATCCACCCATAAGTCGGTGTTAAGTTCGAATTCCAGGGTCGTTCTCCAGGCATATTATCTCAGGACGTAAGCCCTGAAACTCCGATAGGGTGGGCAGTTTAGGGACCCCCGCAGAGGAGTTTAACCTGAACTCAAGGAGGAACGGTGTCGTTCTGGGGGGGTTCCTAAAATCGTAAGGCCACCAAGACCAACCTGGGGGTGTCCTTAGGACTATGGGGCCGCCGAGCCCCTTTGAAGAATTGTCTCTCGGGGGTAGGCAGATACCAGCCCAAGAGTTTGACTCGGGGCCGCCTAAGTCATGGACTTGAACCTCCTCAGGGGTAGGTGATACCAGCCCGGGGGTATCCTTAGGACTGTGGGGCCGCCAAGCTCATTTGAAGAATTGTCTCTCGGGGGTAGTCGGATACCCGCCCAAGAGTTTGACTCGGGGCCGCCTAAGTCATGGACTTGAACCTCCTCAGGGGTAGGTGATACCAGCCCGGGGGTGTCCTTAGGACTGTGGGGCTACCGAGCTCCTTGAAGAATTGTCTCTCGGGGTAGTCGGATACCCGCCCAAGAGTTTGACTCGGGGCCGCCTAAGTCATGGACTTGAACCTCCTCAGGGGTAGGTGATACCAGCCCGGGGGTGTCCTTAGGACTGTGGGGCCACCGAGCTCCTTTGAAGAATTGTCTCTCGGGGGTAGTCGGATACCCGCCCAAGAGTTTGACTCGGGGCTGCCTAAGTCATGGACTTGAACCTCCTCAGGGGTAGGTGATACCAGCCCGGGGGTGTCCTTAGGACTGTGGGGCCGCCGAGCTCCTTTGAAGAATTGTCTCTCAGGGTAGTCGGATACCCGCCCAAGAGTTTGACTCGGGGCCGCCTAAGTCATGGACTTGAACCTCCTCAGGGGTAGGTGATACCAGCCCGGGGGTGTCCTTAGGACTGTGGGGCCGCGAGCTCCTTTGAAGAATTGTCTACAGGAAATCTCCAAATATGTGCATCTATTAATTTTTGGATAAGTACATTCATTACATTACTAATGGTATTATCGGAGATTATCTGCGTTCCACGTTCGGGGGATCGGTCGCCCATTCAGATCTTCAAGTCGGTACGCTCCACGGTGAAGGACTTCTGCTACTCGGTAGGGCCCCTTCCCAGTTCGGAGACAATTTGCCCCCTTCCGTTGGTTTGGACACCGAGGCCTTTCTCAGAACCAAATCTCCTGACGGAAGCTTTTCGAGCGGACGCGAGTATTATAATATCTCGCTACCCGCTGCTGATAGGCCGCCATTTTAACTTGAGCTCGATCTCTCGCTTCATCAATGAGGTCGAGACTGGCTCTTAAATTAGGGAGGTTGTCAGCTTCATCATATGATTCCACTCGAATACTTGGCAGGCCAATCTCGACTGGGATAACAGCTTCGAAACCGAAAACCAGATTAAACGGCGTCTCTCCTGTCGGTGTCCTGGGAGTTGTGTGGTATGCCCAGAGCACACTCGGGAGTTCTTCCACCCATTTCCTTTGGACGCATCCATCCTGGTCCTCAGTCCCCGCAATATCATACGATTCGTAACCTCGGCCTCTCCATTAGATTGTGGATGGCCGACGGAGGCGAATCGATGTGATGCCGAGATCGGCGCAAAAAGTCTTGAAGGCAACGTTGTCGAATTGTCGGCCGTTGTCAGTGACAAGAGTATGGGGTATGCCGAATCGACAAATAATGGCTTTCCAAAAAAGGCTTGACCTTGGCTTCAGTGATCCTAGCGAGTGCTTCGGTTTCGACCCACTTAGTAAAATAATCGATGGCGACGAGCAGGAATTTTCGCTGCCCCGATGCCGGAGGGAAAGGGCCGAGGATGTCCATGCCCCATTGAGCGAAAGGCCAGGGAGCAAAAAGAGGGTTCAACTGAGAAGCCGGTTGTCGCTGAATACAGGCGTACCGTTGACATTGGCCACATCTTTTCACTAGTTCAGTTGCATCTTCTTGCATAGTTAGCCAATAATATCCTTGTCGGAGGGCTTTACGTGCCAGGATCGGCCTCCTGAATGATTCCCACAGATGCCTTCATGAATCTCCCTAAGAACATAATCCGCGTCTGCCGAGCTGACGCACTTGAGAAGAGGCTGGGAAAAGGATCTCTTGTAGAGTCGGCCATTAGCAGTACAAACTTAGAGGCCCTCCGCTTGAGCAGCTTGGCTTCTTCATGGTCAACTGGGAGGACGCCGTCCTTCAAGTATCGGATATAAGCGTCCATCCAAGTTTCTTCTTGGGTAACTGGCAAAGTTTCTTCCACGGCCTCGATGCTAGGTGTCTCCAGATACTCAATGTAGGTTTTGCCCATGGCGCTGTCCGCGGACGTAGCAAGCCGGGCCAACATATCAGCTCTAGCATTCTCCCCTCTAGGGATGTAACTAATGGTGAAGTGATCTAACAAGGGAATTAATAGTTTAACCTTGCTTAGATACTGGGACATAATAGGGTCCCGAGCCTCATACTCCCCAGACACCTGGGCAGAAATAAGCTGCGAGTCAGTGAAAGCTCGGAGATGCTTGATTCCCATCCCATGTGCTAGTTTAATTCCGGCTAACAAGGCTTCATATTCGGCTTGATTGTTAGTAGCTTCAAAGAGGAAACGAGAGCATACTCCAGCACCACACCCTCTGGGCTGGCGAGAATAAGACCAGCCCCGCTCCCCTGGGAGTTGGAGGCTCCATCGACGTGGAGGACCCATGCCTTATCATTCTCCTCGTCGACATCTAAAAGAATCCGGGGGGACTCCTCTTGATGCTCTTCAGACCAAGTGCACTCTACCAGGAAGTCGGCCAAGACCTGGGATTTCAAAGCTGCTCTGGGCTGAAATGACAAGTCGAACTCCCCTAGTTTGATGGCCCACTTAGCCAACCGGCCAGAAGTATCAGGGCGAGACAAAATGGCTCTGAGAGGCTGATCAGTAAGCACGACTATAGGATGAGCCTGAAAATAGGGTCTGAGTCATCGGCGGAGATGACCAAAGCAAAAATGACCTTCTCTGTCCTGAAATACCTCTCTTCTGCACCATGAAGTACCTTACTGGTATAATATACAGGTCTCTGAGTAGCGTGGTCGCTGACACGCACCAGAACGGAACTGACGGCTTCCGAGGAAGCCGCAAGATAGAGGAAGAGCTTTTCTCCCTCCTCCGGTTTAGACAACAGGGGCGGTGTGGACAAGAACTCCTTAAGTTTTTCAAAAGCCCGTTGACAGTCTTCCGTCCACTCAAAACCGTCCGCTTTACGTAGGACCTTGAAGAAGGGTAAACACCTCTCCCGATCTTGACAAAAATCGGCTTAATGCTGCTATCCTCCGGTGAGTTGTTGTACCTCTTTTTTACATGCTGGCCGCCTCATATCAAGAATGGCCTGAATCTTCTCTGGGTTTGCTTCAATTCCCCGCCGGGTCACCAGAAAACCCAAGAATTTCCCGGCGGTAACTCCAAACGCACATTTGCATGGGTTAAGCTTTATTCTATGGAGCCGGAGGTTGCGGAAAGTCTCCTGCAGGTCGGCGACATGGCCAGTGGCACAGGTGCTCTTTGTCAACATATCATCTACATATACTTCCATGTTGCGGCCAGCTGGTCTTTAAAAACTTTGTTCATCAGCCTCTGATAGGTAGCTCCTGCATTCTTCAGTCCGAAGGGCATTACTTTATAACAATAGATGCCCTTCTCATGATAAAAGAAGTATGCTCTTCATCCGAAGGGTTCATTTTTATTTGGTTGTACCCCGAGAAAGCATCCATGAAGCTAAGAAGTTCATAGCCGGAGGTAGAATCTACTAACTGGTCGATCCGCGGCAACGGAAAGCTGTCCTTAGGACAAGCTTTGTTAAGATCGGTGTAATCGATGCAGATCCTCCACCCTCGTTGGCCTTCCGGACCATGACCACATTGGCTAGCCAGTCAGGATATTGTGCCTCTCGAATATGACCAGCCATAAGCAATTTATCCACCTCTTCGTCAATGATCCTCTGCCGCTCAGGAGCGAAACTCCTTTTTTTCTGGCGGACAGGGCGGCAGCTTGGGTTGATATTAAGTGATGAGTGATCACCTCTGGGGGAATTCCGAGCATATCCGTCATTTTCCAGGCGAAGACATCCGCATTCGCCGATAAGAAGGCTAGGAGCTGATCCCGGGCTTCAGGGGGGAGGAACTCACCAATCTGCACGGTCTTGGTAGAATCGGGGGCAAGATATCAGACGCTCCGCTGGCTCTCCTCTCCTCAATTTCTCTGGGATCAAACGACTCGGCGACCGGGGGAATCCCAACCGCCTGGGGACTGGGAGCTAGATGATAACAGGGTCTGACCGAGTTCACCTCCCCACGCATCTCGCCGACTCCTTGATTAGTGGGGAATTGCACCAATAGGCGCTTGGTAGATATAACTGCATCTAACATATTCAACCGGGGCGGCCGAGAATGGCATTGTAGGCCAGGGGGACCCGAACCACCAGAAAGTCCAGCATTACCGTACTCTGACATGGCGGCGATCCTGCCGTCGCCGGTAGGGTAATCTCGCCCTCCACTCGTATAGAGTCTCCTGTGAAACCGACTAGAGGGACGGCTACAGGTCGAAGAGAGTCAGGAGATAAATTCATTCGA
Source organism: Calamus simplicifolius (assembly GCA_900491605.1). Taxonomy (NCBI): domain Eukaryota; kingdom Viridiplantae; phylum Streptophyta; class Magnoliopsida; order Arecales; family Arecaceae; genus Calamus; species Calamus simplicifolius. The sequence goes on along the minus strand of UESW01004432.1, from coordinate 74,517 downwards.
AGAAATGCATCATAAGTAAGCACATTGGCGGAGCTTCCACTGTCGATTAAGATCCTCTTTATAGGGTGTTTAGCGACCGTCATTGAAACGACGACGCTATCATCTTTTACAACACTACCCCCCGCTATATCTCCCTTAAAAGGGATTACATCATCTAGTTCTCCCCCTCCCCTTGGCCTCTTAGAAGATGATGCTCCTCCACGGGAAATCATGCCCACCATCCGCTCTGTCGGGTGTTATCAATGTTGGCTTGAGCTGGAGGAGGTCCCATCAAAGCTGGTACGGGCGGAGCCTCTTTCTTCTGGATGTACTGCCCAAGATATCCCCTCTGGATGAGCTCTTCGATGGCTTGCTTCAGATTCCGACATTCTTCAGTGTCATGGCCGTAATCTCTATGGAAACGGCAATAACGGCTCCTGTCGCGCGCATCGCCCTTCTTCAACGGAGGTGGACGCCGCAAATAAGGCTCGTTTTCAATTTCCATAAGGATATGAGCCCGGGGCGCTAGAAGGGGTGTAAGATGGTCTTCTCTGGGGGCCAGGCTCTTGCGGCGGTCAGTCGGTCGGCGCGAAGGTTCGGACTTCTTGGGAGGGGGCCCGCTCAACTCGGGCGAGCGGATCTCTTGCCAGTCCTCTCCTCCGCACCTCTCCTTGATGAATCAGCTTCGTCGGCGGATGTACTTCTGCGCGCGACTCAAGAGGTCAGCATAAGAGCAAGGAGGTCTCTTGTCCAGAGAATAAGTAAAACGGGAGGGACGGAGCCCCCGCTTCAAAGCCAGCGTAGCCACAGCATCATCAAGATGATAGACTTCCAGGGCCGCCACCTTGAAACGGGTTATAAAGTCTTTCAGAGGTTCTCCTTCTTGCTGCTGCACGGAGAACAAACTGTCTGCCACTCGAGGAATCTTCCGACAAGCGTCGAAATGAGCCAAGAAAGACCTTTCCAGTTGTCGAAAAGAATCAATACTACGCGAAGGCAGACGAGAGTACCAAACACGGGCCGCCTTACGGAGAGTGGCCGGGAAGGCAATGCACAGGAGAGCATCAGTCGCTCCTTGGACTTGCATAATGGCTTTATAGCTCTCCTGATGATCCAGGGGATCAGTGGTGCCGTCATAGGGGTCCAATTGGGGGAACCAAATCTCCTTGGAATAGGTTCCTCCATAACTCGCCGAGTAAGAGGAGGGCGGGTGTCATAATCCGACCCCGGCTGATTGTTGATTCTTTGACTAAGTTCCTCCAGCCTCCGATCTTGCTCATCAAGGCGCCTCTCCATCTGATCAGCCATATGTCCCCCGGCTGGCTCAGGGGAATAAGATGCGGACCGACGACACCACCGGCGGTGCTCTGCATAAGGCTCCTTCCCCCGCCGCCACCCGGTGGGTGGGCTGCCTGGGGAACGGGTGAGAGAGCGCGAACCGCCCCGGGAACTTTGAGAATGAAGCCCACCTGAGGAATAGGGGTGGAGAGGCTTTGTCGGAGGGGATCTCCCTCGAGTTGATTGTCGGCTGACAGGAGTAGCCGATCTGGACAGCAGAGGTGGCTCGAGCCGTTGCCGGGCTCCTCTAGAATGATGTTCCTGCATTTGCTGAACCATCCCAATAAGGGTTTGAACTTGCTGGGTAAGGATCGCCAATGGGTCCTGGGGAATAGCTGGAGCCGCAGTGGCGAGGAAGAAACCGAAGGGTTTGACTTTACTGGCTCGGAAGAGCAAAGAGTCTTGCAACCATGATCGGGAGGTAAGAGATGCCCCCCAGACCAATCAGAGGGATCCTCTTCCGGAGATCTAGAGCCCATGTTCGTAGAACAGGAGTTGCTCGTCGCAGCGACCCCCTTCCTGGCGTGCCAATCTGTTGATGCTGAATCACCAGTAAAGATTGAAAAAGTTTTCTTTGTTACAAGATCTCCTACTGAAGGAAGAGAAAAAAAACCCCCCTCCTTCCTGGGTCTCCTCCCTCTTATATCTTTCGAGCTTTCAAAAAATGTTCCTTTCTCCTTTTCGTCATCATATCGTCAGCATCGAGTCATTTTTCTTTCTTCTTTTTACTCTTTTTTTCTGGATAAAAAATCAATGTGTAAGATAAAAGTTAGCTTCAGACGAGAGCGTGCCATGTGGTTACTTATCGATAATTAATAGCAGAGGTATTAAGAAACTTGCTCCGGAAGCTAAGGATCTTCATGATGATTTTGGTTTTCCCAAGGGAATGTCAGGGTTAGTGGGAATGTCAGAGTCAGAGAAGAGTTATCTGGCCCTAAAACAGGTGCTCAGTATCTCCTTTATTCGAGCTTTTCGATGGATGGTGATGCTCCAGCGTTTGTCTTATTCGAGTCATTTAAAGCGTCATGATGCTTAATGATTCTCGATTTCTGTTCCGGACACGACAGCTCATCGCGTTTAGTGCTTCTGATACGAGAATGATTCCAAGACTAGAGGCCCCCAGGACCTGGGGGCCGCCTAGGACCAGGGACCGCCCAGGACCTGGAGGCCGCCTAGGACTAGGGATCGCCCAGGACCTGGGGGCCGCCTAGGACTAGAGGCCGCCCAGGACCTGGGGGCCGCCCAGGACTAGGGGCCGCCTAGGACCCGGGGGCCACCTAGGACCAGGAGGCGGCCCAGAAGCTGGGGGCCGCCTAGGACTAGGGACCGCCCAGGACCTGGGGGCCGCCTAGGACCAGGAGGCCGCCCAGAACCTGGGGGCTACCTAGGACTAGGGGCTGCCCAGGAACTGGAGGCCGCCTAGGACCAGGGGCTGCCCAGGACCTGGAGGCCGCCTAGGACCAGGGACCGCCCAGGACCTGGGGGCCGCCTAGGACGAGAGGCCGCCCAGGACCTGGGGGCCGCCTAGGACTAGGGACCGCCCAGGACCTGGGGGCCGCCCAGGACCCGTGGGCCGCCTAGGACTAGGAGGCCGCCCAGAAGCTGGGGGCCGCCTAGGACCAGGAGGCCACCCAGAACCTGGGGGCCACCTAGGACCAGGGGCCGCCCAGGACTAGAGGCCGCCCAGGACCCTGAGGCCGCCCAGGACCAGGAGGCCGCCTAGGACCCGGGGGCCGCCTAGGACCAGGAGGCCGCCCAGAAGCTGGGGGCCGCCTAGGACTAGGGACCGCCCAGGACCTGAGGGCCGCCTAGGACTAGGAGCTGCCCAGGACCTGGGGGCCGCCTAGGACCAGGAGGCCACCCAGAAGCTGGGGGCCGCATAGGACTAGGGGCTGCCCAGGACCTGGAGGCCGTCTAGGACTAGGGACCGCCTAGGACCTGGGGGCCGCCTAGGACTAGAGGCCGCCCAGGACCTGGGGGCCGCCTAGGATCAGGAGGTCGCCCAGAACCTGGGGGCCGCCTAGGATCAGGAGGTCGCCTAGAACCTGGGGGCCGTCTAGAACCCCGATCTTACTTCCGGTTTACCAACCATATTAGGACTGTTGGTCCATCCTAATTTGCTCTCTCTCTTACGAAATGAGCAAACGTGGCCGTGGAGAATCCTACATTACATTAGTGTATTAAAATATTTTTGTTTTCAAAGCTGCTTTAAATAATTGAAGGTTAATTTTTATGTTTTGTATCGCTTATTGCATTGACAAGCATCGCCGGCCAGCCAGAAGGTGACTTGAAAATGGGTCGTCATGCATCCTAGTAATATTCATGGTTATAATAAATGTTGACGTAAAATGATATCAGTGGGATAACAAATTGACATCCAATGATGGGAGGGATCAACAATGGCTACCGTGTTTCCCAACTACAGCTGGGCAAAAGTAGCTCAAACAGAGGGAACCACTAAACAGGGGAAAAGAAAAAAGAGAGGTTGGTTCTAATTTTGACGTCATCGCCATTCTTGGATTCAAGAAAAAATGTTCTTGGTCCCATCCATTAAAAACCGACGAAAATTTAGTATTTCTTCCACTCTATTTTAGAGAGAGAATTATAAAAAAACATGAATGTAAGAAAAAATGAAAAAACACGAGCTCAGGAGCATTTCTCCCACTCTATTTTAGAGAGAGAATTATAAAAAAAACATGAAAACAGAAGAGCTCAGGAGCGCTAGTTATCGTCGGATAATCGGACGGTCGTGATGCGCCCATGCATCACAGGTAGGGCTTGTTTTCCTCATCGCTCTTTTTCCAACACTAAAGTTTTGGGTTGCGAGAGACTCGAACTCTCGACCTCAAGGTTAGGCACGCGCTAGCCAACTGCGCTGTGGCCCGTTGATGATAATGCCTTCCTGGTAACTATTAAAAGAACTCAAAACGCGACTTTCCAACCAGCTTAGGTGACTCCGGTTGTTGTATGTCTAGATCATCGAGAACTTTCGCAGATGATTCTCTTATTAGTTTGCATCAATTCCAGAGTTTGCTTTGACGGAGATCACCTTTTTCTTTCCTTTCCTTTCCTGTTTTTTTTTTTTAAAAAAAATTAAAATAGTGAGCAAAGAATATGGATCCCTACTATCTTAATGATTAAGCCATCTCATAATTAAGGTTCAGTGACGACCTCTTCGATCTTTAGACAACAGGGTTGGCAAGACAATGAGAAAACTGGCAAGACCAATGTTCATGGAGACCTACAAGAAGCAATGAATGAGAACGGTTAGGAAACAAATATGGTCTACATGGAGAAAGCTAGGGTGCTCGGTCTGTTACCACTGTTGCTAAGGTTGGCAGCTTTGTCGGACACAGTAGTTACGGCCACCGTGATCATGGCGCTCGACAAGCAGACCAAAAGCATGACTCCTGCCATGGCGGGCACTTCTCTCATCATCCTAACCTTCACTTTCAAGTTCCAGCATACCCATGCTTTTTTGTGTAAGCTTTCTCATGTATAAATGCAGCCATGTATCCATGTTAGAGAGGGAGAGGGAGAGGGAGAGTGAGAGAGAGAGAGAGAAAAAGAAAGAAAGAGAAAGAGAGAGAAAGAGGAGGGAGTGAAGGGAATAAATGGGTTACATTCAAATGTATTAAATCTGAATTTATCGTTGGGTTCATACAGTTCTTAAATTTTAAGATAAAAAAATAAAAAAATTAAGATGACTTATAATCGGTATAGATTTAAAAATAAAAAAAAGATTAAATTTTAAAATAGAAAAAAAAGGAAGCTAGACTTAACTATATTTGAATATAGCCAAATTTAGAAGTTAATCATTTTTTCATTTTTAGATCCACATAAATTTCGAAGCACTCTGGCTCATCTTTTTTTATTTTTTTCAATCTTTAGGATTAGTAAGGTGTATCCATTTAAGGATAGAAGAAAGCTAAGCGAAAAAATGTTGGAAGAAGGGCTGTGTGCTTTGAGAATCATGCGTGTGCTTCTCTGGTTCGTCCGTCAGGCCTTGCTTTAAGATTCGGGATCCGGTCGTTTCTTTTGCCTGATCTCCGGCGATCTCCGCCGGCTGGGTGTCTCTCTCCGTCTGCTATCTCGTCCTGCGGCCCACTGCTATCCTATGGCTTCTGATGGAGGTGCGGGTGGTCCGGCTTCGAGAAGTAGGGGAGCCGAGCAGGGGTTCAAATGGGTCTCGTCGTCTCCCTCTCTGGCGGAGGTGGCGAGGCTTGAAGCTTGCTTTCCTGCCATCGTTCAGGTCCCGGAGGCGATGCTGGAAGAAGAGATGTCCGAATGGAAGCACAGGGTAGTTCTCGCCCGCTCTTTCATGAGGTGGGTTCCGGTTGAATCTTATATCAGGGAATTCTGTAGAGCTGGGATCCCTGGTGCTATCGTCCCAATTTGCCTTGCATTTCGTGCTATATTTTCCGTTTTGAAGACCCCGGGGCATGTAAATTGGTCCTCAATCGCCCGTGGGTGGTTAACGGCCAGATAATTGGGATGGAAGCTTGGAAATCGGAGTTCTTCCCGGCTACTGAATCCATCTCCTCTGCCCTTGTTTGGTTGAGATTGCCTAATCTCCTGATAGAGTTCTGGCGGGAGGATATCCTAAGAATTATAACGGAGCCAGCGGGGAGCTTCTGCGGAGCTAATTCTGCAACCCAATTGAAGAACAGAGGAGGCTACGCGAGGGTGGCTGTCCGCGTTGAGCTTCTTCGTCCACTGTGTCCAAGGACCCGAATCCAGGGGACTCAGGGGCCGTTTTGGCAGCAATTTATCTATGAATCGGTGGAAGGAATTTTCCCTAAGTGTGGCTCTCTGCTGCATTTGGTAGGACCCTGCTCGTTGGCGACCATGCCTGATGCGGAGGTAGAAGGCAGTGGTCCTATCTTTGGGCCGTGGATGGCGGCGGTTCGTCAGCGGCGGTCTGTGCTGAAGCCCTCCCCGCCAATAGCAACCTTTGTGACGAAGTCCTCCTGGCCTGCTTCTTCTCCAAGCCCTACCCCCAACCTGGTTCAGCGACGCTGGAGCCGGCTAAAGGATTTTATAGCAAGTTTAATTTTATTGTTTTGATAAGCTTTGGATCAAGTTAGCTTAAGTTAGTATAAGGTTCGTTGTTATTGTGATCATGTATAAGTCTAAAAACCCTATAAGTATGGGATCAATGCATTATATATTATATTTTAAGATTTTTTTAGTATTTTATTTTCATATTATTTCTAAATTAAATTGATTTTTTAAAATTTTTATCCAAAGTGAAAGTACCCTAATTTGATATTTGCTCAACCATAACTTTCTGAAATTATTTGAATCTATTCTTAAAAGGGAGAGTTGACTTTTTTTTATTCTTAAGAAATTTAATTTTATTGATATTTTGTTAAATTTTAATGAGGGTATTCCCTTCCTTCTAGGAGAAATCTTAGGTAAATGAAAAGAGATATTTATTTAAATAATTTTGAATGAAAATAATAGAGAGGTGAGAGAATTTAAGCTTTAACATAAATTCATATGACACCCAACATAGCCTCCCACCTAAATCCATCTGAACCAGACGATTTGGCATAGTTTGGACTGGTTTAGGATCCATATAAAACTGACCAATAAAAAACAACCTTTTTTGATCGGTTTGGTTTGGTTCGATGTCTTACCTTGCACCAAATCCATTTCCACTAGGGTAGTTCTCCACAAGGATCAAGTTTCTCCATCTCCATTACTATCCCTATTTAGGACAACCATCTAAAGCTATAGAAGACAATGCTAAGGTGTCCAAACTTATGTGCTTCAAATATGGGCAAATTGAGCTTATAGGCATAACAGGAGGATCATGCCTAAGATGATACTTCTGGGGAGGATGGGGAAATACCCTTGTATACTTCAAGGGAATTGAAGGGGGGGAACACTTGTCTGTTTCTCTTGGAGACCAAATTCACAGCAAAAATTTTTGCATGAGGATTGGCAACACAATAGTGTTCCTCACCAAAGGCTTTTGTTGTGTATGCCATTGCACACTTGTGATCAATAACAAGAGTGCTAGAAATCTTGTTTCCTAAGATTTTGCTTGAAAATTGGATCTTTGGAAAACTAAGATTGTCCATCCTTAATTGGTTTCATGGTTGGGTTAGATTAGCAACACAATGGTTCAATTGTGATGCTTGTTCCAATTTACTGTTGGAAACATGTTAGGAGAGTGGATATGATGTATGACAAGTGCTCAAATTTACTCAGATGGCCATGGGTTTTTGATAAAGGTGTTCATTCAGTAAGAAAATACTTACACATTGTTACAGTGAAGATATCACAGCATGCCAACACCAAAGCAGAAGAAGAATTTCAAGCAAAGATGGCTTTCTTGGATATCTTAGTCTAATTCATTGGGGCTGCATTCCTCTCAGCGAGGGCCGAATTGGAAGACTTAGACAAGATGAAGCTCTCAGCTCTTGGCCACTTGGTTGGCCAGAAAAAAGGTATTTCCTAACATATTAGGGGGTAAGAGAGAAGAACTTCAAGGAAGGTGATCTTGTCTGGAAAGTTGTCTTACACATCGGCCAGAAAGATCCACAGTTTGGGACAATTGATGCATCGAGGCTATATAACAAGTATTGATGGTGGGGAAGAAGAATTTGGGAGCAAAAGGGGCAAAATTTTTGTGTTGATCTACTGTAATTATAGTTTAATTCTGCTTATTTCAGTTATTGCTGGTCTAAAGTTTGGTTTTCGGGCATTTAGATGGGTTTTTGTATTATTTTGTGTCTAGTTGATAGACGGCTGAGATTAGATCTAACCATGGTCTTTAGGGTTTAGTTTTCTGCATTGATTTTGCTTAGCCATCAGCCAACGTAAGCTTGGAGCCAGAAGAGAAGCCAACGGCTTGATTGGGTCCCATATCAACTTAAGAGAGAGAGTGAAGCCATGTTCTTCCTTTTAGAATCTATATGGACTAGAGACACATCTACACCTTTTCTTGCAACTCAATTGTCAACAGAAATACTATTTATATTTATGGTGTCTGAAGGATTTAAGATGCATGCATGCATGCATGCATATATATATATATATATATATATATATATATATATATATATATATATATATATATATATATATATATATATATATATATATATAAAAGAATGAATAATGGTGTACGAGAATTTGCTTTTGCAGAGATTGAATCATATTCCAGAACTATTATTTTCTTTTGGCTGATTTGCCTGGCCCGAGACTTGATCTACACCCTTGGAGGGTGTTTACACTCCCATTCTGCAAGTTTTTCTCCACTTTTATCGATTTTAAATAATTTTAGATCTGATCTGAAATCAGACATTAAAAGTCTTGTAGATTGGCCTTTGGAAGGTTGGTGTACATCAGGAACACACTTATTCACGAGTAAAGAATTTGGTTAATTGAAAATATTTGTTGAAATACTTGATATTGTTGGGTGCATTTTGGAATTTTTTGACCCTTCATTTTCCACAATTGACATTAGGAGACAATATGGATCATGAAAGAAGATACACCTTCGAAGAAAATAGTCAAAATCGGGAACTAGGAGATACTACAGAAATCAACCAGAACATATGGTTGATGTTAGTCAAATTGTCAAACAGTATAAATTTTAAAGAAATTAATGATACATAAAAGAAAAACTTAACCTAAGGTTTTGCCTTCTTGAAAATTTCATTTTCTAAGATTTGATCTATCAATAATGTAGTTATCCAAGAAAAGAGACATACATCATCAACAACCAAGCCTTATTCCTAAACTAGTTGGGGTCAGCCTTATGAATCATTTTTCGTTATTCTGCTTAGTTTAAGGCCATACTTTTAATAAGATGTAGATATATCAAGTCCTAATTATTTCTCACAAGATTTTCAGTCAATCTCTACCATCATGGTGTGCCATGTTGATACGTATCGTCTTGTACTAGATGTACTTTATTGATACTAAAATAAGACTCGGTATTAGTGTATTCCAAGTCTCAGTATGCTGAACAGGCTAGCATATATGGAAAATTAAAGAGTAGTAGACAAGGTTCACACTCTCGATACTGGATCTAGTACCAGTACTGTTGACGCCGAGTCACCTTCCTTGAACGCTAAGAAAACGGAGATCCACCTCGCCGGACTCCTGCAAGAAAAGTCCCCGAAGACCGGTTGTTTCAGTGGGGACCCTCCGACGCTCAAGTCAGTCACTCGGGATCAAACAAGAGTTAGCTAGCAGAAGAAAGCTAGAGAGTTAAGGTTTCGAATCCTTCCCTCTTCGTAAGTGCAGGCTTTTATACCTGTTCAAAGATCTCCCCCTTTCCGTGCTTCCAGAAGGTTACCGATTTCAAGATATCCCCGTCCGATAACGGACAAAAAGGAGGGGCTGACAGTGACGGGCCGTATCGTTACTATGCACCAGAGGTGTCATGCTTGATTTGCCACCCGCTAGTACGACCTTACAAGTGTTGGGCGGCCGCGACTGCATCAGGTGCGCGCCGTTAAGAGGTATGGCCGCCTGCAGCTGCAGGCTAGTGGTGTGTCGTACACCATAACGGGATATGACCATACGTAGTCGCAGGCGAGTGATGGGCCGCACGCCGTAACGGGGTATGACCACACACTATTATGGACGCGTGGTGGACCATACGCCTTAATGAGGCATGGAGACGCACCATAGCAGTCGAGTAGTGGGCCATGTGGGCGTGCCAGATGGCCCGTTGCTATAAGCTCAGGGCCGAGGCTGAAGCTCGGGGCTGAAGGAGGCCGAAGCGGGCCTCGGAGGTTGAATAATGCCTCGGAGGCTGAAGCGGGCCTCGAAGGCTGAATGGTGCCTCGGAGGCCGAAGCGGGCCTCGAAGGTTGAATGGTGCCTTGGAGACCGAAGCGGGATGTCGTCAGTCTCATTTACCGTCAATCTGATGGTGCTGGATCAGCCATATCAGATGCCCCCTCGCCCTTGAGACGGAGCGGGTCCACCCTGGCGAAGCAAAAGGGGTGTCACCTCCCTGATGGCTGATCCCCGTTCGCTGCCAACTGCTCCCGGACACGTGTCTCTGGATGCTGCGATAACTTAATGATGGCGACTTGGGGAATGTGAAGCGGTAGTCGCTACTGTCCATCCGATCTGCCGCGATCGCCCTCGAGGCGGGGTTATCCTTTGAAATTTGGTAAAAGCAGATGCTATCATTGCCATAATAGTGCTGATGTCAGCGATGTCCCATCATTGGCCGGAGGCGGTTTGTTCCATGCGCCAGACGCCTGCCGAGGTGGCCTAGCCTATAGCGAGAGTATGCGTGGCTGGCAAATCGAGGCGGAACGATTTGAAACTTGACAAAACCCGGGTGAAGGCTGAATACTCGTCACTTTGCTTTAGTTGTCTTCTTCCTCTGGTCCTCTGCTCCCTCTGCAACCTGAGAATTGCCCCCCGCCATTTCTTTCTCCAGGTTAGCCTTCCGTCCTTCCCGATCTTTCCTTCTTCTTTCCCAAACTTTTGTCATGGCCTCCTCGCCATCTTGGACTTCTTTTGCTCCCTCCGACAACCGTATTTCTTCCTCGAGGATTCGCGCCTCTTCATCTCCCTCTTCTTCATGGTCCTCCGATCCGGAGGACCGTCTTCCTTTGTCCCAACGATCGATTGCTGCCAAGCTCCTGCCTGCAAGGGGATGCTCGGCGGCGACCAGCCGGGTCCCAGCGAGGAGGCACCAAGCGGTGGCCGGCACCTCCACGGGGGCGGGGGTGGAATCTCTGACGGAGACCGCCTCCACAGTAATGGGCCAAGACTTAGCAAAGATTAGGGCCCATTACCAGATACCCTGAGATGTCGGGCTCTTCCTTCCGACCCTCGATGACAGGGTGGTCTCCTCTCGGTCCGGTATAGTGGCCGTTTATGAAATATCCCTTAGATTAGGGTTTCGTCTACCCTTTCATCCCTTTTTTATCAACCTTTTAGACTATTACTCCCTGACTCCTACTCAACTGGTCCCGAACTTCCTTCGGACCATTTGTGCCTTTCTTATCCTTTGCCACCACCTCCAAATCACCCCCCCCAACTTTCCCTTTTTCGTTGCTTTTACACCCTCAGGCAGCAGAGGGGTTGGTGGCTATTCCAGCCACGACCTGGTCACGTCCTCAAGTTACTTCTCCCTTCCTCGGTCATGGGATGGAAATCCCGTTTCTTTTTTGTTGACCTTGATCAAGTCAAGTCCCGGTGGGGGGATCCCAACCTTCAACCCAACATGAACTCCACCATCCTCCCAGGAGATCAAGAAGCGCTGGGGCAACTATTGACTGCCGACATCCCCAGGTACAACTTGCTTCTGTCGGAGCATAACCTCCAGCTGGCAAGTCTCACCACACAAAGCGGTGAGTAACAGACACCCCAGTACTTAGCCAAATTGCCTTTTCCTCCTCTCTTCTTCTTTCTTCTCTCTTTTTTTTATACTGACTTCGACTGATGCTGTGCAGCAATGAAGCCTCCGACCGCCATGGTCAAGAAAGCCGCGGTCAAGAGGATGAGGGCCCGGGATGGCCCGAGAGAGGGCAGTAGGCGTCGGCCCCGAAGCGTCTTACTGTGCGGGTATCTCCGCCAGCCGAGCAGCGTAAGTCTCCACCATTCCTGGAGGTGGATTTGACGGCTGATACCCCTCCAGAAGGGGCGAGGGCCGAAGGGCAATGACGGAGGAGCCGGCGACGGTGGAGCCGACGGTGATGGAGCCTCAAGCCCCCCACAAACCAACCTCGGCCGAAGCAGACAGGAGTTGGGAGGAAGGGCCGTCAGGGGCGGCGAGTCCACCCCCGAACAGATACCGATGAGCAGCCCTCCGCGTGCCGAGCTGGAGCACGTTGGAAATGCCGAGGAGAGCAGGGCTGGGCCGACTCCTCGCAGGTTCTCCTTAATAAACAATGGGCGTCGAACTGAATAACTTATGTCCCATGTCATTCAGCTCGACATTTAGGAGGAGCTCCGAAATCTGGGAGCGAATATCCAGGAGGACTTTTCAGCCCTCGTCCGAGTAAGTAGCTTTTCCTTTGCCCTTGATTTAGAGCTCTTAAACAATTTGCATAGCTGACACCTTGAGCGCAGGTGACCAAATCCTTTGCGATCGCTCAGGAGGCTATCGGTGAGGGGAAAGCTGTCACCCGCCAAGTCCTACAGGATGCCGAAGATGCCCAGGCCCGGGCCGAGGCTACGGAGAAGGCCTTGGAATTGGTGAGGGTCGAGTGCGCCAACAAAATAAAGGAGGCTAAGAGTAGAGTCGAGGCCGAGGCCAACCGACTGCGGGTGGTGCTCAACCAGCTCATAGAGGCCGAGGGTGCAATTGAGGCCCGAAACCTTCATATAGTCGACTTGAGCTCGGCCATTCAGGCGGCCGAGGATTGGGCGAAGTGGGCAGAGGAAGAGGTAAATGCCATGGAGGCCAAGAGGGCGGCGATAGCCTCTATGGCTGCGGAGAGGGAGGCCCGAGCCGCTGAGATGGAGGCAGCTGCCGATGCTAGGGCTGCCGCGGCCGTGGAGGAGTTCAAGGCATCGGAGCACTTCACCCACGAGCTAGTTGAAGCTAATGCGGATTTCTACGTTCAGGGGTTTGACGTTGCCAAGGAGAAAGTTGCCCGAGTTTTGAACCTCCCCCAGGTCATGGACATCGAGCCGGACCAAGAGTCCGATGAGGCCTCGGATGGCGAGCCCACGGCTGGACCTTGATTTTGTTCTTTTACTTTACACTTTTTTGTATCAAGTCCGACTCGATCGGCATTTTGTAAACACTTCATTAATGAAACTGTTTTTATTCAATAACGTCTCATTTCCGAGCCGTTGGGTTGCCGACGTGGGACCCCTAGGGGCTTTGTCAGCACCGAGGGGCAGCTTCTCCCCACTCACGAGCAACTTAGCCATGTAGGACTGAGCCTCTGGGAGCGCCAAGGTCGAGACTGGGGCTGCGTCTGCCCCAAGGATCCGGACCTCCGAGGACTGATGGAACATCAGCCTCGGAGTGCCGAGGGACAACGGGCTCTTTGAATCCAATGACATCGGGTCTTCGCTGCCAATGGTACATTGGGCTTTTTGTGGAGAGCCGATGGTACATCGGTCTGCCAGTGGTACACTGGGCTTTTCATGCCGAGCTGGCCTCGATCTTTTTGAATCCGATGGTGCATCGGGTCTTCGATGCTAATGGTACATTGGGCTTTTTGTTGAGAGCCGATGGTACATCGGTCTGCCAGTGGTATACTGGGCTTTTCATGCCAAGCTGGCCTCGGGCTTTTTGAATCCGATGGTACATCGGGTCTTCGATGCCAATGGTACATTAGGCTTTTTGTTGAGAGCCGATGGTACATGGGTCTGCCAGTGGTACACTGGGCTTTTCATGCCGAGCTGGCCTTAGGCTTTTTGAATTCGATGGTACATCGGGTCTTCGATGCCAATGGTACATTGGGTTTTTTGTTGAGGAGCTGAGATGCTTAAACTCCTGTTTATTAATTTCAAGTGCGGGGCAAAGGCCCCAAAAGAATACGAGCATGAAATTTTATGTAAAGAAAAGGGTACACTACTGATAATACTGACGGAGGTTGTTGGCGTTCCACGTTCGCGGGAGCGGCTTTCCGTCGAGCTCTTCTATTTTGTACGCTCCATGGCAGAGCGCCTCGGTGATCTGGTATGGCCCTTCCCAGTTCGGTGCTAGTTTTCCTCCTTTCATCGGTTTTGAGACTTCGGCCCACCGAAGGACTAGATCTCCCGGTAAGAAGGCTCTAGGGTGAACGCGAGCGTTGTAATACTTGGCCGTCTGCTATCGGTAGGTTGCCATCCGGAGTCGCGCTCGGTCCCGCACCTCCTCCACCAGGTCGAGGTTGGCCCGCAACTGGCTCGGGTTATCTTCCTCGCTGTAGGCTTCTACTCTGGGGCTTGGGGCCGATCTCCACAAGAATGATGGCCTCAGATCTGAAGACGAGGCTAAAGGGGGTCTCTCCGGTGGGGACTCATGGCGTAGTGTGGTAGGCCCATAGCACGTTGGAAGCTCCTCCACCCAGCACCCTTTGTAGTCATCAATCCGGGCTCTTAGTTCTTGGAGGATAATGCGGTTGGTCACCTCGGCCGCACCGTTGGTCTGAGGGTGGCCTACCAAGGTGAATCGCTGAAGGATGCCTAGCTCGGCGCAGAATCCTTGGAAGAACGCGTTGTCAAACTGCCGGCCGTTGTCGGTGACCAAGATATGTGGGAGCTCGAACCGGCATATTATAGACTTCCAAAAGAAGGACCTCACTTTACTCTCAGTGATCTTGGCAAGTGCCTCTGCCTCGATCCATTTGGTGAAGTGGTCGACATCCACCGACAGGAACTTGCGCTGACCGAAGGCTGGAGGGAACGGCCCCAAGATGTTCATACCCCACTGGGTGAAAGGCTAAGGTGCTGCCAGGGGGGTCAGCTGAGACGTCGGTTGCCGCTGGATGTTGGCATAGTGCTGGTGGCTATCACACTTCTTGACAAGCTCGGTCGCATCTTCCCTCATGGTTAGCCAATAATACCCCTGCCGCAAGGCCTTGTACGCTAGGGCTCTGCCCTCCAGATGACTCCTGCATATGCCTTCATGAATTTCTCGTAGGATGTAGTCAGCTTCAATAGGCCCGACGCACTTGAGGACCGGGTATGAGAACGATCTTCAGTAGAGCTTTCCATCCATCATCAGGAACCTCGGGGCCCGCCTCCTGAGCAGTCTGGCCTCAGCCGGGTCTTCAGGGAGGGTGCCATCGGTCAAGTATCGGATGTAGGCGTCCATCCAGGAGGGCTCCTGCTCAATTGGCAGCGCTTCCTCCACTGCCGCTTCAATGCTTGGGACTTGCAGATGCTCCACGTACGTCCTTCCGAAGGTCCCATCGGCCGAAGTGGCCAAGCGGGACAACGCATCAGCCCTGGCATTTTGCATCCGGGGAATGTAGCTAACGTGGAAATATGTAAATTGAGAGGCTTGAGATTGCACTTTGCTCAGGTAGCGGGACATGGTCAGGTCTCTAGCCTCGTACTCCCCAGCGACCTACCCGGAGACAAGCTGGGAGTCCGTGAAGGCCCTCAGACGCTCCACACCGAGCTCCTTGGCTAGCTTCATCTCTACCAGCAAGTCTTCATATTCTGCTTAGTTGTTGGTGGCTGGGAACAAAAACCGGAGGGCATACTCTACCACCTCCCTCTTGGGACTCGCAAGAATAAGTCCAGCTCCACTCCCTTGAGAATTTATCGCTCCATCTACATGAAGGATCCAGTCTTCCTTCCCACCCCCTCGGCCGTAGGGGACTCCATGTGCACCTCTGAGTGCAACTCCTCCGGATGCTCCTCTGCCCAAGTGCAATCGATCAGAAAGTCGGCTAACACCTGGGACTTCATTGCAGGCCTTGGCCGAATGGATAGATCAAACTCTCCCAACTTGATAGTCCACTTGGCCAGCCGACCAGAAGTGTTAGGACGGGACAGAATAGTCGAAGTGGTTGGTCCGTGAGCACTACGATCGGATGAGCTTGGAAGTAGGGTCGGAAGCGCTGAGCTGAGACCACCAGGGCGAAGATGATCTTCTCAGTCTTAGAGTATCTCGTCTCGATGTCATGAAGCACTTTACTGGTGTAGTAGACCGGCTTCTACACCCCCGTCGGCATCCATGCGGACAAGCACAGAGCTGACGACCTCGGGAGAGGCTGCTAGATACAAAAAGAGTTCCTTCCCATTCCTCGGCTTAGACGGCAGTGGAGTAGATAGAAATTTCTTCAGCTCCTCGAAAGCTTTTTGACACTCCTTCATCCACTTGAAGCTGTTGACCTTGCGCAGTGCCTTAAAGAAGGGCAGACACCACTTTGCCGATCTTGACATGAAGCGGCTCAGGGCTGCCATCCTCCCGGTCAGACGCTGCACCTCCCTCTTATTAGCTGGGGCCTCATACCCAAGATGGCTCAGATTTTATCTGGGTTAGCTTCAATTCCTCGCTGTGTCACCATGAAGCCCAGGAACTTGCTCGCCGCAACCCCGAAGGTGCACTTGTGGGGGTTCAGCCTCATTTGGTACCGGCGCAGGTTGGCGAAGGTCTCCGCTAATAAAAGAAGAGATACGGGACTAACAGATTTTGAAAGTAGGGACTTCCTCAACGATGGTTAGAAAGTTGAGAAGGAAAATAAAATTGCTAAGGATAATTTTGGGAGAAGGCAAAAATAAAAGGATACACTTGCACTTCATTATCACGAATGATGTCATTTACAGAGGTTTAAATAGAGATGAAAGAAACATCGTGCAGCAAGAAATTAGAGGCACGTTACCCACTATCTAATAACGTGCGAAACTAATTAGCCCACGTACAGATAAACATGGGACACATAAAACCCACGAACAGATAAACATGGGACACATAAACCCACGAACAGATAAACATGGGACACGTAGAGTGACTTGGTCTAAGTAGGAGAATGTGAGACTCTGCGTTATCCAACTGCAAAATAGGAGAACGTGGGATACTTAATTCTGCATTATCTCAATACTCCCCCTTAATGCAGATACTCCCAATTTTTCTCTTAAATATAAAAAGCTTTCCAATGGTAATGCTTTTGTGAAGATATCTGCTAATTGTTCTTTGGTGTTGCAAAATTGCAGTTCAATACTTCCATTAGTCACTAGTTCACGAACAAAATGATGCCGAAGTTCAATGTGCTTTGTCCGCTGATGAAACACTGGATTCTTTGTCATTGCAATTGTGGATTGATTGTCACAGTTGATAGTAGTTGGGTCCTTTTGTGATAGTTTTAAATCCTCTAATACTCTACGCAACCAGATAGCATGACAAGCTACAGCAGTAACGGCTACGTACTCAGCTTCAGATGATGATAGTGCTATAGTACTTTGTTTCTTTGAACTCTAAGATATTGCTCCAGATCCAAGGGTGAAGATGTAATCCAGAAGTGGTTTTTTGATCATCAACTGAACCTGCCCAATCACTATCAGAAAAACCACACAAAGATAAATTATTAGCATTAGTGTATGAAATACCATAGGTAATAGTTCCTTTTAAGTATCTCAACACTCTTTTTGCTGCCACAAGATGAATTTTGCTTGGAATTTGCATGAACCTTGATAGCAAACTTGTTGCATACATAATGTCTGGACGAGTATTTGTGAGATATAGCAAACTTCCAATTAGACTCTTGTATATATGTGCATCAATCTGTTCTTCTCCATCATTTTGGCTAAATTTCTCACAAGTGTTCATTGGAGTCTTCATTGGCTTACAATAAGACATTGCAAATTTCTGAAGAAGATCTTTCACATACTTCTCTTGAGAGACAAAAATTTCATCACCAAATTGTTTTACTTCCAAACCAAGAAAGTAACTCATCAAGCCAAGATCTGACATCTCAAAATTTTTAATCATACTATTTTTAAATTCTGCAATCAGTTCATCACTACTGCCGGTATATACCAAGTCATCAACATATAAACAAACCATAAGAATATTTGTACCTTTTGACTTGACATATAAGGTGGGCTCGCTTTTGCTCCTTTGAAAGCCATTCTGTACAAAGTGCTGATCAATCCTTTCATACCATGCTCTAGGTGCCTGTTTAAGTCCATAAAGTGCCTTCCGTAATCGATACACCTTCTTTTCTTCATTAACAACTTCATAGCCCTGTGGTTGCTGCACATATACTTCTTCATCCAAAAAACCATTCAAAAAGCTTCTCGCTGCATATAGCCCTTTGCAACAATCCTTGCTTTAAATTTTTGGATTGATCTATCTGCTTTGTATTTGATTTTGTATATCCATTTTAAACCAATAGCTTCATGGTTAGGTGGTAGATCCATGAGCTCCCAAGTACCATTTTTATTAATGCTGAAATTTCATCATCCATAGCTTTGCTCCATTCTTTATGCTTTATTGCTTCTTCAAAATAGCTTGGTTCATCAACAGAAGTAAACTGACATCTTTCATATATATCAATCAAGGATTTTATCTTTCTTGGAGGAGATTCAGAAGATGATAAATAAGGAGAACTCACAAGTGTAGACTGCACAGGTGTTGACCTTGGTGAAGATTGATTTGGATCAGTTAAATCTTCACTTTCATCATCAAAGGCCACTGATGTTTCTTTAGCTTGAGCTCCACCTATTGCTGTATTCTATAATTCATTCCAATTCCATGCATTCTTCTCATCAAATATCACATCCCGGCTAACAACAAGCCTTTGAGTTATAGGATTATAAAACCGATAAGCCTTGCTTTCAATACTATAACCAATAAAGATGCATTTCATGCTGTTATCATCTAATTTTTTCCTTTTTTGAGATGGAATGTGAACATAAGCAAGACACCCAAATACTCTAAAATGAGTTACCTTTGGTCTCCATCCATGCCAAGCTTCAAATGGTGTTATGCCTTGAAGTGAAGATGTGGGGCTACGATTGAGTATATAGGCAGCGGTATGAACTGCTTCGGCCCAGAAATTATTAGGAAGCCCTTTTGCTTTAATCATGCTTTTTGCCATCTCAACAAGACTCCTATTCTTTCGTTCTGCTACTCCATTTTGTTGTGGTGTGAAGCTTGCAGTCAATTGCCTGTGAATGCCATTATCTTTACAAAAAAGAGTGAATTCTTTTGAAAGAAATTCTCCACCCCTATCGGTTCGCAATACCTTTAATGCATGTCCACTATTCTTTTCAACAAAGCATTTAAACCTTTTGAATACAGAGAAGCTATCTGACTTTTCTTTAACAAAATATACCCATGTGATTCTGCTAAAATCATCAACAAAAAAATAAAATACTTGCTATTGTCTAAGGATGGAGATTGCATCGGTCCGCATAAATCTGCATGCACCAGTTCAAGTGGTTTTGAGGCCCGCCAAGCCTTTCCTTTTGGAAAAACATCCCTGTGATGCTTTCCAAGCACACAACTCTCACATATATGATCATTCTTCATAATTCTAGGCAACCCATACACCATATTCCTTTTTGATAAAAGCTCCAAATTGTGATAACCCAAATGTTCATATCTATGATGCCATAACACATTATCATTTGCTAATGAGATATTCAAGGCATGATCAAGACTTAGAGAGAAAAGTTTATTTTCAATCATAGGTATCTCAATAATAAGTGAACTCTTAGAATTATCATAAACACGACATCTTAAATCTTCAAAAATAAGTGAATAACTTTCAGTCAAAAATTTCCCAACACTCAACAAATTAGACTTCAAGTCAGAAACATATAAAACATTTTTAATTGATTTCAAGCCATAGAAATCAAGTTTCACAGTACCTTTCCCATTAGCTTCTCGAACATTACCATCACCCATTTTTACCTTTGTAGTAACAGATTTGTCCAAATAAGAAAAGATCTCTGCACGACCTGTCATATGATTACTGCATCCACTATCAATGTACCAAACTTCTTTAGGACATTCTTTTGCAGTAAAGCATGCAAGAAATAAATTTATTTGACCCCTTTTCATGTTCTTCTGAAAAATTTGCATGTTTTTCTTTCAATCTACAAAAACGCTCGATGTGGCCATACTTTTTGCAAAAATGACAAAGAAAAGGCTTAGAGATTTCACCCTTTTCATTACTTTCCTTTATCCGACAAAACCTTTCAATATGACCATATCTCTTGCAATAATTACACTGAAAAGGTTTAAAATTTTTACCTTGGCTGTTACCTTCATTGCGATTCTGATAAACTTTACCAAGATGTCCTCCACCTCTTCTGCCTCGAAAAGAACCTCCTCTATTTCTTGGTGTACAATGCTGATTGATGCTTTCCTTTGGAGCATTCACCTTAGAATGAAAGGCTTTTTCCATTGTACTTTCATTGGACCTTTTCAATCTGTCATCATGTGACTGAAGAGAGCCAAGTAATGCACTAACTGAAAGTTTGGTTAGATCCTTGGATTCTTCTATAGCAGCTACAATATGATCATACTTAACTGACAAACTTCGTAATATTTTTTCAACAACTCTTTGATCAGATAAATCTTCACCATAAATTCTCATTTGATTAACAATTTCTAGAACTTTGGAAAAAAACTGATCTAAAGAATCATCATCTTTCATGCTCAATGTCTCAAATTTTTGACAAAGAGTTTGGAGTTTGACAGTTAATACCTTAACATTACCTTGATATTCTTCTTGCAACAAATCCCAAGCATCTTTAGAGGTTGTAGCTGCTGAAATTCGAGGAAAAATTGCATCACCAATGGCCTGTTGAATGAAGAAGAGAGCTTTGGCATCCTTTTTTATATTCTTTGGCTTTAATGCCCCTTCCTCTGGTAGGCCTTTCTCCACCAATTCCCACAAATCTTGTGAGATAAAAAGAGTCTTCATCTTTTTGCTCCAGAAATCATAGCCTTCTCCTTTGAATATTGGAATCACCGGGTTGATGGTATTGCTGTTGAATGCCATTGGCTCTGATACCACTTGATAAAAAGAAGAGATACGAGACTAACAGATTTTGAAAGTAGGGACTTCCTCAACGATGGTTAGAAAGTTGAGAAGGAAAATAAAATTGCTAAGGATAATTTTGGGAGAAGGCAAAAAATAAAAGGATAAACTTGCACTTCATTATCACGAATGATGTCATTTACAGAGGTTTAAATAGAGATGAAAGAAACATCGTGCAGCAAGAAATTAGAGGCACGTTACCCACTATCTAATAACGTGCGAAACTAATTAGCCCACGTACAGATAAACATGAGACACATAAAACCCATGAACAGATAAACATGGGATACATAAAACCCACGAACAGATAAATATGGGACACATAAAACCAACGAACAGATAAACATGGGACACGTAGAGTGACTTGGTCTAAGTAGGAGAACGTGGGACTCTGCGTTATCCAACTACAAAATAGGAGAACGTGGATACTCAATTCTGCATTATCTCAACATCCGCAAGGTCAGCAATATGGTCCACGGCGTGGGTGCTCTTGGTCAGCATGTCGTCCACGTACACCTCCATGTTGTGCCCGATCTGGTCCTTGAAGACCTTGTTCATCAACCTATGGTAGGTGGCCCCTGCATTCTTCAACCTGAATGGTATCACCTTGTACCAGTATATTCCCTTCTCGGTGACAAAGGAGGTCGCCTCTTCAACAACCGAGTTCATCCTGATCTGGTTGTACCTCGAGAATGCATCCATGAAGCTGAGGGTCTCGTGGCCGAACGTAGCATCTACCAGCTGGTCGATCCAAGGCAGCGGGAAGTTGTCCTTGGGGCATGCCTTGTTGTGGTCGGTAAAGTCCATGCACATCCTCCAACTCCCACTGGCCTTATGGACCATTACAACATTCGCCAGCCAATCGGAGTAGTGTACCTCACGAATTTGTCCAGTCATCGTCAACTTGCGCAGCTCTTCATCTATGGCCTTCTGTCCGTCTGGAGCAAAGCTCCTCTTCTTTTGCCAAACAGATCGGTACTCCGGCTTGATGTTGAGTTGGTGGGTAATCACTTCCTTCGAAATGCCTGGCATGTCGGATGTCGACCAGGAAAAGATATCGACATTGGCTCGTAGGAAAGCAAGGAGCTGGCTGCGAGCCTCCTCCGGAAGCAGAGCCCCTATTTGAATGGTCTACGCCGGGTCCTCTCCCAGGGGTAAGGTCAGCAGATGCTCGGCCGGCTCTCCCTTCCTCTCCAAATCTCATGGGTCCAGCGCTTCTGGTGTAGGTGTGAGCATCACCCCCTGAGGGCTAGGGGCCATGTGGCAGCACATTGGCGGTGGGTTCTGCTCCCCCTGCATCTCCTCGATCCCTTCGCTGGTTGGGAATCTCACCAGGAGCCTTTTGGTGGAGATTATGGCATCCAAGAGGTTAAGTCCGGGCCTTCCGAGTATGGCATTGTAGGCGAGAGGCACCCGGACCACCAGGAAGCTCATGAAAACTGTGCTTTGATTTGGGACCATGCCAACCATGACAGGAAGGGTGATCTCCCCCTCGACCTTTACGGAATCTCCGGTAAACCCCATCAGGGGCGTGGTGACAGGCCGAAGCAGGTCGGGTGACAGGTTCATGTGAACAAAAGCATCATAATTCAAAACATCCATCGAGCTCCCATTATCAACCAGAATTTTTTTTACAGGGTACTTAGCTATCGTCAGACACAACGATGCTATCATCATTTTTATTGACCATCCCCTCTAGGTCCCTTTTAGAAAAAGGAATTACAGAATCTAACTCTCCCCTCCCCCCTTGGCCTCTTGGGTGGGCCGCCTGCCCCCCAGGAAGTCATCGTCACCGTCTTTTCGGTTGGAGCATTGTCGATCATCGGTGGCGACGACACTGATGGGCCGGAAGCTCCTGGGTTGTTCCTCTGAATGAACTTTCCCAGGTGACCACACTGGATAAGGTCCTCTATCGCCTTCTTTAGCTGGCGACAGTCGTCGGTGTCGTGGCCATGGTCCCGGTGGTAGCGGTAGTAGAGGTTCTTGTTGCGTGAGATTTTTGGATTCATTGGAGGAGGGCACTGAAGATAGGGCTCGCCCACGATCTCGAGCAGGATGTGCGATATCGGGGCGAGTAGAGGAGTGTAGGGCCCGTCTCTTGGTGCAGGAGCTCAGGGATGGTTGTCTGGTCGGCGAGGAGGCTCAGGCCTTCTGGGTCAAACTTCAGCAGGCTCTGGATGAGCTGACTTCTTGGTGGTGCTTCCGCGAGCCTCGCACCGGGAGGAGTCAGCCTCGTCAACGCGGATGTACTTTTGGGCCTGGCTCAGGAGCTCGGCGTAGGAGCCGGGCGGCTTCTTGTCAAGAGAGTACGCGAAGCGGAAGGG
Source organism: Calamus simplicifolius (assembly GCA_900491605.1). Lineage (NCBI taxonomy): Eukaryota > Viridiplantae > Streptophyta > Magnoliopsida > Arecales > Arecaceae > Calamus > Calamus simplicifolius. The sequence goes on along the minus strand of UESW01004432.1, from coordinate 51,441 downwards.
GCGGAGCCCTCGCTTTAAGGCCAAGGTGGCCACCGAATCCTTTAGGTTGTAGACCTCCAGGGCTGCCTCCTTAAACCGAGCGACATAGTCCCGTAGGGACTCGCCACTCTTCTGCTGGACGGAGAAGATGCTGTCTGCCACCCTTGGAATCTTTCAACATGCATCAAAATGGGCCAGGAAGGCCCTCTCCAGTTGGCGGAAGGAGTCGATACTCCATGGCGGCAGGCGGGAGTACCAAGCTCGAGCAGCTTTCTTCAAAGTGGCGGGGAAGGCGATGCACAAAAGTGAATCAGTTGCCCCTTGGACCTGCATGAGAACCTTGAAACTTCTAAATGGTCCAGGGGGTCCATGGTCCCGTCATATGGGTCCAGTTGAGGAAGGCGGAACCGGGTTGAGATCGGCTCCTCCATGATCCGACGGGATAGCGGTGGTCGGCTATCGTAGTCCGCCTCTAGTGGGTTAGTGATCCGGCGGCTGAGCTCCTTCAATAGCTGATTGTACTCATCGAGCCGACGCTAAGCTCGGCGGGCTATTCTGCCATCGAAAGACCCCTCCCTCGAGGAATTCGAGGGGGAAGAGTGGTGGCGATGCTGACAAAGGCGCTCTGCCTCCCTCCCATGCCACCGCTTGGGAGATGCGCTAGCGCGGCGAGAGGGAGACCGGGGCCTCTTGGAGGCTTCACGGCGGTGAGGCTTGGGTGAAGCGCGGTGGTGGTAAGCTTCTCGGGCAGGAGACCTCCTCCAAAAAGAGTGCTGGCTGGGTTGGATGACTCTGAGCACCGATGGAGAGGCTTCGGTTGCTGCGCAGCAACCGCCTGATGCTGTAGGCCTTGAACCATCGTTGCCAAAGATTGGACTTGTGCGGCGAGGGCGGCAAGCTGGTCTTCTTGAAGCTGCTGCGGTGGTGGTGGTGCAGGAGCATCAGCTAGGAGAGCTGAGGGGCCAACCGCTAGCGGATCAGCCCCTTGACGCTGCCCCCCAGGACGATTGGTGGAGACCTCTCGCGCACGAGTCGTCACCATCACTTGAGAGCTCAGGGAAAAAGAAGTTGTCGCTGACAGGTTCGAAGCTTTTCTCTTCTCCCCCCTTCCTGGTGCGCCAATCTGTTGACACCGAGTCACCTTCCTTGAATGCCAAGGAAACAGAGATCCACCTCACCGAACTCCTGCATGAAAAGTCCCTGGAGACCGGATGTTCCGATGGGGACCCTTCGACGCTCAAGTCAGTCACTCGGGAACAGACAAGAGTTAGCTAGCAAAAGAAAGCTAGAGAGTTAAGGTTCAGAATCCTTCCCTCTTCGGAAGTGTGGGCTTTTATACCTGTTCAAAGATCTCCCCCTTTCCGTGCTTCCAGAAGGTTACCAATTTTAAGATATCTCCGTCTGATAACGGACAAAAAGGAGGGGCTGACAGTGACGGGCCGTATCGTTACTATACGTTAGAGGTGTCCTGCTTGATTTGCCACCCGCCAGTACGGCCTTACAAGTATCGAGCGACCGCGACTGCATCAGGTGCGTGCTGTTAAGAGGTATGGCCGCTTGCAGTCGCAGGCGAGTTGTGTGTCGTACGCCGTAATGGGATATGACCATATGTAGTCGCAGGCGAGTGGTGGGCTGCACGCCGTAACGGGGTATGACCATGCACTTTATGGACGCGTGGTGGACTATACGCCTTAATGAGGCATGGCGACGCAACGTAGCAGGCGAGTAGTGGGCCACGTAGGCATGCCATGTGGCCCGTTGCTATAAGCTCAGGGCCGAGGCTGAAGCTCGGGGCTGAAGGAGGCCAAAGCTGGTCTCGGAGGTTGAATGATGCATCGGAGGCCGAAGCAGGCCTCGGAGGTTGAATGGTGCCTCGGAAGCCAAAGCGGGCCTCAGAGGTTGAATGGTGCCTCAGAGGCCGAAGCGGGACGCCGTCAGTCTCCTTTACCGTCAATTCTGATGGTACTGGATCAGCCATATCAAGTACTATACTGGTAGCGTTGGTACTATCTTTTTTTGGCACTATGACATGCCAATCTTAAACTAAGGATAATTTCTTAATTTCTCTAGTTTTGACTTTTCAATTAATTACATTATTTGTTACCAATTGAATGCCATATGTATGACATCCTTTTTTTGGTTTCTTTAGAAAGTTCAAATGGGTTTCAAGTCAATTGATCTAGTCATTCAAGGCAAAACAAACTCTGAATTCAGTCTATACCTTTAATATCATTTAATTTCCTTCGAAGATTTTCTCATTCATTTTCTAAGAAAATTACCTTGCCCACAATGGGAGTTGTTGCCACCAAATCACTTTTGATAAGCGTCAGGTGAGATGCGAGCCTCACAGGCCTTTAAGGGAATGGCCAAGCTGTCTCCTTCAATCGGGAACATGCAAGAAAAAGCCCCAGACCGATGGTTCCGGCGGGGACCCTCCGACGCTCAAGTTAGTGATTTGGAGAATAGGTATTTGAATTATCGAGTAGAGCTTGAGTCCCCTACCTGAAGGGCTGGGGGCTTTATATACCTGTTCGAGGGATCCCTCTTACCCTTCATTCGTAACAGTTGAATCCTTTTTGGATAGTTGTTGGTTTCCGGTCTTCGACATGCCGCAAAGGATGGGTAGTGGGGCTAGACGTGGCCCAACCCATCGTTGGTGGCGTCAGGGGGAGGCACGTTCCTTGCACACGTCATCAGGTATATTCGTGGCGGAGTAATCCACCACTCTTGGGGAAGTGGGCCATGAAGCTTGACCGAGGATGACCGACGCCGAGGCCGACGCGGAGGCCGACGCCGCGGCCGACGTGGAGGCCAAAATGGTCCATGGCCGACCCAGAGGCCGACACCAAGGCTGAGACGGGCTGCGGCAGATGCGGAGGCCGAGATGGGCCGAGGCCGACGCAGAGGCCGACACCAAGGCCGAGACGGGCCGCGGCCGACACGGGGGTTGAAATGGGTCGTGGCCGACGCCAAGGCCAAGACAGGCCGTGACCGATGCGGGGGTTGAGATGGGCTGGAGGCCGGGATGAGCCCAATGCCAAAGGATTGGAAAGCGCCAAACCGTGCGACATCGGGTTCATGGTCCCTTCATTTTGTGGGTCATTTGGCTGATCAGCCACATCAGATGCCCCCCCGCCCCTGAGCTGGCGTCACCATTTAAGTGAAAGGGGCATCGAATCATTAGCAGCTGATCCCCATATCGCGTTGAACGGTGTCCGCACATGTGTCTTTGATAGGATGGCTCCTTTAAGATGGTAAGATCATGGGGCGTCATCATCTTCGCGTCCTAACCGTCAGATCCACCTCGAGGCTAAGAAGCCTTTAGAGATCTCCAAAATATCGGCAACCATCATTGAGTCACCAAATCACTGGCACCAATATGCTCTCATTGGTTGGAGGTCTTGTCTACTGCGCGCCCGGAGCGTCGCTGCAGAGTTCTTCTCAATGAATCGTGTCCGTGTGGCTAGTGCATCGGGCGGGGGCAATTTGAAAATGTCGATGAGGTGTATATAAGAAGGGGTGTGCCCTAGCTTCAATTTCACCTACTGCCCAGAGTTTCTTCTTCTCCCAGCCTGAGTGCCTCTTCAATTTCTTCTTCTTCGTTTGCCCAGGTTAGTTCTCCATGCCTTCCCGACCGTCTTCTTCTTCTTCCTCGTCTTTCCGGTCCTCCACTAACCAGGTTCCCCCATCCCGTATGGCTACGGCCGGGGAACCTGCTGTCAGGAGCCCTCTGGTGGTTGTAGCTCCACCTCCTAGGGTAGCCTCATCCTCTAGGGCAAGCTGGGGTTCCCCTGAGGGGACTGTCTCCACCCTTACCTCCACCGACCTTGTAGCTTTTAGGGTGGCCTATAGGATACCCGAAGGGGTGCGACTGATCGCCCCAGGACCCAATGATAGGGTGACTTCTTCCCCTCGGGGGGTCGCCCTATATGAAGAGTTTTTGAAGGCCGGTCTTCGACTTCCCCTTCACCCTTTCATCATTAACCTACTAGATAGGTACAATTTGGTCCCGACCCAACTAGTTCCCAACTTGATTAGGGCCATTTGTGCCTTCTTGGTGTTGACCCACCTTCAGGGCTTCCCGAGCAACGTCTCCCTCTTTCGCAGTCTCTACACCATCCGGGCTCAGTCCGGTCGGTGGTTATTTTCCCCCCAGCCTGGTAGAGCCCTTAGGCTAGGTCTTCCGTCGTCCATAAAGGGGTGAAAATCCTGATTCTTTTTCGCCGAGGTGGACGGGGTAAAAAGGGAATGGGGCGCACCTAATACTAAGGCCAACAAGAACTTATCAGTCGTGCCAAGGGACCAGGAGGCTTTCGATCTTCTCCTGGCGACTGAGCTCCCATCCTATCGAGAGCTATTGTCGGAGGACAACCTCCGACACGCTGGCATCGCTCCTGATGACGGTGAGGGCCTCTTCGAAGATGGCGTTTCAATTTTTCATTTTCATTTTCTCTTTTTTTTAACGACACTGGTTGTCGTGCAGCCATGAAGATCAATATTCCAGCCGAGGCTTTCTGAAGGGCCACGGTCAAGAAAAGGAAAGGGCAGGGTGCTGAAGCCGAGGGATCGAGGAAGAGAAGGCGCCTAGCTTGGACATGCCGTGGCCGGCTGCGAGGTACCGGGCCGCCTAGCTTGGAAGTGCTGGGGCCGCCTTGCTTGGAGAAGTAGGGGCTGGCTGGGAAGATGCCGGGGCCGCCTGGCTTGGAGACGTAGGGGCCGCCTGGGAAGATGCTGGGGCCGCCTAACTTGGATACGCCGTGGCCGGCTGGGAAGTGCCATGGCCGACTTGCTTGGAGAAGTAGGGGGCCGGCAAGGAAGTTGCCAGGCCGCTCGGGAAGGCATCGGGCCGCCTAGCTTGGACACGCCGTGGCTGGCTGGGAGGTACCGGGCCGACTAGCTTGGAAGTGCTGGGGCCGCCTTGCTTGGAGAAGTGGGGCCGGCTGGGAAGATGCCGGGCCGCCTAGCTTGGAGACGTAGGGGCCTCCGGGGAAGATGCTGGGGCCGCCTAACTTGGACACGCCGTGGCCGGCAGGGAAGTGCCGGGGCCGACTTGCTTGGAGAAGTAGGGGGCCGGCTAGGAAGGTGCCGGGGCCACCTGGGAGGTGCCGGGCCGCCTAGCTTGGACACGCCGTGGCCGGATGGGAAGTGCCGGGGCCGGCTAGCTTGGGGTGCCGTGGCCGCCTGGGAAGTGTTGAGCCCGCCGACTTTGGAGGTGTCGGTCTTTGGGGCCGTCGGGTGTCGGCCTTTGGGGCCGTCGGTCGTCGGTCTTGGAGATGTCGGCCTTTGGGGCCATCGATCATGGAGCCATCGATCTTTGGGGCCATCGGCCTTTGTGGCCGTCGGTCTTGGAGGTGTCGGCCTTTGGGGCCGTCGGTCTTGGAGGTGTCGGCCTTTGGGGCCATCGGTCGTCGGTCTTGGAGACGTCGGCCTTTGGGGCCGTCGGTCATGGAGCCGTCGGTCTTTGGGGCCGTCGGCCTTTGGGGCCGTCGGTCTTGGAGGTGTCGACCTTTGGGGCCGTCGGGTGTCGGCCTTTGGGGCCGTCGGGCGTCGGGTGTCGGCCTTTGGGGCCGTCGGTCGTCGGTCTTGGAGATGTCGGCCTTTTGGGCCGTCGGTCATGGAGCCGTCGGTCTTTGGGGCGTTGGGTGTCGGTTGTCGGCCTTTGGGGCCGTCGATCATCGGTCTTGGAGATGTCGGCCTTGGGGCCATCGATCATGGAGCCGTCGGTCTTTGGGCCGTCGGTCTTGCAGTGTCGGCCTTTGGGGCCGTCGGTCATGGAGCCGTCGGTCTTTGGGGCCGTCGGCCTTTGGGGCCATCGTCTTGGAGGTGTCGGCCTTTGGGGCCGTTGGGTGTCGGCCTTTGGGGCCGTCGGGCATCGGGTGTCGGCCTTTGGGCCGTCGGTCGTCGATCTTGGAGATGTCGGCCTTTGGGGCCGTCGGTCATGGAGCCGTCGGTCTTTGGGGCCGTCGGTCTTGGAGGTGTCGGCCTTTGGGGCCGTCGGGCGTCGGGTGTCGGCCTTTGGGGCCGTCGGTCGTCGGTCTTGGAGATGTCGGCCTTTGGGGCCATCCAAAATTTTTTTTATTCTCCATAGGGTCAACTGGCTCCATCAGGAGGAATCAACAACGGCTACCGTGTTTCCCAACAACAGCTGGGCAAAAGTAGCCCAAACAGAGGGAACCACTAAACAGGGGAAAAGGAAAAAGAGAGGCTGGTGCTAATTTTGACGTCGCCATTCTTGGATTCAAGAAAAAATGTTCTTGGTCCCATCCATTAAAAACCGATGAAAATTTAGTGGGAGAAATAGTATTTCTCCCACTCTATTTTAGAGAGAGAATTATAAAAAACATGAATGTAAGGAAAAATGAAAAAAACACAAGAGCTCAGGACTATTTCTCCCACTCTATTTTAGAGAGAGAATTATAATGGGTCGTCATGCATCCTAGTAAGATTCATGCAGCTATGGTTATAATAAATGTTGACGTAAAATGATACCAGTGGGATAACAAATTGACATCCAATGATGGCGTGTTTCTCAACAACAGCTGGCAAAAGTAGCCCAAACAAAGAGAACCACTAAACAGGGGAAAAGGAAAAGAGAGGTTGGCGCTAATTTTGACGTCGTCGCCATTCTTGGATTCAAGAAAAAATGTTCTTGGTCCCATCCATTAAAAACCGATGAAAATTTAGTGGGAGAAATAGTATTTCTTCCACTCTATTTTAGAGAGAGAATTATAAAAAAACATGAATGTAAGGAAAAATGAAAAAAAACACAAGAGCTCAGGAGTATTTCTCCACTCTATTTTAGAGAGAGAATTATAAACACTCTATTTTAGAGAGAAATTATAAAAAACATGAATGTAAGGAAAATGAAAAAAACACAAGAGCTCAGGAGTATTTCTCCCACTCTATTTTAGAGAGAGAATTATAAACACTCTATTTTAGAGAGAGAATTATAAAAAAACATGAATGTAAGGAAAAATGAAAAAAACACAAGAGCTCAGGAGTATTTCTCCCACTATATTTTAGAGAGAGAATTATAAAAAAAACATGAAAACAGAAGAGCTCAGGAGAGCTAGTTATCGTCAGATAATCGGACGGTCGTGATGCGCCCATGCATCACAGGTTGCGCTTGTTTTCCTCATCGCTCTTTTTCCAACTAAAGTTTTGGGGTGCGGAGACTCGAACTCTCGACCTCAAGGTTAGGCACGCGCTAGCCAACTGCGCCGTGACCACTTGATGAAATCCCTTCCTGGTAACTATTAAAAGAACTCAAAACGCGACTTTCCAACCAGCTTAGGTGACTCCGGTTGTGGTATGTCTAGATCATCGAGAACTTTCGCAGATGATTCTCTTATTAGTTTGCATCAATTCCAGAGTTTGCTTTGACGGAGATCACCTTTTCTTTCCTTTCCTTTCCCGTTAATTTTTTTTTTTTTTAAATAGTGAGCAAAGAATATGGATCCCAACTATGTTAATGATTAATACAGTTCTTAAATTTTTTTTTTTATCGTTGGATTCATATAGTTCTTAAATTTTAAAGAAAAAAAAAATAAAAAAATGAGATGACTTTATAATCCGTATAGATTTAAAAATAAAAAAAATGATTAAATTTTAAAAGAAAAAAAGGAAGCTAGACTTTACTATATTTGAATATAGCCAATTTAGAAGTTAATCATTTTTTCATTTTTAGATCCAAATAAATTTCGAAGCAATCCGACTCATCTTTTTTTATTTTTTTCAATCTTTAGGATTAGTAAAGTGTATCCATTTAAGGATAGAAGAAAGCTAAGCGAAAAAATGTTGGAAGAAGGGCTGTGCTTTGAGAATCATGCGTGTGCTTCTCTGGTTCGTCCGTCAGGCCTTGCTTTAAGATTCGGGATCCGACCGTTTCTTCTGCCTGATCTTCGGTGATCTCTGCCGGCTGGGTGTCTCTCTCCTTCTGCTATCTCGTCCTGCGGCCCACTGCTATCCTATGGCTTCTGATGGAGGTGCGGGTGGTCCGGCTCCGAGAAGTAGGGGAGCCGAGCAGGGGTTCAAATGGGTCTTGTTGTCTCCCTCTCTGGCGGAGGTGGCGAGGCTTGAAGCTTGCTTTTCGGCCGTCGTTCAGGTCCCGGAGGCGATGTTGGAAGAAGAGATGTCCAAATGGAAGCACAGGGCAGTTCTCGCCCGCTCTTTCATGAGGTGGTTCCAGCTGAAGCTTATATCAGGAATTCTGTAGAGCTGGGATCCCTGGTGCTATCGTCCCAATTTGCCTTGCATTTCGATGCTATATTTTCCGTTTTGAAGACCCAGGGGCATGTGAATTGGTCCTCAATCGCCCGTGGGTGGTTAACAGCCAGATAATTGGGATGGAAGCTTGGAAATCGGAGTTCTTCCCGGCTGCTGAATCCATCTCCTCTGCCCTGGTTTGGTTGAGATTGCCTAATCTCCCGATGGAGTTCTGGCGGGAGGATATCCTAAGAACTATAACGGAGCCAGCGGGAGCTTCTGCGGAGCTGATTCTGCAACCCAATTGAAGAACAGAGGAGGCTACGCGAGGGTGGCTGTCCGCGTTGAGCTTCTTCGTCCACTGCGTCCAGGGACCCGAATCCAGGGGACTCAGGGGCCGTTTTGGCAGCAATTTATCTATGAATCGGTGGAAGGAATTTGCCCTAAGTGTGGCTCTCTGCTGCATTTGGTAGGACCCTGCTCGCTGGCGACCACGCCTGATGCAGAGAAGGAAGTGGTCCTGTCTTTGGGCCGTGGATGGCGGCGGTTCGTCAGCGGCGATCTGTGCTGAAGCCCTCCCCGCCAGTAGCAACCTCTGTGACGAAGTCCTCCTGGCCTGCTTCTTCTCCAAGCCCTGCCCCCCAACCTGGTTCAGCGACGCTGGAGCCGGCTGAAGGATGGCAGCTTTCGGCGAAGACGGCTCGGAGGCATCTTCCTGTGTCTTTGCATGGTGCCTTGGCCAATCAGAAACAGCGTGGGGAGAAGAACAGTGATGGCTTAGTGGTCGTGCCGGTTTCTTTGGAGCGTGCCGGTTTTAAGGCTTTTCATAGTGGGAAGCAGAAAAATGTTCAGGAAGCAGTCCCCGATCCAAGTCTGAAGCTAGCTCTTAATCCGTTTGCCTCTCTGGGATTGGATTCTAATGTAGGGGGCCAGGTGGAGATCAGGGATGTTTGTTTGAGTCCCCTTAAGCGGGCCAGACCGATTGATAGTTTGCCTCCAAGATCAGTCAGTAGAGTGGAAAAGAAAAAAAGGAAAAGGCAAGAGCTCTAACCTCAAGTGTAAAGTGGACCTTATCCCTCCTTCACCTAGTATGTCCGAGCCCTCCTGTTGTCGGGTCGCTGCACAGGGCAGTGAGGTCTCCACTGCAGTTTTAATGGGCCAGGGAATAGATTCCTTATCAACAGTACATTCCCACATGTCTGTTAAAATTGAAACAGGCCCAGCTACTCTGCAGACTTATAGTTCACATCATCCTGAGGGTGGCACCCCGTCTGTAGGGCGCCTTTCAGATTGTGTTATGGATGAGGACCAGGGGGGGCCCTTATACCTCCAGTTAGTTCTATGAAGATCTTATTATGGAATGTTCGAGGTACCAGTAAGCCCTCATTTCGTTCCTCATTTGGTAGATTGCTGCATCTATACCATTTTGATATATGTGTTCTTCTAGAAACTAGGCTGTCGGGGGATAGTTTGTTATGATTTCGAGACAGATTGCTCGGTCTTGGTCCTCTTATGCGGTGGAGGCTGCGGGTATGAAATCAGGCCTTAAAAAATTGTTGTAGATTGGCCTATTGTAAGGCTAGCATATATCAAGTTGGTATTGGAGCATCACTGTAATAGTTTCTTCAAAAGCTACAATGATGGTGAATAGTGCGGAATGGGACAAGAGCCTCTAACAGTGTGAGGATGCAATTGAAACATTGGAGCAAAACAGTAGGTTCATGTAGCAGCAATTAGAAGCAACTATATTGCAAAGTCATAACATAGACGAAAAAAATGGACAACATGGATAAATGATCTGATAAAGTTATGGAAATCTTAGAACAACTGTGCAGAGGTAACTCAGATCAGCCCCCTGGTGCACTTGGAAAACAACCCTCGAATATTTTGGAAAAATCTAATCTTAATTTTCAATTCTTGGGGAAATAATATGCTTATCTCTTCTCAAAATAAATAAGATATTAATAATAACATTGTAAGGCAATAAGCTACAACTTTTGAAGCTCAAGGCCATCAGAAGTATGGGTTTGAAGTGCATGGACAGCCAATAACATTTCATAGAAGTATGGGATAGCAAGCTAGAAATTTTGGAGGGTTATCAACATAATTTTGGAGAGATCGATGGGTTCTTGATATCCTCAACAAGATGAAGAAAGGAGTCATTGTTTCAAATTCTGACAGCATGTCCCATGGGACGTTAGGATGGGTGACTGTTCCAAGTGTTGGGACGGATAGTCCTGCCATTATTTTAGTATCCCAATCAGCACATCTTGTGATATCATTTGTCCCAAGTATTGGGATAGGGTGGGATAGCAGGGTGTCTCATTTCATGAAAAAATTGAGGGTGTCTCATTTCATGAAAAAATCGAGACGGTCCAATCGCACGAGATTTAAAATGTTGGAAAGAGTTAAGTTAGAGGCTCTAGAATTTCATAGGAGGATGAATCTTGAGGTATTCTTAGATTAGCTTTCCAAGTATGGATAATTTCTTTATTTGATATCAATTAATTGAAGAGCAGAAGGTGCAACATGCAACAACAAAATTAAAAGAGGCTGCTAGCATATGGTGGAATCGAGTTCAAGAAGCAAATAATAGTAGAGGAGAGGTGATCACATGGGATGAGATGAAGTCTATTAAAAAATAGACTCTTCCTAATGGATCACTAGCAAATCTTGTTCATCAAATTTCACCTGCTTCAAGAGGGTGATGACACAATAGATGAGTACTAGGAGACATTCTTTGGACTATATATGCAAGCTAGGGTGTATAAAACTGAATATGTGTTAGCAATGGAGTACATAGGAGGGCTTCGATTGGCAATACAAGATGGTAAGATTGAATTTAGATTTTGGACAATTGAAGAAACCTATTAGTTGCTTTGCAAATAGAAGAAAAATTGAATAGGGGATCCATTATGCACCAACAATCAAGCCTTCACTAAGGCAACAGGGCGAATTTGGGGAAAAAAGTATGTTCCCCGTCATGGCCCACACCCCTCATCTTCAAATAGGGAATGATTTGCCTCCATCTCTGCCTCTACGGTTCCTCATTCCTTGCAGGGAATCCACAATCCCCCCCCCCCCCCTCTTTTAATTAGCTATTTACTTTGGGCCTATTATATTGTAAAAAAGAATTTATTTGAAAGCCAAAATCTATTAGAAATTGGTGAGCATTTAAAATACATTAAAAAACTCAAATATAATAGCCTAGACTCAACATTTAAAGGACAATAAGAGGCCTAAATTTACTTAATTGCATCTATTATCATTTGGGGAAAATGATCGGATTTTTTGGATGGGTTTAGGGATGGAGACCTTAGTCCCTACCCTCATGCCCAAACTTGATGGATTTTAAAAAATTCTTCTCATCTACACTCGCAATCCTATCCCCATATAATCTCTCTAAACTAAGATTGGATGAACCGCGAACTAGTACCAAACCGATTTAGGCTAGTTTGCTTTTTTTTTTTTGCATTTTTTATTTTTTCATAGTTTTTATTTTTTTTCTTCTTCTATATGGTATGTGAGGCTGAGAGTCTCTTATCGGATCTAATCCTCCCTCCTCTATTATTTCTATTCAAAATCATTTATGTAAATATCATCTTTTTTTTTTCCTTTCCATTTACTTAAATTTTTTTATGGAAATAAAAGAATTCTTTTGATTTAAATTCAACAGAAACATCAAAAAATCAAATTTTTTGAAAATAAAAGGCCAACTCTTTATTTCAAAAACCAATTTGAAGAATTTCAGAAAATTACGGTTTAGCAAATATCAAGTTAAGGTATTTCCACTTCGAATAAAAATTTTAGAAACTTGATTTAATTTAGAAATGATGAAAAATAAAATATTATAAAAAATTATCTTAAAATACGATTTGTAAGGCTTTAGTTAACACTTGATCAAAGTATAGGATTTCTAAACTGATCACAATAAAAGTGAACCTCATTGTAACCTACGTCGATTTAATTTACAGTTCATTAAAATAATAAAATTAAACTTCCCATAAAATCCTAAAGTTAAAAGATATTTTTTAAGATCTAAACTATAACGTGTCAATAGACTGCCTCAACTCAGCCATATGCATGGAATGATAAATAATAGACAGCAAATCAAAGGAAAAAAGAGGCAATAAACATCAGTGATAGATTTTTTAACTTTACCTTTGGAGTAAGTACATGAGAATAGATGGGATCACTTTCTTGTTCTTTTCATTTTATTTATTAGAAAGACCCCTAAATATGGGCTTTCCACTTATTTGTTAGTTGATCTTTCTTAAAAGAAAATAATTTAAATCAATTTTCTTGCAAAATAAAGAAAAACCAAAAGATTAGTCCCTTTAGTCTAATGACATGTCATAGCCTGGATCCTAAGAATATATTTTATCGTTAGGATTTTATAGCAAGTTTAATTTTATTGTTTTGATAAGCTTTGGATCAAGTTAGCTTAAGTTAGTATAAGGTTCGTTATTATTGTGATCATGTCTAAGTCTAAAAACCCTATAAGTATGGGATCAAAGCATTATATATTGTTTTTAAGATTTTTTTAGTATTTTATTTTCATATTTCTAAATTAAATTGATTTTTAAAATTTTTATCCAAAGTGAAAGTACCCTAATTTGATATTTGCTCAACCATAATTTTCTGAAATTATTTGAATCTATTCTTAAAAGGGAGAGTTGACTTTTTTTTATTCTTAAGAAATTTGATTTTATTGATATTTTGTTAAATTTTAATGAGGGTATTCCCTTCCTTCTAGGAGAAATCTTAGGTAAATGAAAAGAGATATTTATTTAAATGATTTTGAATGAAAATAATAGAGAGGTGAGAGAATTTAAGCTTAACATAAATTCATATGACACCCAGCATAGCCTCCCACCTAAATCCATCTGAACCAGACGATTTGGCATAGTTTGGACTGGTTTAGGATCCATATCAAACCGACCAATAAAAAAACCTTTTTCGGTCGGTTTGGTTTGGTTCGATGTCTTACCTTGCACCAAATCCATTTCCACTAGGGTAGTTCTCCACAAGGATCAAGTTTCTCCATCTCCATTACTATCCCTATTTAGGACAACCATCTAAAGCTATAGAAGACAATGCTAAGGTGTCCAAACTTATGTGCTTCAAATATGGGCAAATTGAGCTTATAGGCATAACAGGAGGATCATGCCTAAGATGATACTTCTGGGGAGGATGGGGAAATACCCTTGTATACTTCAAGGGAATTGAAGGGGGGGAACACTTGTCTGTTTCTCTTGGAGACCAAATTCACAGCAAAAATTTTTGCATGAGGATTGGCAACACAATAGTCTTCCTCACCAAAGGCTTTTTGTTGTGCATGCCATTGCACACTTGTGATCAATAACAAGAGTGCTAGAAATCTTGTTTCCTAAGATTTTGCTTGAAAATTGGATCTTTGGAAAACTAAGATTGTCCATCCTTAATTGGTTTCATGGTTGGGTTAGATTAGCAACACAATGGTGCAATTGTGATGCTTGTTCCAATTTACTGTTGGAAACATGTTAGGAGAGTGGATATGATGTATGACAAGTGCTCAAAATTTACTCAGATGGCCATGGGTTTTTGATAAAGGTGTTCATTCAGTAAGAAAATACTTACACATTGTTACAGTGAAGATATCACAGCATGCCAACACCAAAGCAGAAGAAGAATTTCAAGCAAAGGTGGCTTTCTTGGATATCTTAGTCTAATTCATTGGGGCTGCATTCCTCTCAGCGAGGGCCGAATTGGAAGACTTGGACAAGATGAAGCTCTCAGCTCTTGGCCACTTGGTTGCCCAGAAAAAGGTATTTCCTAACATATTAGGGGGTAAGAGAGAAGAACTTCAAGGAAGGTGATCTTGTCTGGAAAGTTGTCTTACACATCGGCCAGAAAGATCCACAGTTTGGGACAATTGATGCATCGAGGCTATATAACAAGTATTGATGGTGGGGAAGAAGAATTTGGGAGCAAAAGGGGCAAAATTTTTGTGTTGATCTACTGTAATTATAGTTTAATTCTGCTTATTTCAGTTATTGCTGGTCTAAAGTTTGGTTTTCGGGCATTTAGATGGGTTTTTGTATTATTTTGTGTCTAGTTGATAGACGGCTGAGATTAGATCTAACCATGGTCTTTAGGGTTTAGTTTTCTGCATTGATTTTGCTTAGCCATCAGCCAACATAAGCTTGGAGCCAGAAGAGAAGCCAACGGCTTGATTGGGTCCCATATCAACTTAAGAGAGAGAGTGAAGCCATGTTCTTCCTTTTAGAATCTATATGGACTAGAGACACATCTACACCTTTTCTTGCAACTCAATTGTCAACAGAAATACTATTTTATATTTTATGGTGTCTGAAGGATTTAAGATGCATGCATGCATACATACATATATATAAGAATGAATAATGGTGTATGAGAATTTGCTTTTGCAGAGATTGAATCATATTCCAGAACTATTATTTTCTTTTGGCTGATTTGCCTGGCCCGAGACTTGATCTACACCCTTGGAGAGTGTTTACACTCCCATTCTGCAAGTTTTTCTCCACTTTTATCGATTTTAAATAATTTTAGATCTGATCTGAAATCAGACATTAAAAGTCTTGTAGATTGGCCTTTGGAAGGTTGGTGTACATCAGGAACACACTTATTCACGAGTAAAGAATTTGGTTAATTGAAAATATTTGTTGAAATACTTGATATTGTTGGGTGCATTTTGGAATTTTTTGACCCTTCATTTGCCACAATTGACATTAGGAGACAATATGGATCATGAAAGAAGATACACCTTCGAAGAAAATAGTCAAAATCGGGAACTAGGAGATACTACAGAAATCAACTAGAACATATGGTTGATGTTAGTCAAATTGTCAAACAGTATAAATTTTAAAGAAATTAATGATACATAAAAAAAAACTTAACCTAAGGTTTTGCCTTCTTGAAAATTTCATTTTTCTAAGATTTGATCTATCAATAATGTAGTTATCCAAGACATACATCATCAACAACCAAGCCTTATTCCTAAACTAGTTGGGGTCAGCCTTATGAATCATTTTCCGTCATTCTGCTTAGTTTAAGGCCATACTTTTAATAAGATGTAGATATATCAAGTCCTAATTATTTCTCACAAGATTTTCAGTCAATCTCTACCATCATGGTGTGCCATGTTGATACGTATCGTCTTGTACTAGATGTACTTTATTGATACTGAAATAAGACTCGGTATTAGTGTATTCCAAGTCTCAGTATGCTGAACGGGCTAGCATATATGTAAAATTAAAGAGTAGTAGACAAGGTTCACACTCTCGATACTGGATCTAGTACCAGTACTGTTACACCGAGTCACCTTCCTTGAACGCCAAGAAAACGGAGATCCACCTCGTCGGACTCCTGCAAGAAAAGTCCCCGAAGATCGGATGTTCCAGTGGGGACCCTCCGACGCTCAAGTCAGTCACTCGGGAACAAACAAGAGTTAGCTAGCAGTTTAAGGTTCCGAATCCTTCCCTCTTCGCAAGTGCAGGCTTTTATACCTGTTCAAAGATCTCCCCCTTTCCGTGCTTCCAGAAGGTTACCGATTTCAAGATATCCCCATCCGATAACGGACAAAAAGGAGGGGTTGACAGTGATGGGCCGTATCGTTACTGTGCACCAAAGGTGTCCTGCTTGATTTGCCACCCGCCAGTACGACCTTACAAGTGTCGGGCGGCCGCGACTGCATCAGGTGCGCGCCGTTAAGAGGTATGGCTACAGCCGCAGGTGAGTGGTACAACCGTCTGCTGCCAACTGCTCTCGGACACGTGTATCTGGATGGCTTGCGCTTGAACTTGAACCGCGACTTCGGAGGCTGAATGGTGAAGGCCGGCACCTTGTCTGTCCGATGATCGTCGCTGATCCCCGTCCGCTGCCAACTGCTCCGGACACGTGTCTCTGGATGCTGCGATAACTTAACGCGGGCGACTTGGGGAATGTGAAGGGGCAGTCGCTACTGTCCGTCCGATCTGCCGCGATCGCCCTCGAGGCGGGTTGTCCTTTTGAAATTTAAAAAGCGGACGCCATCATTGCCATAATAGCGCTGACGTCAGCGGTGTCCCATCATTGGTCGGAGGCGGTTTGTTCCATGCACCGGACGCCTGCCGAGGCGGCCTAGCCTATAGCGGGAGTCCACGTGGCTGGCAAATCGAGGCGGGACGATTTGAAACTTGACAAAACCCGGGTGAAGGCTGAATACTCGTCACTTTGCTTCAGTTGTCTTCTTCCTCTGGTCCTCTGCTCCCTCTGCAACCTGAGAATTGCCCCCCGCCATTTCTTTCTCCAGGTTAGCCTTCCGTCCTTCCCAATCTTTCCTTCTTCTTTCCCAAACTTTTGTCATGGCCTCCTCGCCATCTTGGACTTCTTCTGCTCCCTCTGACAACCGTATTTCTTCCTCGAGGCTTCGCGCCTCTTCATCTCCCTCTTCTTCATGGTCCTCCGATCCGGAGGACCGTCTTCCTTTGTCCCAACGACCGATTGCTGCCAGGGCTCCTGCAAGGGGACGCTCGGCGGCGATCGGCCGGGTCCCAGCGAGGAGGCACCAGGCGGTGGCCGGCACCTCCACGGGGGCGGGGGTGGAATCTCCGACGGAGACCGCCTCCATAGTAACGGGCCAAGACTTAGCAAAAATTAGGGCCCGTTACTAGGTACCCTGAGATGTCGGGCTCTTCCTTCCGACCCTCGATGACAGGGTGGTCTCCTCTCGGCCCGGTATAGTGGCCGTTTATGAAATATCCCTTAGATTAGGGTTTCGTCTACCCTTTCACCCCTTTTTTATCAAACTTTTAGACTATTACTCCCTGACTCCTACTCAACTGGTCCCGAACGCCCTTCGGACCGTTTGTGCCTTTCTTATCCTTTGCCACCACCTCCAAATCACCCCCGACTTTCCCTTTTTCGTTGCTTTTACACCCTCAGGCAGCAGAGGGGTTGGTGGCTATTCCAGCCCGACCCGGTCGCGTCCTCAAGTTACTTCTCCCTTCCTCGGTCAAGGGATGGAAATCCCGTTTCTTTTTTGTTGACCTTGATCAAGTCAAGTCCCGGTGGGGGGATCCCGACCTTCGACCCAACATGAACTCCACCATCCTCCCAGGAGATCAAGAAGCGCTGGGGCAACTGTTGACTGCCGACATCCCCAGGTACAACTTGCTTCTATCGGAGCACAACCTCCGGCTGGCAAGTCTCACCACACAAAGCGGTGAGTAACAGACACCCCAGTACTTAGCCAAATTGCCCTTTCCTCCTCTCTTCTTCTTTCTTCTCTCTCTTTTTTTTATACTGACTCTGACTGATGCTGTGCAGCAATAAAGCCTCCGACCGCCATAGTCAAGAAAGCCGCGGTCAAGAGGATGAGGGCCCGGGATGGCCCGAGAGAGGGGCAGCAGGCGCCGGCCCCGAAGCGTCTTACTGTGCGGGTATCTCCGCCAGCCGAGCAGTGTGAGTCTCCACTAGTCCCGGAGGTGGATTTGACGGCTGATACCCCTCCAGAAGGGGCGAGGGCCGAAGGGGCAACGACGTAGGAGCCGGCGACGGCGGCGATGGAGCCTCAAGCCCCCCACAAACCAACCTCGGCCGAAGCAGACAGGAGTTGGGAGGAAGGGCCGTCAGGGGCGGCGAGTCCACCCCCCGAACAGATACCGACGAGCAGCCCTCCGCGTGCCGAGCCGGAGCACGTCGGAAACGCCGAGGAGAGCAGGGCTGGGCCGACTCCTCGCGGGTTCTCCTTAATAAACAATGGGCGTCGGGCTGAACAACTTATGTCCCATGTCGTTCAGCTCAACATTCAGGAGGAGCTCCGAAATCTGGGAGCGAATATTCGGGAGGTCTTCTCAGCCCTCGTCCGAGTAAGTAGCTTTTCCTTTGCCCTTGATTTAGAGCTCTTAAACAATTTGCATAGCTGACACCTTGAGCGCAGGTGACCAACTCCTTTGCGATCGCTCGGGAGGCTATCGGCGAGGGGGAAGCTGTCACCCGCCAAGTCCTACAGGATGCCGAAGACGCCCAGGCCCGGGCCGAGGCTGCGGAGAAGGCCTTGGAATTGGTGAGGGCCGAGTGCGCCGACAAAATAAAGGAGGCTAAGAGTAGAGTCGAGGCCGAGGCCAACCGACTGCGGGTGGCGCTCAACCAGCTCACAGAGGCCGAGGGCGCAATTGAGGCCCGAAACCTTCATATAGCCGACTTGAGCTCGGCCATTCAGGCGGCCGAGGATCGGGCGAAGCGGGCTGAGGAAGAGGTAAATGCCAAGGAGGCCGAGAGGGCGGCGACAGCCTCTCTGGCTGCGGAGAGGGAGGCCCGAGCCGCTGAGGCGGAGGCAGCTACCGAGGCTAGGGCTGCCGCGGCCGTGGAGGAGTTCAAGGCATCGGAGCACTTCACCCACGAGCTAGTTGAAGCTAATGCGGATTTCTACGTTCAGGGGTTTGACGTTGCCAAGGAGAAAGTTGCCCGAGTTTTGAACCTCCCCCAGGTCATGGACGTCGAGCCGGACCAAGAGTCCGATGAGGCCTCGGATGGCGAGCCCGCGGCTGGACCTTGATTTTGTTCTTTTACTTTACACTTTTTTTGTATCAAGTCCGACTCGGTCGGCATTTTGTAAACACTTCATTAATGAAACTGTTTTTATTCAATAACGTCTCATTTCCGAGCCCTTGGGTTGCGACGTGGGACCCCTAGGGGCTTTGTCAGCACCGAGGGGCAGCTTCTCCCCACTCACGAGCAACTTAGCCATGTAGGACCGAACCTCTGGGAGCGCCAAGGTCGAGACTGGGGCCGCGTCTGCCCTAAGGATTCGGACCTCCGAGGACTGATGGAACATCAGCCTCGGAGTGCCGAGGGGACAACGGGCTCTTTGAATCCGATGATACATCGGGTCTTCGCTGCCAATGGTACATTGGGCTTTTTGTGGAGAGCCGATGGTACATTGGTCTGCCAGTGGTACACTGGGCTTTTCATGCCGAGCTGGCCTTGGCTTTTTGAATCCGATGGTGCATCGGGTCTTCGATGCTAATGGTACATTGGGCTTTTTGTTGAGAGCCGATGGTACATCGGTCTGCCAGTGGTATACTGGGCTTTTCATGCCGAGTTGGCCTCGGGCTTTTTGAATTCGATGGTACATCGGGTCTTCGATGCCAATGGTACATTGGGCTTTTTGTTGAGAGCCGATGGTACATCGGTCTGCCAGTGGTACACTGGGCTTTTCATGCCGAGCTGGCCTTGGGCTTTTTGAATTCGATGGTACATCAGGTCTTCGATGCCAATGGTACATTGGGTTTTTTGTTGAGGAGCTGAGATGCTTAAACTCCTGTTTATAATTTCAAGTGCGGGGCAAGGGCCCCAAAAGAATACGAGCATGAATTTTATGTAAAGAAAAGGGTACACTACTGATAATACCGACGGAGGTTGTTGGCGTTCCACATTCACGGGAGCGGCTTTCCGTCGAGCTCTTCTATTTTGTACGCTCCATGGCGGAGCGCCTCGGTGATCTGGTATGGCCCTTCCCAGTTCGGTGCTAGTTTGCCTCCTTTCGTCGGTTTTGAGACTTCGGCCCGCCGAAGGACTAGATCTCCTGGCAAGAAGGCTCTAGGGCGAACGCGAGCGTTGTAATACTTGGCCGTCCGCTATCGGTAGGCTGCCATCCGGAGTCATGCTCGGTCCGCACCTCCTCCACCAGGTCGAGGTTGGCCCGCAACTGGCTCGGGTTGTCTTCCTCGCTGTAGGCTTCCACTCTGGGGCTCAGGGCGCCGATCTCCACAAGAATGATGGCCTCGGATCTGAAGATGAGGCTGAAGGGGGTCTCTCCGGTGGGGACTCGTGGTGTGTGGTAGGCCCATAGCACGTTGGGAAGCTCCTCCACCCAGCGCCCTTTGTAGTCATCAAACCGGGCTCTTAGTCCTTGGAGGATAATGCGGTTGGTCACCTCGGCCGCACCGTTGGTCTGAGGGTGGCCTATTGAGGTGAATCGCTGAAGGATGCCTAGCTCGGTGCAGAATCCTTGGAAGAACGCATTGTCGAACTGCCAGCGTTGTCGGTGACCAAGATATGTGGGAGCTCGAACCGGCATATTATAGACTTCCCAAAGAAGGACCTCACTTTACTCTCAGTGATCTTGGCAAGCGCCTTTGCCTCGATCCATTTGGTGAAGTGGTCGACAACCACAGCAGGAACTTGCGCTGACCGGAGGCTGAAGGGAACGACCCCAAGATGTTCATACCCACTGGGTGAAAGGCTAAGGTGCCGCCTGGGGGGTCAGCTGAGACGTCGGCTGCCGCTGGATGTTGGCATGGCGCTGGTAGCTATCACACTTCTTGACAAGCTCGGTCGCGTCTTCCCTCATGGTTAGCCAATAATACCCCTGCCGCAGGGCCTTGTACGCTAGGGCTCTGCCCTCCAGATGACTCCCGCATATGCCTTCATGAATTTCTTGTAGGATGTAGTCAGCTTCAATAGGCCCGACGCACTTGAGGACCGGGTATGAGAACGATCTTCGGTAGAGCTTCCCATCCATCATCAGGAACCTCGGGGCCCGCCTCCTGAGCAGTCTGGCCTCAGCCGGGTCTTCAGGGAGGGTGCCATCGGTCAAGTATCGGATGTAGGCGTCCATCCAGGAGGGCTCCTGCTCAACCGTCAGCGCTTCCTCCACTGCCGCTTCAATGCTTGGGACTTACAGATGCTCCACGTACGTCCTTCCCAAGGTCCCGTCGGCCGAAGTGGCCAAGCAGGACAACGCATCAGCCCTGGCATTTTTCGTTCGGGGAATGTAGCTGATGTGGAAATATGCAAATTGAGAGGCTTGATATTGCACTTTGTTGGTCCAGATAGCAACCCAAGAGGGGGGATGAATTGGGTTTTTCAAAATTTAAACTCTTTTAAAAATAACCCCCAACGGAAATAAACTTAGATTCACACAAATTAAAACAAAACAAGCACAAATAGAGAGTTAAAGATAAAGACAATCACGGCAAACACAGGAGATTTTATAGTGGTTCGGTGTACCTACACCTACGTCCACTCCCAAGTACCTCTTGGGTCCACACTATAATCAATCTGATTACAGCAGAGTTGTTTTGCAAGCTCACAACTCGAACTTATTATTTTCCTGGGTGCATAACGAACCCAGCTGGTTTTCAAGGCTCACCAGCACAAACCTATCACCACAAGCTAATGCTTGCACAAGGCTAACAGCCTCAACTGAATCAATCACCAGATTGACCCAGCAAACAATATTTGTTTTACAAGATAAACAACTCCTCCAATGAGCAAATATATAATAATGAAACAAGAATAAGAGGATAGGAATCAAAGCCTGATTCGAAGATCTTGGTGGCTTCTTCCTTCTCTTCCTTTGAATGGATCTTCCTTCAAAATGCTCTTGAGACTTAGAAGATCAGAAAACTAGGGCTTCTTTCTTCTCTTGAGATTTCTTCGAAATAGAACAACAAAAGCTTGGAATCTCTCTCTTTCTTTTGGGAAATCAGTATGATTTTTCCTTACAAGTTTTCCCTCATTTCTCTATTGATTTTCTGATGGATTTCACAGATTTCTCTCTATTCTTTTCTTTTTGTCTCTCTTGTCTCTTCTTGTTTGGATGCAGCAAACCCTCTTCTTATAGATCCGATTAATTCATAAATAGTTTAAAACTATCCGTTAGAAATAAGTGTAAGAAGGATTAGATCCATAAATAGCAATAGCCGTTGGGATTAAAAAATATAAAGATAAAGTTTAGAGTCGTTCTGATAGTTCTGGAGTCGTGTCTGACATTCTGGAGTCGGCTCTAACTTTTCTGGAGTCGGCTCTAACTCAAATTCTTTAATCCGCTCGATCTGGAGTCGTCTCTGACTTTTCTGGGGTCGACACAAAATTCTTCTGGAGTCGACTCTAACAGTCCGAGAGTCGACTCTAAGTCATGGCCTAAAAACCATCATTCTGTCTTTTCTGTTGGAGTCGGCTCTAACAGTCCCGGAGTCGACTCTAAGTCTATGCCGTTTTTGGAGTCGACTCTGCGATTCCATGTGTCGACTCTAATGTATGCAATCTTACCTTGACATTATATTCGAACCAGAACTTGATTTGACTCTTGATTTTGATTATCAAATCGACTTATAATCTGAAAAACTTAATCAAAATCATTAGTAACTTCAAATGTTATACTCAAATAGTTTTGTTAATAATCAAAATCCTCAATTGGGTCAACAACTTTGCTCAGGTAGCGGGACATGGTCAGGTCTCTAGCCTCGTACTCCCTAGTGACCTGCCCGGAGATAAGCTGGGAGTCCATGAAGGCCCTCTGACGCTCCGCACCAAGCTCCTTGGCTAGCTTCATCCCTGCCAGCAAGGCTTTATATTCCGCTTGGTTGTTGGTGGCTGGGAACAAAAACCGGAGGGCATACTCTACCACCTCCCTCTCGGGACTCGCAAGAATAAGTCTAGCTCCACCCCCTTGAGAATTTATCGCTCAATCTACATGAAGGATCCAGTCTTCCTTCTCCACCCCCTCGGCCGTAGGGGACTCCATGTGCACCTCCGAGTGCAAATCCTCCGGATGCTCCTTTGCCCAAGTGCACTCGACCAGAAAGTCGGCTAACACCTGGGACTTCATTGCAGGCCTTGGCCGAATGGATAGATCAAACTCCCCCAACTTGATGGTCCACTTGGCCAGCCGACCGAAAGTGTCAGGACGGGACAGAATAGTCTGAAGTGGTTGGTCCGTGAGCATTACGATCGGATGAGCTTGGAAGTAGGGTCGGAAGCGCTGAGCTGAGACCACCAGGGCAAAGATGATCTTCTCAGTCTTAGATTATCTCGTCTTGGCATCGTGAAGCACTTTACTGGTGTAGTAGACTGGCTTCTGCACCCCGTCGGCATCCATGCGGACAAGCACGAAGCTGACGACCTCGGGAGAGACTGCTAGATACAAAAAGAGTTCCATCCCATTCCTCAGCTTAGACGACAGTGGAGTAGATAGAAATTTCTTCAGCTCCTCGAAAGCTTCTTGACACTCCTCCATCCACTTGAAGCTGTTGACCTTGCGCAGTGCCTTAAAGAAGGGCAGACACTGCTTTGCCGACCTTGACATGAAGCGGCTCAGGGCTGCCATCCTCCCGGTCAGACGCTGCACCTCCCTTTTATTAGCTGGGGGCCTCATACCCAAGATGGCTCAAATTTTGTCTGGGTTAGCTTCAATTCCTTGCTGTGTCACCATGAAGCCCAGGAACTTGCCCGCCGCAACCCAGAAGGTGCACTTGTGGGGGTTCAGCCTCATTCGGTACCGACGCAGGTTGGCGAAGGTCTCTACAAGGTCAGCAATATGGTCCGCGGCGTGGGTGCTCTTGGTCAGCATGTCGTCCACGTACACCTCCATGTTGCGTCTGATCTGATCCTCGAAGACCTTGTTCATCAACCTCTGGTAGGTGCCCCTGCATTCTTCAACCCGAACGGCATCACCTTGTAGCAGTATATCCCCTTCTTGGTGACAAAGGAGGTCGCCTCTTCATCAGCCGGGTTCATCCTGATCTGGTTGTACCTCGAGAATACATCCATGAAGCTGAGGGTCTCATGGCCGGACGTAGCATCTACCAGCTGGTCGATCCAAGGCAGCGGAAAGCTATCCTTCGGGCACGCCTTGTTGAGGTCGGTGAAGTCCATGCACATCCTCCAACTTCCACTGGCCTTGTGGACCATTACAACATTCGCCAGCCAATCGGGATAGTGTACCTCGCGAATGTGTCCAGTCGTCGTCAACTTGCGCACCTCTTCATGTATGGCCTTCTGTCCGTCTGGAGCAAAGCTCCTCTTCTTTTGCCAAACAGATCGGTACTCCGGCTTGATGTTGAGTTGGTGGGTAATCACTTCCTTCGGAATGCCTGGCATGTCGGATGCCGACCAGGCGAAGATATCGACATTGGCTCGTAGGAAAGCAATGAGCTGGCTGCGAGCCTCCTCCGAAAGTAGAGCCCCTATTTGAATGGTCTGTGCCGGGTCCTCTCCCAGGGGTAAGGTCAGCAGATGCTCGGCCGGCTCTCCCTTCCTCTCCAAATCTGGGGGTCCAACGCTTCGGGTGTAGGTGTGAGCATCACCCCTTGAGGGCTAGGGGCCATGTGGCAGCAAATTGGCGGTGGGTTCTGCTCCCCCTGCATCTCCTCGATCCCTTCGATGGTTGGGAATCTCACCAGGAGCCTTTTGATGGAGATTACGACATCCAAGAGGTTAAGTCCGGGCCTTCCGAGTATGGCATTGTAGGCGAGAGGCACCCAGACCACCAGAAAGCTCATGAAAACTATGCTTTGATGCGGGGCCATGCCAACCGTGACAGGAAGGGTGATCTCCCCCTCGACCTTTACGAAATCTCCGATAAACCCCATCAGGGGCATGGTGACAGGCCAAAGCAGGTCGGGTGATAGGTTCATGCGAATAAAAGCATCATAATTCAAAACATCCATCGAGCTCCCATTATCAACCAAAATTTTTTTTACAGGGTGCTTAGCTATCGTCAGACACAACGACGCTATCATCATTTTTATTGACCACCCCCTCTAGGTCCCTTTTAGAAAAAGGGATTACAGAATCTAACTCTCCCCTCCCCTCTTGGCCTCTTGGGTGGGCTGCCTGCCCCCCAGGAAGTATTGTCACCGTCTTCTCGGTTGGAGCATTATCGATCATCGGTGGCGGTGGCACTGATGGGCCGGGAGCTCCCGGGTTGTTCCTCTGAATGAACTTTCCCATGTGACCACGCTGGATAAGGTCCTCTATCGCCTTCTTCAGCTGGCGACAGTCGTCGGTGTCATGGCCGTGGTCCCGGTGGTAGCGGCAGTAGAGGCTCTTGTTGCGTGGGATTTTTGGATTTATTGGAGGAGGGCACTGAAGATAGGGCTCGCCTTCGATCTCGAGCAGGATGTGTGATATCGGGGCGAGCAGAGGAGTGTAGGGCCCATCTCTTGGTGCAGGAGCTCGGGGATGGTTGTCTGGTCGGCGAGGAGGCTCAGGCCTTCTGGGTCGAACTTCAGCAGGCTCTGGACGAGCCGACTTCTTGGTGGTGCTTCCGCTAGCCTCGCGCCGGGAGGAGTTAGCCTCATCAATGCGGATGTACTTCTGGGTCTGACTCAGGAGCTCGGCGTAGGAGCCGGGCGGCTTCTTGTCGAGGGAGTACGCAAAGCGGGAGGGGCGGAGACCTCGCTTTAAGGCCAAGGTGGCCACCGAATCCTCGAGGTTGTAGACCTCCAGGGCTGCCTCCTTAAACCGAGCGACGTAGTCCTGCAGGGACTCGCCACTCTTCTGCTGGATGGAGAAGAGGTTGTCTGCCACCCTTGGAATCTTCCGACATGCATCAAAATGGGCCAGGAAGGCCCTCTCCTGTTGGCGAAAGGAGTCGATACTCCGCGATGGCAGGCGGGAGTACCAAGCTCGAGCAGCTTTCTTCAAAGTGGCGGGGAAGGCGATGCACAGAAGTGAATCAGTTGCCCCTTGGACCTGCATGAGAACCTTGTAACTTTCTAAATGGTCCAGGGGGTCCGTGGTCCCGTCATACAGGTCCAGCTGAGGAAGGCGGAACCGGGTTGAGATCGGCTCCTCTATGATCCGACGGGACAGCGGTGGCCGGCTGTCGTAGTCCGCCTCTGGGGTTGGTGATCCGGCAGCTGAGCTCCTTCAACCGCTGATTGTACTCGTCGAGCCGACGCTCAGCTCGGTGGGCTATTCTACTGTCGAAAGACCCCTCCCTCAAGGAATCCGAGGGGGAAGAGTGGTGGCGATGCTGACGAAGGCGCTCTGCCTCCCTCCCATGCGGCCGCTTGGGAGATGCGCTAGCACGGCGAGAGGGTGACCAGGGCCTCTTGGAGGCTTCAAGGTGGTGAGGCTTGGGTGAAGCGTGGCGGTGGCAAGCTTCTCGGGCAGGAGACCTCCTCCGAAAAGAGTGCTGGCTGGGTTGGGTGACTCCGAGCACCGACGGGAGAGGCTCCGGTTGCTGCGCAGCCACCGCCTGATACTGTAGGCCTTGAACCACCGTTGCCAAAGATTGGACTTGTGCGGCGAGGGCGGCAAGCCGGTCTTCTTGAAGCTGCTGCGGTGGTGGTGGTGCAGGAGCATCGGCTAGGAGAGCTGAGGGGCCAACCGCTAGCGGATCAGCCCCTCAACGCTGCCCCCCAGGACGATTGGTGGAGACCTCTCGCGCACGAGTCGTCACCATCGCTTGAGAGCTCAGGGAAAAAGAAGTTGTCGCTGACAGGTTCGAAGCTTTTCTCTTCTCCCCCCTTCCTGGCGCGCCAATCTGTTGACGCCGAGGCACCTTCCTTGAATGCCAGGGAAACGAAGATCCACCTCGCCAGACTCCTGCATGAAAAGTCCCCGGAGACCGGATGTTCTGATGGGGACCCTTCGATGCTCAAGTCAGTCACTCGGGAATAGACAAGAGTTAGCTAGCAGAAGAAAGCTAGAGAGTTAAGGTTCAGAATCCTTCCCTCTTCGCAAGTGCGGGCTTTTATACCTGTTCAAAGATCTCCCCCTTTCCGTGCTTCCAGAAGGTTACCGATTTCAAGATATCCCCGTCCGATAACGGACAAAAAGGAGGGGCTGACAGTGATGGGCCGTATCGTTACTATGCGCCAGAGGTGTCCTGCTTGATTTGCCACGGCCAGTACGGCCTTGCAAGTGTCGGGCGGCCGACTTCATCAGGTGCGCGCCGTTAAGAGGTATGGCCGCTTGCAGTCGCAGGCGAGTGGTGTGTCGTATGCCGTAACGGGATATGACCATACGTAGTCGCAGGCGAGTGGTGGGCCGCACGCCATAACGGGTATGGCCACACACTGTTATGGATGCGTGGTGGACTATACGCCTTAATGAGGCATGGCGATGCACCGTAGCAGGCGAGTAGTGGGCCACGTAGGCATGCCATGTGGCCCGTTGCTATAAGCTCAGGGCCGAGGCTGAAGCTCGGGGCTGAAGGAGGCCAAAGATGGTCTCGGAGGTTGAATGATGCCTCGAGGCCGAAGTGGGCCTCGGAGGTTGAATGGTGCCTCGGAAGCCGAAGCGGGCCTCGGAGGTTGAATGGTGCCTCAGAGGCCGAAGCGGACGCCGTCAGTCTCCTTTACCGTCAATTCTGACGGTACTGGATCAGCCATATCAAGTACCATACTGGTAGCGTTGGTACTATCTTTTTTTGGCACTATGACATGCCAATCTTAAACTAAGGATAATTTCTTAATTTCTCTAGTTTTGACTTTTCAATTAATTACATTATTTGTTACCAATTGAATGCCATATGTATGACATCCTTTTTTTGGTTGCTTTAGAAAGTTCAAATGGGTTTCAAGTCAATTGATCTAGTCATTAAAGGCAAAACAAACTCTGAATTCAGTCTATACCTTTAATATCATTTAATTTCCTTCGAAGATTTTCTCATTCATTTTCTAAGAAAATTACCTTGCCCACAATGGGAGTTGTTGCCACCAAATCACTTTTGATAAGCGTCAGGTGAGATGTGAGCCTCACAGGCCTTTAAGGGAATGGCCAAGCTGTCTCCTTCAATCGGGAACCTGCAAGAAAAAGCCCCGGACCGGTGGTTCCGGCGGGGACCCTCCGACGCTCAAGTTAGTGATTTGGAGAACAGGTATTTGAATTATCGAGTAGAGCTTGAGTCCCCTACCTCGAGGGCTGGGGCTTTATATACCTGTTCGAGGGATCCCTCTTACCCTTCATTCGTAACATTTGAATCCTTTTTGGATAGTTGTTGGTTTCCGGTCTTCGACGTGCCGCAAAGGACGGGTAGTGGGGCTAGACGTGGCCCAACCCATCGTTGGTGCGTCAGGGGGAGGCACGTTCCTTGCACACGTCATCGGGTATATTTGTGGCGGAGTAATCCACCACTCTCGGGGAAGTGGGCCACGAAGCTTGACCGAGGATGACCGATGCCGAGGCCGATGCGGAGGCTGACGCCGCGGCCGACGCGAGGCCAAAATGGGCCGGCTGACGCAGAGGCCGACACCAAGGCCGAGACGGGCCGCGGCAGATGCGGAGGCCGAGATGGGCCGCGGCCGACGCAGAGGCCGATGCCAAGGCCGAGATGGGCCGCGGCCGACGTGGGGGTTGAAATGGGTCGTGGCCGACGCAGAGGCCGATGCCAAGGCCGAGACGGGCCGCAGCCGATGCGGGGGTTGAGATGGGCTGGAGGCCGGGATGAGCCCAATGCCAAAGGATTGGAATGCGCCAAACCGTGCGACATCGGGTTCGTGACCCTTCATTTTGTGGGTCATTTGGCTTGATCAGCTACATCAGATGCCCCCCCCGCCCCTGAGCTGGTGTCACCGTTTAAGTGAAAGGGGTCGAATCATTAGCAGCTGATCCCCATATCGCGTTGAACGGTGTCCGCACATGTGTCCTTGATAGGATGGCTCCTTTAAGACGGTAAGATCATGGGGCATCATCATCTTCACATCCTAACCGTCAGATCCACCTCGAGGCTAGGAAGCCTTTAGAGATCTCCAAAATATCGGCGACCATCATTGAGTCGCCAAATCACTGGCACCGATATGCTCTCATTGGTTGGAGGTCTTGTCTACCGTGCGCCCGGAGCGTCGCCGCAGAGTTCTTCTCAATGAATCGTGTCCGCATGGCCGGTGCATCGGGCGGGGGCAATTTTGAAAATGTCGATGAGGTGTATATAAGAAGGGGCGTGCCCTAGCTTCAATTTCACCTACTGCCCAGAGTTTCTTCTTCTCCCAGCCTGAGTGCCTCTTCAATTTCTTCTTCTTCGTTTGCCCAGGTTAGTTCTCCATGCCTTCCCGACCGTCTTCTTCTTCTTCCTCGTCTTCCCGGTCCTCCACTAACCAGGTTCCCCCATCCCGTATGGCTACGGCCGGGGAACCTGCTGTCAGGAGCCCTCTGGTGGTTGTAGCTCCACCTCCTAGGGTAGCCTCTCCTCTAGGGCAAGCTGGGGTTCCCCTGAGGGGACTATCTCCACCCTTACCTCCACCGACCTTGCAGCTTTTAGGGTGGCCTATAGGATACCCGAAGGGGTGCGACTGATCGCCCCAGGACCCAATGATAGGGTGACTTCTCCCCCTCGGGGGGTCGCCCTATATGAGGAGTTTTTGAAGGCCGGTCTTCGACTTCCCCTTCACCTTTCATCATTAACCTACTAGATAGGTACAATTTGGTCCCGACCCAACTAGTTCCCAACTCGATTAGGGCCATTTGTGCCTTCTTGGTGTTGACCCGCCTTCAGGGCTTCCCGAGCAACGTCTCCCTCTTTCGCAGTCTCTACACCATCCGGGCTCAGTCCGGCTGGTGGTTATTTGCCCCCGGCCGGGTAGAGCCCTTAGGCTAGGTCTTCCGTCATCCATAAAGGGGTGAAAATCCTGATTCTTTTTCGCCGAGGTGGACGGGGTAAAAAGGGAATGGGGCGCCTAATACTGAGGCCAACAAGAACTTATCAGTCATGCCAAGGGACCAGGAGGCTTTCGATCTTCTCCTGGCGACTGAGCTCCCATCCTATCGAGAGCTATTGTCGGAGGACAACCTCCGACACGCCGGCATCGCTCCTGATGACGGTGAGGGCCTCTTCGAAGATGGCGTTTCAATTTTTCATTTTCTTTTCTCTTTTTTTTTAATGACACCGGTTCTCGTGCAGCCATGAAGATCAACATTCCAGCCGAGGCTTTCGAAGGGCCGTCAAGAAAAGGAAAGGGCAGGGTGCTGAAGCCGAGGGATCGAGGAAGAGACCTCGGTCCCAATCACCACCTGCGCCCGAACCGCCCCCAGAATTCCTACTCCGTCGCCACCACCCCGTCAATCTCCTGCACCAACACCACAACCACGGCGGTCTCCTACACCACTATCGCCACGGCGATCTCCCACACCACTGCCGCCGTCGGAGCCCATCGATTTGACCACGAGTATGCTGCCCGAGGAGTCGAGGGCCCACGTCGCCGGCCGATCGAGCATCCCGACCCGTCGTCCACTGAGCCGATCCCAGGGACGCGCCTCAGGCCAGCGGAGGGGCCCTGTCGATAGGAGGCAGAAGGCCATAGTCGGCTACGAGGCCCGCGCCGCCGCGTCTGAGCCCACAGGGGACAAGTTGGGGCCGATCTCCTCGCGGCCTTCTCTTATGAACCACCCCCACCTCGCTGAGAAGCTACTGTCGGCGGCATCCACTTCTACTATTCGGGAGGAGGTCAAGCGGACCAACTCCCGCACTCTCTTCAAGGATTGCCAGGCGGCCCTGCTCCGGGTAAGTGACTGTTCATATCTTGACCCTATTTACTCTTCCCATGCTTGTTCTTTGTGACTAACATCGGTCTTACTGTGCAGGTGGTAAATGTTTTCAACTATACGCAGACTCTTGCCGCCAACGGAGAGCGCCAACTTAGTCGCTGCCGCGGGAGGTTTTCGAGTACCGAGACCGGGCAACGAAAGCTGAAGATGCTCTCAAGCTGACTTTGGCTGGGGAGGCAGAGAGGCTTGAGATAGTTCGGTCTCAGGCGCGAGCCGAGTCGGGCGGCGCAACAACAGATGCGCAAGGCCCTTGAGCGTGCCCTCGCGTCGAGGGGAAGCTGATGGCCGCTGAGGCGGAATTGGCCGACGTCAAGGCCCAGCTCGAGACAGCGAAGTCCGAGCTGAAATCTGCCGAGGAGAAGACCGAAATCGCCGAGGAGGTGGCCCGCCTGGCTGACATCAAAATTGCCGAGGCCACGGAGGTGGTGAAAGCCGCCGACTGGAGATTGGCTGAGGCCGAAGCGGCGGCTCGGGCCAGAGGAGAAGGCGGCCGATGCCGCAGTGAAAGCCATGGAGAGCTACCGAAGCTCTCAGGTCTTCGTCGAGGAGGTAGCTGAAGCTGGGGCCGGCGCCTACCTCCATGGTTTTTATGACTGCCGAGACAAGGCAGTAAGGGTCTTTGGTACTGAAGGCCTTAAAGACTTGGAACCCGATGAAGACCTTGAGGTCGGGGAGATCAACCATGGCTCCATTCCGGCCGACGACGCTGCCCCCCCCAGCTGATGCTGCTTCGGCCGAGAATTGAAGATCCGCCTGCGGCATCGGTTCTTTCTTTGTTTTTTCCTATTTAACAATGTACTCAAGTCCGACTATGGTCGGCGTTTTGTAAGAGCTTTGGTAGTTAATGAAAAGAAAGTATCCTTTGAAATTTGTGTTGGAGCTATGAATTCTTTCTTTTTCTTTTGTTCGATGTTATCGATACTTAGCTTCTCAAGTTGCTTGCCCACCACAATCTTCGGTGCCCGTAGGAGTGCAGAGTCACACTAACCGACCGAAACGGGGTCCCTTATAGTTTAGCTAGAGACGTTTTAGGATCAGTATGCGCTGATTCCTGACCGCCGGCGTCGGGTTGCTGACGAGCCGTAAGTATCGAGCGGGCCCCGAATAGTCTTGTGACCCGAGCCTTCGGCACTATTTTATTAAGGGGCTTTATAATGTTGCTTCGCCGACATGTATTATGTGCCATTCCACCGAAGGGCATTTAATGCGGTCTTGTGGGAGTGACCCGATATCGTGCCAGGGAGCTTCTTAACCCTGAAGGGTGATCTGAGGGTCTCTTACCAGGCTCAGGATCCTTTCAACCCCGAAGGGTGACCTGAGGGTGCTGTGACCAGGCTCAGGGTCCTTTCAACCCCGAAGGGTGACCTGAGGGTGCTGTGACCAGGTTCAGGCTCTGACGTTGGAGTTTGGCTTTAGCACCGACACTAAAGTTGGGCTCCGGTGCCGACGCGGAAGTAGGTCTTCGGCGCCGACGGGAGTCGGGCTTTGGTGCCGACGCGGAAGTCGGGCTTTGGCCACATTGTCATGGAACAGAGAGGCAATGCGAAGTAATGCATAAAAGGGCACTTTTACTTCAAGAAGATTGAAAGATGAGGTATTCGAACCTACGAACATCCAGTTGAGTACATCGTTGATAGTACCGGCGAAGGTTGTCGGAATTCCAAGTTCGAGGGAGCGATCTCCCGTTGAGCTCCTCGATTCGATAAGCTCCTCGTTGAAGGGCCTCCACGACCCGATAGGGTCCCTCCCAGTTGGGTGATAACTTTCCTTCCTCCGTTGGCCTCGAGTCCTCGACCTTTCGGAGGACCAAGTCTCCAGGTCGAAACACCCGGGGTCTAACGCGGGCGTTGTAATACCTTGCCGCTTTCTGACGATAAAGCGGCCATCCTGATCCGCGCTAGATCACGCGTCTCCTCGATGAGGTCCAAGTTGGCCCTCAACTGGGCTGAGTTGTCCTCCTCACTGTAGGCTTCCACCCTAGGGCTGGGGACTCCGATTTCGACTAGAATGATGGCCTCGGACCGAAGACAAGACTGAATGGGGTTTCACCGGTTGGAGTTCTCGGAGTCGTATGGTACCCCATAGGACATGGGGAAGTTCTTTCACCCATCTTCCTTTAAAGTCATCGAGCCGTGTTCGAAGTCCCTGAAGGATAGTACGATTGGTTACCTCTGCCGCCCCATTGGTCTGTGGGTGACCGACAGAGGTGAATCTTTAATTGATCCCTAACTCAATACAAAATTCTCTAAAGGGGGCATTATCGAACTGTCGGCCGTTGTCTGTAATGAGAGTGTTGGGGAGTCCAAAACGGCAAATTATAGACTTCCAGAAGAAGGTTCTCACTCTTGCTTCGGTTATTTTGGCTAGAGCTTCAGCCTCTACCCATTTGGTGAAATGGTCGATAGCGACCAGCAAAAACCATCGTTGACCAGAGGCAGGGGGAAATGGTCCCAAGATGTCCATCCCCCACTGGGCGAAGGGCCACGGAGCAGAGATGGGACTCAGATGAGAAGTGGGCTGCCGCTGGACGTTGGTGTGCCGTTGACAACTGTCACACTTCCGTACTAAGCCGGCCGTCCTCCCGCATGGTGAGCCAATAGTAGCCTTGATGGAGGGCTTTATATGCCAGCGCTCTGCCCCCAGATGGTTCCCACATGCACCTTCGTGAATCTCGCGGAGGATGTAGTCGGCCTCGGCGGGACCGACACACTTGAGGAGGGGATACGAGAAGGACCGCCGGTATAGGCGTCCATCCATTATTAGAAATTTGGAGGCTCGCCATTTGAGGAGCTTGGCCTCGGCGGGGTCTTCAGGAAGAATACCGTCGGCAAGATATCGGACATAGGCGTCCATCAGGTCGGCTCTTGGCCGATGGGCAGTGCTTCCTCCTTGGACTCGATGCTCGGGTCTTCCAAATATTCCACATACATCCTTCCCAGGGATTCATCTACCGTCGTAGCCAGCCGGACAGCGCGGCCCTAACGTTCTCCTCGGGGAATATAACTGATACTGAAATGAGCAAAGAGGGAGGACTGTGATTGGACCTCACTCAAGTATCGGGACATGATGGGGTCCCGAGCTTCATACTCCCCAGTGATTTGTCCCGAGATGAGTTGGGAGTCGGTGTATGCTCTGAGATGCTCTACTTTAAGTTCCTTGGCAAGCCTCATCTCGGCCAACAAGGCTTCGTACTCGGCTTGATTGTTTGTGGCAGGAAGAAAAAGCGGAGAGCGTACTCAATTGTTACACCGTTGGGGCCGGCAAGAATGAGTCCTGCGCCGCTCCCTTGGGAGTTTGAGGCCCCGTCCATGTGAAGAATCCAATCCCTCCTTGGATTAGTGGTCGGCACCTCCAGGGACTTCGTCGGGGCTTCCCTGGCCTGCTCGTCGGCCCAAGTGCATTCAACCAGGAAATCCGCCAAGACCTGGGACTTCATAGCCGACCTCGGTTTGAAGGTCAGGTCGAATTCTTCCAACTTGAGTGCCCACTTTGTCAGCCGACCGGAGGTGTCAGGGCGAGATAAAATCGTTCTCAGGGGCTGGTCCGTCAGCACCACGATTGAGTGGGCTTGGAAGTAAGGCCTGAGACGCTGAGCCGACACTATTAGAGCAAAAATAATTTTTTCGGTTTTGGAGTACTGGTCTCGGCATCATGGAGCACTTTACTGGTGTAATACACCGGCTTCTGCGCTCCTTCAGGGTCTATTCGGACGAGGACGAAACTGACTGCCTCCTGAGAAGCGGCCAGGTACAAAAAGAGATCCTCCCCCTCCACAGGTTTCGACAATAGTGGTGGAGTCGATAAGAAATTCTTCAATTCCTCGAAGGCCCTTTGGCAGTCAGCCGTCCACTCGAAGGCGTTGACTTTTCGCAGGGCCTTGAAGAAGGGAAGGCATATCTCAGCCGATCTGGATAGGAAACGACTCAGAGCTGCCAGCCTTCCGGTCAGATGCTGGATTTCCATTTTATTCACCGGCGGCCTCATGTCCAGGATAGCTTGAATCTTATACGAGTTCGCCTCTATCCCTCGTTGCATCACCATGAATCCCAGGAACTTGCCCGCTGCGACTCCGAAGGTACACTTCCGGGGGTTCAGCCTCATCTGAAACCGAAAAGATTGCTGAAGGTCTCCATCAAGTCAGATATGTGGTCGTCGGCTCGGACGCTCTTGGTCAGCATGTCGTCTACGTACACTTCCATATTGCGCCCGATCTGACTTTCAAAGACTTTATTCATCAGCCTCTATAGGTAGCCCCAGCATTTTTCAATCCGAAGGGCATGACCTTATAGCAGTAAATTCCTTTCTCGGTCACAAATGATGTAGCCTCTTCATCTGATGGCTCCATTCTGATCTGATTGTACCCCGAGAAGGCATCCATGAAACTGAGGGTCTCGTGGCCGGAGGTGGCATCCAGGTCGATCTTGGGAAGAGGAAGCTGTCCTTGGGGCAGACCTTGTTGAGGTCGGTGAAGTCGATGCACATCCTCCAGCTTCCATTGGCTTTCCGAACCATCACCACGTTAGCCAACCAGTCGGGTAATGGACCTCCCGAATGTGTCCGGCGGCGATCAGTTTGTGGACCTCCTCGTCGACGGCTTTCTGTCGCTCGGGGGCAAAGCTTCTCTTCTTTTGCCGGACCGCCCTACAGTTGGATTTAATGTTAAGTTTGTGAGTGATTACCTCCACCGGTATACCTGGCATGTCGGTCGGCGACCATGCGAAGATATCGGAGTTGGCTCGGAGGAAACCGAGGAGTCGGTTTCTCTCCTCAGGAAGAAAAGCTCCGATTTGGACGGTTCTCGTCAGATCCTCTCCTAGGGGGAAAGTCAATAGATGCCTCGCCGGTTCTCCCCTCTTCTCGGCTTCTCTCGGGTCTGTCACCTCAGGAGTCGGCGAAAGGTCTGCCGACTGAGGACTAGGGGCCGTGTGGTAGCAGAGGGGCATCGGGCTCCTTTCCCCTCGCATCTCCCCAATCCCATGACGGGTAGGAAATCGCACAAGTAACCTCTTCGTCGAAATAACGGCATCCACAGATTCAGGCCCGGCCTCCCGAGAATGGCGTTGTATGCTAGAGGAACTCTTACCACCAGGAACTTCATAAAGATTGTGCTCTGGCGGGGTGAAGTCCCGGCCGTGACGGGAAGGGTAATCTCTCCCTCAACTTTTACCGAGTCTCCGGTGAAGCCCACGAGAGGCGTCGTCACTGGCCGAAGGGAGTCCAAAAGTTCATACAAACAAATGCATCATACGTCAAAATGTCAACTGAGCTTTCACTATCAACTAATATTCTTTTTACATGATGTTTAGCAATCGTCATGGACACGATGACACTTTCATCATTTGGGTTATTTATCCCCTCTAAATCCTTTTCAAAAAAAGGGATTACAGGACTATCTCTCACCCCTCCGAGGTCTTTTTGAAGTTCCACCGCTCCCCAGGAGATCATCGCCACGGTCTTCTCGGTCGGGGCATTGTCGATATTGGCTTGCTGGGCCGGTGGTGCGAAGGGCCCGGTGCTGTTGGATTCCTTCTCCGGACGAACTGACCGAGATGGCCTTGCTGGATGAGCTCCTCTATGGCCTTCTTTAGCTGTCGGCAGTCTTCCGTATTGTGGCCATGATCTCGGTGGAAATGACAATACAGATTTTTGTTGCGGGGAACTCCAGGCTTCAGGGGTGCAGGGCGCTTGAGATAGGATTCGCCCTCGATTTCCATAAGGATGTGAGAAATCGGGGCTAATAGAGGGGTGTAACGCTCACCTACAGAGGCGAAAGTCCGTGGCCGATTATCTGACCGACGAGGCGGCTCGGGCTTCTTGGCATGAGACCCACCAGACTCTGATCGGGCTTGCTTTTTGCTGGGGCCCTCATCAGTTTCCCGCCGAGAGGAGTCGGCCTCATCAGCGCGGATGTATTTCTAAGCTCGACTCAGCAACTCCGCATATGAACTCGGGGGCTTCTTGTCCAACGAGTACGCGAAGCAGGAAGGATAGAGCCCACGCTTTAAGGCCAAAGTGGCCACCGAGTCATCGAGATGATAGACCTCCATTGCTGCCCCTTTGAAGCGGGCGACAAAATCCCGAAGAGTCTCTCCACTCTTCTGTCGGATGGTAAAGAGGCTATCGGCTACCCGAGGGATCCTTCGGCTCATCGAAGTGGGCGAGAAAAGCTTTCTCCAACTGTCGGAATGAGCTGATACTGCGGGGAGGTAAATGGGAGTACCAAGCCCTTGCGGCCTTTCGTAGAGTGGCTGGGAAGGCGATGCATAAAAGAGCATCAGATGCTCCCTGGACCTGCATATGCACCTTATGACTTTCCAGATGGTCCAAGGGGTCAGTAGTGCCGTCATAGGGATCTAGTTGAGGAGGCGAATCGGAAGGGACGGGTTCTTCCATGATCCGCCTAGTCAGAGGAGGGCGGCGGTCATACTTTGCCTCCGATTGATTTGTCAGCCGTCTGAGCTCCTCCAAGCGCTGGTAGCGCTCCTCCAGTCGCTTCTCCGCGGAGGTGGATCTTCTCACCAACGGACTCTTCCCCTGATGAAGCAGAGGGAAGACCAGGAGAGGGATGGCGTCGATGGACGACACCCTTCCCTGGGGCCTTGTCCCGGGATCGCCGGGGAGAGGGACTGTCGGATGGTTTCCTCCCCAGGGGCATCCCGTCGGCGGTAAGCCTCCCATCGTGGGTGTCGCCCACGG
The DNA here is from genome assembly GCA_900491605.1 of Calamus simplicifolius. Taxonomy (NCBI): domain Eukaryota; kingdom Viridiplantae; phylum Streptophyta; class Magnoliopsida; order Arecales; family Arecaceae; genus Calamus; species Calamus simplicifolius. Next base: position 14,280 of record UESW01004432.1, on the reverse strand, counting down.
GTGGACTGCTGATTGGGCTGTGCCGCAACCTCTCCAAAGACTGGGGTTGCGGAAGAGACGGAGCGGCCGCTGATTGTTGTTGAAGTTCATGAATCACCGCGGCAAGGGACCGCACCTCTTGAACGAGGGCGGTGACCCTATCACCTTGGTGTGTGGTGAAGGATGAACTGGCGGGAGGGCCTCCGGCTGCTCGGCCCCCGCCTGCCGCTCCCCAGCTAGGCTAGTAGAAGCCTCTTGAGCTCGGGTTACCACCATTTCTTCTGGTCCCATCTGTTATGCGCTTCGCTCCGTCGCCCCCTTCCTGGCGCGCCAATCTATTGCCGCCAAATCACTTTTGATAAGCGTCAGGTGAGATGCGAGCCTTACAGGCCTTTAAGGGAATGGCCAAGCTGTCTCCTTCAATCGGGAACCTGCAAGAAAAAGCCCCGGACCAGTGGTTTCGGCGGGGACCTCGATGCTCAAGTTAGTGATTTGGAGATAATAGTAACTCCATATATTTAGGGGAGAAAAGAAAAGGATTTCACATATTTATTTTAACAGGGGGAAGAAATTGTTGTTTTCTGTTTACTCCTGTTTACTTATTAAACTTCCATATGTACACTTGTTCTTTATTTGCTTAAAGGTTTTGTCATCATCAAAAAGGGGGAGATTGTTGACCCCAGATTGATTTTGATGATTACAAAATAAATTAAGCAATTCTAAGATTGATACAGGGAAGTTCGGTCGCCTTGCAAGTAAGTATCTTCATGAAAAATTGACTGGTAAGAAAGTACTTTGCTTTGAATATGTTTATTAGCTTGTGAGTTAACTTGTTAGCTAGCTGGTTATTCCATTTAGCTAACTGGCACGACTCTTAGCTAGCTGAAAAATTTCACAGTGAATGGGCCGAACCATCTTGCCTTTTAGCTAGCTGTCTAGCTAGCTTGTTAGCTAGCTGAAGTTTCTTCAGCTAACTAAAAGCCTTGTCTCAGTAAGATGGCCGAACGACCCTTTATTTCAGCTAACTGATGAGTCAGTTTGTTAGCTAGCTGGAGCCCTTTCAGCTAACTAAAATTCCTCTTACAGTTGCCTGGCCGAACGCCCTCCTATTTCAGCTAACTGGTGAGTTAGTTTGTTAGCTAGCTGAAGCTCTTTCAACTAACTAAAGAATTTGTCTCAGGTGCTGGCCGAACGTCTCTTTATTTTAGTTAATGATAAGCTAGCTAGTTAGCTAACTAGAATTCCATCAGCTAACAAAATTTTTCGTCTCAGTGGATTGGCCGAACACCTTCAAATTCTAGCTAGCTGGCTGGATGTCTTGTTAGTTAACTGTAACTCATTCTAGCTAGCTGACATATCTTTTAGTTAACTGCTTAGCTAACTGTTTCATCCTGGAGCTAACTGGTTAGTTAACTATTTTTCACAGGGAACGTTGCAGCTGAATGGATTTAAATTTTAGTTAACTGAGAGCTAGCTGCCGGTTGGCTAGTTAGCTGGAGAGTTAGCTACTTTATTCAGTTGCCTGGCTGCCTTTTTGCTCAGTTAGCTGAAGAGCTAACTAAGCTGGACGATAGCATAGCATTCTTGCTTCTAGTTAGCTCGTGAGCTAACTGGCCAATCTTTAGTTAGCTGTTCAGCTAACTAGCTATCTTGCTGCCATTTGAATTTATATTGGAGTTAGCTGGCAAGTTAGTGCCGAGCTAACTAGCGTATTGTCTCAGAATGCTTCTTTTGTTATGCCCTCTCTGCTTGGCTAACTGATTAGCTAGCTGGGAGTTATTTCTTTACTCTTGGACGATGGCATTCATTTCTCATCTACCTGGAGCTTCTTTCTTCAAGTCCACCGCCGCCTAAAGCTCTTTCTCTCTCTCTTTCTCTCTCTATTGCTATTTCAAGCTATTGTTAACTTTTAATTTTTGAATGTTTACAGTGCTCATCCTTCCTCAAATGGAGATCTGCATTCAATGCTTAAGGGAAACATGTTTAACGGTTATATTTTCTTCCCGTTATTATTTCATTTATTTCTTTTGTATCTAACGATATTTTCTTGTTAGATGATTATAAATAGCTGGGATTAGAAGCATACCATGACGATGATTTTTGAAAAGAAATTCAAAGAGAGAAAAATCCAAGTAAAGAGCCTTCATTAAATATTTGTTGAGTGGTTGCTGTGCATTCAAGCTCATTCCTTGCTCCGAAAGGTCGTCCGAATCATTGAAGCTTTTCAAGCATTCAAGACTTCAGCTGCTTCAACCGAGTTTATTTATTGCTAAGTTTATTGCTTCAAAAGTTGTAAAATATATTCTGAATATTTGCTCTTTGTAGGAGCTTCTTCTTTACATACTCTGATTATCTTGTAAAAGGGTTAGTGAACCCTGGTTTGTTGGCTTCCTTGTGCCATTTAAACAAGAGGACTAGCCTAGGTTTGGCTAGGGGTTATTGGCTTCCTTGTGCCGTGAAACAAGAGGACTAGCCTAGGTTTGGCTAGGGTTTTTGGCTGCCTTGTGCCATATAAACAAGAGGGCTAGCCTGGTTCGGCTAGAGGTTGTAATCGTTGTGATACGATTAGTGGAATACCCAAAGGTTTTGGGAGTGGATGTAGGTGCTGAGTTTGGCACCGAACCACTATAAATTTCTGTGTGTTTGTGATTGCTTATTTTTGTGTTGATATTATTCTGTGCACTCCACTTCACCGCTGCAAATCAAAATTAGGGTTGAAAGCACATTTATCTGCATAGCTATTAAATTTTAAAATAACCCAATTCACCCCCCTCTTGGGTTACTACATCTGGGCAACAAATAGCAATAGCCGTTGGGATTAAAAAAGATAAAGATAAAGTTTAGAGTCATTTTGACAGTTCTGGAGTCGCGTCTGACATTCTGGAGTCGGCTCTAACTTTTATGGAGTTGGCTCTAACGTGAAATTCTTTAATCCGCTCGATCTGGAGTCGTCTCTGACTTTTCTGGGGTCGACACAAAATTCTTCTGGAGTCGACTCTAACAGTCCGGGAGTCGACTCTAAGTCGTGGCCTGAAAAACCATCGTTCTGTCTTTTCTGTTGGAGTCGGCTCTAATAGCCTGGAGTCGACTCTAAGTTATGCCGTTTTTCGGAGTCGACTCTGCGATTCGATGTGTCGACTCTAATATCTGTAATCTTACCTTGATATTAGATTCGAACCAGAACTTGATTTGACTCTTGATTTTGATTATCAAATCGACTTATAATCTGAAAAACTTAATCAAAATCATTAGTAACTTCAAATGTTATACTCAAATAGTTTTGTTAATCATCAAAATCCTCAATTGGGTCAACAACTTTGCTCAGGTAGCGGGACATGGTTAGGTCTCTAGCCTTGTACTCCCCAGCGACCTGCCCGGAGATAAGCTGGGAGTCCGTGAAGGCCCTCAGACGCTCCGCACCGAGCTCCTTGGCTAGCTTCATCCCTACCAGCAAGGGTTCATATTTCGCTTGGTTGTTGGTGGCTGGAAACAAAAATCGGAGGGCATACTCTACACCTCCCTCTCGGGACTCAAGAATAAGTCCAGCTCCACTCCCTTGAGAATTTATCGCTCAATCTACATGAAGGATCCAGTCTTCCTTCTCCACCCCCTCGGCCGTAGGGGACTCCATGTGCACCTCCGAGTGCAACTCCTCCGTATGCTCCTCTGCCCAAGTGCACTCGACCAGAAAGTTGGCTAACACCTGGGACTTCATTGCAGGCCTTGGGTGAATGGATAGATCAAACTCCCCAACTTGATGGTCCACTTGGCCAGCCGACCGGAAGTGTCAGGACGGGACAGAATAGTCCGAAGTGGTTGGTCCATGAGCACTACGATAAGATGAGCTTGGAAGTAGGGTCGGAAGCGCTGAGCTAAGACCACCAGGGCGAAGATGATCTTCTCAGTCTTAGAGTATCTCATCTCGGCGTCGTGAAGCACTTTACTGGTGTAGTAGACCGGCTTCTGCACCCCGTCGGCATCCATGCGGACAAGCACGGAGCTGACGACCTCGGGAGAGGCTGCTAGATACAAAAAGAGTTCTTCCCATTCCTCGGCTTAGACGGCAGTGGAGTAGATAGAAATTTCTTTAGCTCCTCGAAAGCTTCTTGACACTCCTTCGTCCACTTGAAGCTGTTGACCTTGCGCAGCGCCTTAAAGAAGGGCAGACACCGCTTTGCCAACCTTGACATGAAGCGGCTCAGGGCTGCCATCCTTCGGTCAGACGCTGCACCTCCCTTTTATTAGCTAGGGGCCTCATACCCAAGATGGCTCAGATTTTGTCTGGGTTAGCTTCAATTCATCGCTGTGTCACCATGAAGCCCAGGAACTTGCCTGCGCAACCCGAAGGTGCACTTGTGGGGGTTCAGCCTCATTCGGTACGAGGTTGGCGAAGGTCTCCGCAAGGTCTGCAATATGGTCGCGGTGGGGTGCTCTTGGTCAGCATGTCATCCACGTACACCTCCATGTTGCACCGATCTGGTCCTCGAAGACCTTGTTCATTAACCTCTGGTAGGTGGCCCCTGCATTCTTCAACCCGAACGGCATCACCTTGTAGCAGTATATCCCCTTCTCAGTGACAAAGGAGGTCGCCTCTTCATCAGCCGGGTTCATCCTGATCTGGTTGTACCTCGAGAATGCATCCATGAAGCTGAGGGTCTCGTGGCCGAACGTAGCATCTACCAGCTGGTCGATCCAAGGCAGCGGGAAGCTATCCTTGGATCACGCCTTGTTGAGGTCAGTGAAGTCCTTGCACATCCTCCAACTCCCACTGGCCTTGCGGACCATTACAACATTCGCCAACCAATCGGGATAGTGTACCTTGCGAATGTGTCCAGTCGTCGTCAACTAGCGCACCTCTTCATCTATGGCCTTTGTCCGTCTGGAGCAAAGCTCCTCTTCTTTTGCCAAACAGATCGGTACTCCGGCTTGATGTTGAGTTGGTGGGTAATCACTTCCTTCGGAATGCCTGGCATGTCGGATGCCGACCAGGCGAAGATATCGACATTGGCTCGTAGGAAAGCAATGAGCTGGCTGCAAGCCTCCTCTGAAGCAGAGCCCCTATTTGAATGATCTGCACCGGGTCCTCTCCCAGGGGTAAGGTCAGCAGATGCTCGGCCGGCTCTCCCTTCCTCTCCGAATCTTGGGGGTCCAACGCTTCTGGTTAGGTGTGAGCATCACCCCTTGAGGGCTAGGGGCCATGTGGCAGCACATTGGCGGTGGGTTCTGCTCCCCCTGCATCTCCTCGATCCCTTTGCTGGTTGGAATCTCACTAGGAGCCTTTTGGTGGAGATTACAACATCCAAGAGGTTAAGTCCGGGCCTTCCGAGTATGGCATTGTAGGCGAGAGGCACCCGGGCCACCAGAAAGTTCATGAAAACTGTGCTTTGATGCGGGGCCATGCCAACCGTAACAGGAAGGGTGATCTTCCCCTCGACCTTTATGGAATCTCCGTACACCCCATCAGGGGCGTGGTGATAGGCCGAAGCAGGTCGGATGACAGGTTCATGCGAACAAAAGCATCATAATTCAAAACATCCATCGAGCTCCCATTATCAACCAAATTTTTTTTACAGGATGCTTAGCTATCGTCAGACACAACAACGCTATCATCATTTTTATTGACCACCCCCTCTAGGTCCCTTTTAGAAAAAGGGATTACAGAATCTAACTCTCCCCTCCCCTCTTGGCCTCTTGGGTGGGCCGCCTGCCCCCCAGGAAGTCATCGTCACCGTCTTCTCGGTTGGAGCATTGTCGATCATCGGTGGCGGCGGCACTGATGGGCCGGAGCTCCCGGGTTGTTCCTCTGAATGAACTTTCATGTGACCACGCTGGATAAGGTCCTCTATTGCCTTCTTCAGCTGGCGACAGTCGTCGGTGTCGTGGTCGTGGTCCCGGTGGTAGCGGCAGTAGAGTCTCTTGTTGCGTGGGATTTTTGGATTCATTGGAGGAGGGCACTGTAGATAGGCTCTCGCCCTCGATCTCGAGCAGGATATGCGATATCGGGGCGAGCAGAGGAGTGTAGGGCCCGTCTCTTGGTGCAGGAGCTCGGGGATGGTTGTCTGGTCGGCGAGGAGGCTCAGGCCTTTGGGTCGAACTTCAGCAGGTCTGGACGAGCGACTTCTTGGTGGTGCTTCCGCTAGCCTCGCGGGAGGAGTCAGCCTTGTTAACGCGGATGTACTTCTGGGCGCTCAGGAGCTCGGCGTAGGAGCCGGGCGGCTTCTTGTCGAGGGAGTACGCAAAGCGGAAGGGGTGGAGCCCTCGCTTTAAGGCCAAGGTGGCCACCGAATCCTCGAGGTTGTAGACCTCCAGGGCTGCCTCCTTAAACCGAGTGACGTAGTCCCGCAGGGACTCGCCACTCTTCTGCTGGACGGAGAAGAGGCTGTCTGCCACCCTTGGAATCTTCTGACATGCATCAAAATGGGCCAGGAAGGCCCTCTCTAGTTGGCGGAAGGAGTCGATACTCCGCGGCGGCAGGCGGGTACCAAGCTCGAGCAGCTTTCTTCAAAGTGGCGGGAAGGCGATGCACAGAAGTGAATCAGTTGCCCCTTGGACCTGCATGAGAACCTTGTAACTTTCTAAATGGTCCAGGGGGTCCGTGGTCCCGTCATACAGGTCCAGCTGAGGAAGGTGGAACCGGGTTGAGATCGGCTCCTCCATGATCCGACGGACAGCGGTGGCGGCTGTCGTAGTCCGCCTATGGTGGGTTGGTGATCCGGCGGCTGAGCTCCTTCAACCGCTGATTGTACTCGTCGAGCCGACGCTCAGCTCGGCGAGCTATTCTGCCGTCGAAAGACCCCTCCCTCGAGGAATCCGAGGGGGAAGAGTGGTGGCGATGCTGACGAAGGCTCTGCCTCCCTCCCATGCGGCCGCTTGGGAGATGCGCTAGCGCGGCAAGAGGGTGACCGGGGCCTCTTGGAGGCTTCAAGGCGGTGAGGCTTGGGTGAAGCGCGGCGGTGGCAAGCTTCTCGGGCAGGAGACCTCCTCCGAAAAGAGTGCTGGCTGGGTTGGATGACTCCGAGCACTGACGGGAGAGGCTCCGGTTGCTGCGCAGCCCCGCCTGATGCTGTAGGCCTTGAACCACCGTTGCCAAAGATTGGACTTGTGCGGCGAGGGCGGCAAGCCGGTCTTCTTGAAGCTGCTGCGGTGGTGGTGGTGCAGGAGCATCGGCTAGGAGAGCTGAGGGGCCAACCGCTAGCGGATCAGCCCCTTGACGCTGCCCCCAGGACGATTGGTGGAGACCTCTCGCGCACGAGTCGTCACCATCGCTTGAGAGCTCAGGAAAAAAGAAGTTGTCGCTGACAGGTTCAAAGCTTTTCTCTTCTCCCCCCTTCCTGGCGCGCCAATCTGTTGATGCCGAGTCACCTTCCTTGAATGCCAGGGAAACAGAGATCCACCTCGCCGGACTCCTGCATGAAAAGTCCCAGAGACCGGATGTTCGATGGGACCCTTCGACGCTCAAGTCAGTCACTCGGGAACAGACAAGAGTTAGCTAGCAGAAGAAAGCTAGAGAGTTAAGGTTCAGAATCATTCCCTCTTCGCAAGTGCGGGCTTTTATACATGTTCAAAGATCTCCCCCTTTCCGTGCTTCCAAAGGTTACCGATTTCAAGATATCCCCATCCGATAACGGACAAAAAGGAGGGGCTGATAGTGACGGGCCGTATCGTTACTATGCGCCAGAGGTGTCCTGCTTGATTTGCCACCCGCCAGTACGGCCTTACAAGTGTCGGGCGGCCGCGACTGCATCAGGTGCGCGCCGTTAAGAGGTATGGCCGCTTGCAGTCGCAGGCGAGTAGTGTGTCGTATGCCGTAACGGGATATGACCATACGTAGTCGGCGAGTGGTGGGCCGCACGCCGTAACGGGGTATGGCCACGCACTGTTATGGATGCGTGGTGGACTATACGCCTTAATGAGGCATGGCACGCACCATAGCAGGCGAGTAGTGGGCCACGTAGGCATGTGGCCCGTTGCTATAAGCTCAGGGCCGAGGCTGAAGCTCGGGGCTGAAGGAGGCCGAAGCTGGTCTCGGAGGTTGAATGATGCCTCGGAGGCCGAAGCGGGCCTCGAGGTTGAATGGTGCTCAGAGGCCGAAGCGGGACGCCGTCAGTCTCCTTTACCAATTCTGATGGTACTGGATCAGCCATATCAAGTACCATACTGGTAGCGTTGGTACTATCTTTTTTTGGCACTATGACATGCCAATCTTAAACTAAGGATAATTTCTTAATTTCTTAGTTTTGACTTTTCAATTAATTACATTATTTGTTACCAATTGAATGCCATATGTATGACATCCTTTTTTTGGTTGCTTTAGAAAGTTCAAATGGGTTTCAAGTCAATTGATCTAGTCATTCAAGGCAAAACAAACTCTGAATTCAGTCTATACCTTTAATATCATTTAATTTCCTTCGAAGATTTTCTCATTCATTTTCTAAGAAAATTACCTTGCCCACAATGGGAGTTGTTGCCGCCAAATCACTTTTGATAAGCGTCAGGTGAGATGTGAGCCTCACAGGCCTTTAAGGGAATGGCCAAGCTGTCTCCTTCAATCGGGAACCTGCAAGAAAAAGCCCCGGACCGGTGGTTCCGGCGGGGACCCTCCGACTCAAGTTAGTGATTTGGAGAACAGGTATTTGAATTATCGAGTAGAGCTTGAGTCCCCTACCTCGAGGGCTAGGGGATTTATATACCTGTTCGAGGGATCCCTCTTACCCTTCATTCGTAACAGTTGAATCCTTTTTGGATAGTTGTTGGTTTCCGGTCTTCGATGTGCCGCAAAGGACGGGTAGTGGGGCTAGACGTGGCCCAACCCATCGTTGGTGGCGTCAGGGGGAGGCACGTTCCTTGCACACGTCATCGGGTATATTCGTGGCGGTGTAATCCACCACTCTCGGGAAGTGGGCCACGAAGCTTGACCGAGGATGACCGACGCCGAGGCCGACACGGAGGCCGACGCGCGGCCGATGCGGAGCCAAAATGGGCCGCGGCTGACGCAGAGGCCGACACCAAGGCCGAGACGGGCCGCGGCAGATGCGGAGGCCGAGATGGGCCGCTTCCGACGCAGAGGCCGACGCCAAGGCCGAGATGGCCGCGGCCGACGCGGGGGTTGAAATGGGTCGTGACCGACGCAGAGGCCGACGCCAAGGCCGAGACGGGCCGCAGCCGATGCGGGGGTTGAGATGGGCTGGAGGCCGGGATGAGCCCAATGCCAAAGGATTGGAATGCGCCAAACCGTGCGACATCGGGTTCGTGGACCCTTCATTTTGTGGGTCATTTGGCTTGATCAGCTACATCAGATGCCCCCCCGCCCCTGAGCTGGCATCACCGTTTAAGTGAAAGGGGTGTCGAATCATTAGCAGCTGATCCCCATATCGCGTTGAATGGTGTCCGCACATGTGTCCTTGATAGGATGGCTCCTTTAAGACGGTAAGATCATGGGGCGTCATCATCTTCGCATCCTAACCGTCAGATCCACCTCGAGGCTAGGAAGCCTTTAGAGATCTCCAAAATATCGGCGACCATCATTGAGTCGCCAAATCACTGGCACCGATATGCTCTCATTGGTTGGAGGTCTTGTCTACCGCGCCCGAGCATCGCCGCAGAGTTCTTCTCAATGAATCGTGTCCGCATGGCCGGTGCATCGGGCGGGGGCAATTTTGAAAATGTCGATGAGGTGTATATAAGAAGGGGCGTGCCCTAGCTTCAATTTCACCTACTGCCCAGAGTTTCTTCTTCTCCCAGCCTGAGTGCCTCTTCAATTTCTTCTTCTTCGTTTGCCCAGGTTAGTTCTCCATGCCTTCCCGACCGTCTTCTTCTTCTTCCTCGTCTTCCCGGTCCTCCACTAACCAGGTTCCCCCATCCCGTATGGCTACGGCTGGGGAACCTGCTGTCAGGAGCCCTCTGGTGGTTGTAGCTCCACCTCCTAGGGTAGCCTCGTCCTCTAGGGCAAGCTGGGGTTCCCCTGAGGGGACTGTCTCCACCCTTACCTCCACCGACCTTGCAGCTTTTAGGGTGGCCTATAGGATACCCGAAGGGGTGCGACTGATCGCCCCAGGACCCAATGATAGGGTGACTTCTCCCCCTCGGGGGGTCGCCCTATATGAGGAGTTTTTGAAGGCCGGTCTTCGACTTCCCCTTCACCCTTTCATCATTAACCTACTAGATAGGTACAATTTGGTCCCGACCCAACTAGTTCCCAACTCGATTAGGGCCATTTGTGCCTTCTTGGTGTTGACCCGCCTTCAAGGCTTCCTGAGCAACGTCTCCCTCTTTCGCAGTCTCTACACCATCCGGGCTCAGTCCGGCTGGTGGTTATTTGCCCCCGGCCGGGTAGAGCCCTTAGGCTAGGTCTTCCGTCATCCATAAAGGGGTGAAAATCCTGATTCTTTTTCGCCGAGGTGGACGGGGTAAAAAGGGAATGGGGCACGCCTAATACTGAGGCCAACAAGAACTTATCAGTCGTGCCAAGGGACCAGGAGGCTTTCGATCTTCTCCTGGCGACTGAGCTCCCATCCTATCGAGAGCTATTATCGGAGGACAACCTCCGACACGCCGGCATCGCTCCTGATGACGGTGAGGGCCTCTTCGAAGATGGCGTTTCAATTTTTCATTTTCATTCTCTTTTTTTTTAATGACACCGGTTCTCGTGCAGCCATGAAGATCAACATTCCAGCCGAGGCTTTTCGAAGGGCCGCAGTCAAGAAAAGGAAAGGGCAGGGTGCTGAAGCCGAGGGATCGAGGAAGAGACCTCGGTCCCAATCACCACCTGCGCCCCGAACCGCCCCCAGAATTCCTACTCCGTCGCCACCACCCCGTCAATCTCCTGCATCAACACCACAACCACGGCGTCTCCTACACCACTATCGCCACGGCGATCTCCCACACCACTGCCGCCATCGGAGCCCATCGATTTGACCATGAGTATGCGCCCGAGGAGTCGAGGGCCCACGTCGCACGGCCGGTCGAGCATCCCGACCCGTCGTCCACTGAGCCGATCCCAAGGGACGCGCCTCAGGCCAGCGGAGGGGCACCTGTCGATAGGAGGTAGAAGGCCGTAGTCGGCTACGAGGCCCGCGCCGCCGTCTGAGCCCACAGGGGACAAGTTGGGGCCGATCTCCTCGCGGCCTTCTCTTATGAACCACCCCCACCTCGCTGAGAAGCTACTGTCGGTGGCATCCACTTCTACTATTCGGGAGGAGGTCAAGCGGACCAACTCCCGCACTCTCTTCAAGGATTGCCAGGCGGCCCTGCTCCGGGTAAGTGACTGTTCATATCTTGACCCTATTTACTCTTCCCATGCTTGTTCTTTGTGACTAACATCGGTCTTACTGTGCAGGTGGTAAATGTTTTCAACTATACACAGACTCTTGCCGCCAACGGAGAGCGCCAACTTAGTCGCTGCCGCCGGGAGGTTTTCGAGTACCGAGACCGGGCAACGAAAGCTGAAGATGCTCTCAAGCTGACTTTGGCTGGGGAGGCAGAGAGGCTTGAGATAGTTCGGTCTCAGGCGCGAGCCGAGTCGGCGGCGGCGCAACAACAGATGCGCAAGGCCCTTGAGCGCGACCTCGCAGCCGAGGGGAAGTTGATGGCCGCTGAGGTGGAATTGGCCGATGTCAAGGCCCAGCTCGAGACAGCGAAGTCCGAGCTGAAATCTGCCAAGGAGAAGACCGAAATCGCCGAGGAGGTGGCCCGCCTGGCTGATATCAAAATTGCCGAGGCCACGGAGGTGGTGAAAGCCGCTGACAAGAGATCGACTGAGGCCGAAGCGGCGGCTCGGGCCGCAGAGGAGAAGGCGGCCGATGCCGCAGTGAAAGCCATGGAGAGCTACCGAAGCTCTCAGGTCTTCATCGAGGAGGTAGCTGAAGCTGGGGCCGGCGCCTACCTCCATGGTTTTTATGACTGCCGAGACAAGGCAGTAAGGGTCTTTGGTACTGAAGGCCTTAAAGACTTGGAACCCGATGAAGACCTTGAGGTCGGGGAGATCAACCATGGCTCCATTCCGGCCGACGACGCTGCCCCCCCAGCTGATGCTGCTTCGGCCGAGAATTGAAGATCCGCCTGCGGCATCGGTTCTTTCTTTGTTTTTTCCTATTTAACAATGTACTCAAGTCCGACTATGGTCGGCGTTTTGTAAGAGCTTTGGTAGTTAATGAAAAGAAAGTATCCTTTGAAATTTGTGTTGGAGCTATGAATTCTTTCTTTTTCTTTTGTTCGATGTTATCGATACTTAGCTTCTCAAGTTGCTTGCCCACCACAATCTTCGGTGCCCGTAGGAGTGCAGAGTCACACTAACCCGACCGAAACGGGGTCCCTTATAGTTTAGCTAGAGACGTTTTAGGATTAGTATGCGCTGATTCCCGCCGGCGTCGGGTTGCTGACGAGCCGTAAGTATCGAGCGGGCCCCGAATAGTCTTGTGACCCGAGCCTTCGGCACTATTTTATTAAGGGGCTTTATAATGTTGCTTCGCGACATGTATTATGTGCCATTCCATCGAAGGGCATTTAATGCGGTCTTGTGGGAGTGACCCGATATCGTGCCAGGGAGCTTCTTAACCCTGAAGGGTGATCTGAGGGTCTCTTAACCAGGCTCAGGATCCTTTCAACCCCGAAGGGTGACCTGAGGGTGCTGTGACCAGGCTCAGGGTCCTTTCAACCCCGAAGGGTGACCTGAGGGTGCTGTGACCAGGTTCAGGCTCTGACGTTGGAGTTTGGCTTTAGCACCGACACTAAAGTTGGGCTCCGATGCCGACGCGGAAGTAGGTCTTCGGCGCCGACGTGGGAGTCGGGCTTTGGTGCCGACGCGGAAGTCGGGCTTTGGCCACATTGTCATGGAACAGAGAGGCAATGCGAAGTAATGCATAAAAGGGCACTTTTACTTCAAGAAGATTGAAAGATGAGGTATTCGAACCTACGAACATCCAGTTGAGTACATCGTTGATAGTACCGGCGAAGGTTGTCGGAATTCCAAGTTCGAGGGAGCGATCTCCCGTTGAGCTCCTCGATTCGATAAGCTCCTCGTTGAAGGGCCTCCACGACCCGATAGGGTCCCTCCCAGTTGGGTGATAACTTTCCTTCCTCCGTTGGCCTCGAAGTCCTCGACCTTCGGAGGACCAAGTCTCCAGGTCGAAACACCCGGGGTCTAACGCGGGCGTTGTAATACCTTGCCGCTTTCTGACGATAAAGCGGCCATCCTGATCCGCGCTAGATCACGCGTCTCCTCGATGAGGTCCAAGTTGGCCCTCAACTGGGCTGAGTTGTCCTCCTCACTGTAGGCTTCCACCCTAGGGCTGGGGACTCCGATTTCGACTAGAATGATGGCCTCGGACCTGAAGACAAGACTAAATGGGGTTTCACCGGTTGGAGTTCTCGGAGTCGTATGGTACACCCATAGGACATGGGGAAGTTCTTTCACCCATCTTCCTTTAAAGTCATCGAGCCGTGTTCGAAGTCCCTGAAGGATAGTACGATTGGTTACCTCTGCCGCCCCATTGGTCTGTGGGTGACCGACAGAGGTGAATCTTTAATTGATCCCTAACTCAATACAAAATTCTCTAAAGGGGGCATTATCGAACTGTCGGCCGTTGTCTGTAATGAGAGTGTTGGAGAGTCCAAAACGGCAAATTATAGACTTCCAGAAGAAGGTTCTCACTCTTGCTTCGGTTATTTTGGCTAGAGCTTCAGCCTCTACCCATTTGGTGAAATGGTCGATAGCGACCAGCAAAAACCATCGTTGACCAGAGGCAGGGGGAAATGGTCCCAAGATGTCCATCCCCCACTGGCGAAGGGCCATGGAGCAGAGATGGGACTCAGATGAGAAGTGGGCTGCCGCTGGACGTTGGTGTGCCGTTGACAACTGTCACACTTCCGTACTAAGCCGGCCGCGTCCTCCCGCATGGTGAGCCAATAGTAGCCTTGATGGAGGGCTTTATATGCCAGCGCTCTGCCCCCTAGATGGTTCCCACATGCACCTTCGTGAATCTCGCGGAGGATGTAGTCGGCCTCGGCGGGACCGACACACTTAAGGAGGGGATACGAGAAGGACCGCCGGTATAGGCATCCATCCATTATTAGAAATTTGGAGGCTCGCCATTTGAGGAGCTTGGCCCGGCGGGTCTTCAGGAAGAATACCATCGGCAAGATATCGGACATAGGCGTCCATCAGGTCGGCTCTTGGCCGATGGGCAGTGCTTCCTCCTTGGACTCGATGCTCGGGTCTTCCAAATATTCCACATACATCCTTCCTAGGGATTCATCTACCGTCGTAGCCAGCCGGACAGCGCGTCAGCCCTAACGTTCTCCTCT
>UESW01004431.1:826598-872569 GCA_900491605.1 Calamus simplicifolius | reverse complement strand
GACTGATTGTTATGTCTTGATTATGCAATAATATTTGTAATGCTAGATAGAAAGTCTTTTGTATTATTATTTAATTTTAGAATGTTTATGCAATAATTAATTTAAGCAGAATTTATGCAATATATTTGTGCATTTGTAGTTATTTACAATTGTTATGTCTTGATTATTTACATTCTGCTTCAAATTGAATGATGCATTAAATTATGTAATGCTAGATGAAAGTCTTGTTGTAGTTTTATTTAATTTCAGCAAAATTAGTAGTTTCAATGATTTATATTTTAGTCTTCACAAACATTTATATTCGACATAATAATCTTAAGAAGTCAGTGACTATATATATAGAACACTATTCCTATATATGTATAATTGACAAGAATTTATGAATAACAAGCATAAGTTCGATTGTCTTCGGATTTCCATATTATTAATCACAGCACTATAACCTTTAGACCCGTTTGAGAATTTGTAAGACTTAGTCTTGCAAATTCTCAAATTGTCCTGGTGGACAGTTTGAGAATATTTTTTGCGATATGTTAGTCTGCTATTAATCATCGTTGGTTGAGATTGCGGTTTGTATTTGCTCATACGTTCTCCTAGTGTGGCATATATGCCACACATTTAGGAGAACATATGGGGAAATGCTGCTGAAATTTCAACGTAACCGATCGATGATAATTAATAGCAGAATAACATATCACAAAAAATATTCTTGAATGGGATAGGGCCTTACCTTTTAGACATGGAGTGAAGGTGGAATTAATTTAGGACACTTGAATGCTTGTGAAGTCTCATGATTGAACGGACCGCCTTGCGGCCCGACCCGAACTCAAGCCCTAGCATTAGCCTGGCATGAACCTGTGCCTCGGTCCTTGCTAGCACGCCAAGGATCGTAGCCGTGGCCGGCCTTGCAGGGTAGGACCTTAGTTGTGTAAAAAAAATTGGTTTAGTTATAAATGATTTAAATGGTTGTTATTAACCTTAGTTGTGTAAAAGAAATAATTTAGTTATATATTTAGTAATGCTAATATAGTTTTATAATGTGGTTTCCTTTAATGGTTTACCAGAAATTGTATAAGTCGGTCAAAAATGAGCGGGGCTCGCTCGTGGATGTATGCAAGGATAAAAGATGGCTTGCTTAATCCAGATTTTCTGAATGGATTGGAAGAATTTATCGCATTTGCATGTAGCCAACCTGAATGGATGGATGGGCCTAGGATTAGGTGCCCATGCAACTTCACAGGTGTCAGAATAAAGCCTACAGAGATGTTGAAACTGTTAAGGTGCATTGTGTAAAAAGGGGTTTGTTCCTGATTACGATGTTTGGTACTGTCATGGTGAACCAGAGGAAATTCCAGCAGTTGTTACAAGCCAACAAGTGTCAATTCCCGTAGATGAACCATTTGTGAATTTAAACACATATGAAGAAATGGTGATGAATGCATCGGGTAATGAATTCAATCAGAATACATTTATGGAAGAACCAAATCCAGATGCACAGCAATTTTATGATATGTTGCGTGCTGCAAATCAAGAATTGTATCCTGGTTGTGAGGGTCATTCCCAGTTGTCTACGGCTGCTCGGTTGTTGAATATTAAGGCAGAACATCGATTATCAGAAAAGGCGTTCAATTCTGTAGCTGGGTTAATCAAGGAAATTTTGCCAAATGATAATGTTGTAGCAGACAGTTTTTACTCAACGAAGAAGTTGTTGCGTGGGCTTGGGCTCCCAGTTAATAAGATCGATTGTTGCTTGAACAATTGTATGATATATTGGGGTGAAGACTCAGAGCTGAGATGGTGTAAGATTTGTGGGCAATCGAGGTACAAAAAGCGAAGGGGAGCTAGTACAAGTAGGAGGAAAAGTGTGCCTTACAAGAGGATGCATTACTTTCCTCTTACCCACGCCTGCAGAGATTATACAGATCTGAGGCTACAGCTGCTGATATGAGATGGCATGCCGAACATGAATCTAAAGAGGATGAAATGCGGCATCCATCAGATTCAAAAGCTTGGAAGCATTTCAATGAAAATCATCCTGATTTCGCTGAAGATATAAGGAATGTGAGATTAGGTCTTTGTACCGATGGCTTCCAACCATTTGGTCAAGCGGGGCAACAGTATTCATGTTGGCCTGTGATACTGACTGTATATAACCTTCCTCCATGGAAGTGCATGAAAGATACTGCAATGTTTTTGACAGTTTTGGTTCCAGGACCATCAAATCCAAAGGAAAAGATTGATGTCTTCCTGCAACCGTTGGTGGCCGAATTGAAAATGTTGTGGGAAACAGGAGTCGTAGCCTACGACATTTCTATGAAACAGAATTTCATCATGAGAGCTGCTTTGATGTGGACAATAAGTGACTTCCCGGCATATGCAATGTTGTCTGGTTGGAGCACTGCTGGACGTCTGGCATGCCCTCATTGCATGTATGATTCGGATGCATTTACATTGCAGAAGAGTGGTAAGCAGTCATGGTTTGATAATCATAGGAAGTTCTTGCCCCCAAATCATCCTTACAGGCGTAACTTGATCGCCTTCCGGAAGAACAAAGCAGTCACAAAATTCGCCGAACCGGTTAGGTCCGGCACGGATATATTTGATACTATAGAGCATTTGGGGTTGAGGTATGCTTGGGAACCAGATGCAGATAGAATAAATGGCCGTATATGTAAAGAACATAACTGGAAGAAGCGGAGTATATTTTGGGATTTGCCTTATTGGAGCACAAATCTCATCCGGCACAACTTGGATGTTATGCATATCGAGAAAAATTTTCTTTGATAACATATTTAACACGGTGCTAAACATCCCGGGAAAAATAAAAGACACTGCAAAGTCAAGAGAAGAACTTAATCAGTATTGCAGAAGAGGTGATTTGAGGAGGAGTGCCGACGGGACCTATCCTAAAGCCTGTTACACTCTTGACAGAAATTCACGAGAAGTTTTATGTAACTGGCTTAGAGGGTTAAAATTTCCAGATGGTTATGCCTCAAATATCGGTAGGTGTGTGGACATGCATAAGCTCAAGTTGTTCGGCATGAAGAGTCACGACTGCCATGTTTTCATGCAACGGTTATTGCCTATAGCTTTTCGTGAGTTGCTTCCGCAACATGTCTGGAAGGCATTGACGGAGCTCAGCTTGTTCTTCAAGGAGTTATCTGCCGCAGTCATTACTTCTGCATCCATGGCAAGGCTTGAGGAGGAAATTCCAATTATTTTATGCAAGCTGGAGCGAATATTTCCTCCCAGTTTTTTTGACTCAATGGAGCATTTACCGGTTCACTTGCCATACGAAGCGAGCATAGCTGGTCCCGTGCAGTATCGCTGGATGTATCCTTTCGAGAGGTAAATATATACATCATTAAGATATGTTGACATTTCAAATATTATTTCATTGCGAGAAAATTGGTTAATTTTTTGTCTCAACTTTACATATAGGTACCTTAAGAAGTTAAAAAATAATGTGCGTAATAAGGCAAGGGTTGAAGGTTCTATATGCAATGCACACTTGGTCGAAGAAGTTTCAGCTTTTGCCTCGCATTACTTTGAGGGTCACGTCCACACGAGGAGCCAAAATCTTGGTCGTAACGATGACGTATGTGTGGACGAAGGAGAACCTAATGACGGTAGAATATCAATTTTTAAAGGTATCGGCCGTTCATTTGGGGGGCAGAAGTCAAGAAATCTTAGCGATATGGAGTATAATGCAGCACATTATTACATCCTAATGAACTGTAGAGAAGTCGATCCATATATTGAGTAAGTGTATACTTCAATGCTTAATTGGAACTTCTAATTTAAATTATAATATACCATAATATTTAATTGCTAACATCAGTTTTAATCCTTATCATCCCATAAGGATGTATTGTGATAGACAACGACAGATGAATCCCGACATCAGTCAAGTTGCAATTGGCAGAAGTTAGAAACGGAGTTCGCTTACTGGTTTTATGAATTTGTGAGTAGTATCACTCAATCAATTTCAATAATGGCTTTAATTTTTGAATTGGTTGTGAATAGCTTATTAATTTATAGGTAAACGGTCCATGGTCCACAACCGATAATATTTTCATTAAATGTCTATCGCAATGGCCATTGAAGACCGTAACAACCTCTACTGGCTATTTTGTTAATGGGTACAAATTTCAGATTGAACGATTAGCAGCTTCAAGAGGCACGCAGAACTGGGGCGTGTGTGTTAAAGGAGAAAGTGTTGGAGCAAATATGCAGGATTATTACGGAAAGTTAGTAGAGGTGGTTGAAGTTGAATATCCCGGTTGGCCTATGAAACGAACCGTATTGTTTCGTTGCGATTGGTTCGATCCGACAGTTCCTGTGGGCAAAAGGGTTCATAACGACTACAATTTGGTTGAAGTGAACCATCGACGAAGATTGCAGAAATATGACCCATTCATCCTTGCATCCCAAGCTCAGCAAGTGTTTTACTGCGGATATCCAAGTTTGCGCAACGACAAGCGAGATTGGTGGGCGTTTCTAAAATCGTCCCACGTTCAACAATCTTATTAGAGGAGAGTTCATCAAGTCAATCAGCCGAGTGCCCTGCATTTCAAGAGGATGAGATGGAAATGCATGCAATTGAGGATGACACAAGGGCTCCTGAAACATCACTTAGAGATCCAAATGGTGATGTCCAAGAAATTGCGGATGCAAATGTTCGGTTTCCTTCCGATGATAATGAAACTGAATCGCAGTCCGATACGGCATCGGATGTTGAACCAACATTTCACGAAACAAATGACACCGATTAAACATAGAGGTTTTTTAAATTCAAATTTATTTTATAAGTGTTAAATTTTTACATAGTCAATCATTAATCGTAATTTAATTGCATGAATCTTTAGTATTTTCAGTATGACGGGCAGAGGTAGATCTACCGACGACATATGGAGTGAGCAGGACGTAGCCTGCTGCATCAGATCACATGAGCTTTGGAGATGGAGAGTTCAGATCTCCACACATCGCACAGCCTTTGATCTCTCCAGCAGTTGGCGGTGATCCTACATTGGTATTACCATCCAGCCGATCGGCACATACCTCCGAGAGTTCTTCCACCATCGGCCGCACCGTACTTCGACTTGATGCTCATGGGCTGTAAGTATATACTAATTAAAATATATGTTTATATTTTTAAGTCAATTACTTATAAACATGCATTTTTTTAACAGATTTATTGAGCAGCATCATGTATCCAGCCACATCAGCGCCGTATTTCAGAGGCGTGCAGATCCCAGTGGCTACGATTGGCGCCACGTATCTCTAGCCACGAGGGAGTTTTATTTTTCTGAGTTTCAGGTAAACTTATTAAATACAATTTATCATGATATAAAATTTCTTAATCTTAATAAATTTTGAAACTAACTGTTTATTTTAATGCAGAAAAAGTTTACGTGGGAACCTGCCAGCCATGATGCCATTAGGGCAGCAT
This sequence comes from Calamus simplicifolius, assembly GCA_900491605.1. Lineage (NCBI taxonomy): Eukaryota > Viridiplantae > Streptophyta > Magnoliopsida > Arecales > Arecaceae > Calamus > Calamus simplicifolius. Next base: position 867,117 of record UESW01004431.1, on the reverse strand, counting down.
GGGAGGCTCTGACGGGACGCCGATACTCCGACATGCTTCATCGTTGGAGGTCATCGGGTCAGCGTCCTGCGCATGTGCCAGAGGGTATTTGGCACGAGTGGCAGCAGGCCTGGCAGTTTGATGGCTGGCGCAGGAGGTCCGCATCAGCCAGCATAAATCACCGATCCGAGAAGGGCGGTCCTGGCACGGGTCTCTCCCACCATACTTCGGGCTCCATTTCGATTCAGGAGCACAGACGGCGTATGGTAAGAAAACATAAATATTTTAATTACTAATTTAGTTATTTATAATATTTGTATTAATATCAATTTTTTTTATTGTTATAGTCTGAGCATGAGGGCGGAGATCCTGGTGAGTTTCGTCTATTCAGGGCATACACACCAGGAGGGACGGTTCTGGGTCAACACGCGATCATGGGAGGTTATGGTAAGAAATTAGATTTATGTAGTATCTGTTTAATTTCTAAAATTTTATTTCGAGAAATTTATTCACTCATTTATTGTTGATTTTATAATTTAAAGACACGAGTCGAGGAGCTTCGCTCCTAGGCATCGCAGGTCGACTCCACTGATGGGGAGACGCCCGTCGAACTCTCAGCAGATGAGAGTCGACGTGTGTTTTTGGAGGCTATTGGTGCCCAGCCGCGAGACCGCAGGGTCTATGGTCTGGGCACTAGAGCTTCTGCATATTTTCCCATTAGGCCTTCAGCTTGCGATTTTCTAGTGATATTCCTGCCAAGCATTTAGACGACATTCGGAGATCTATTGCGGAGGAGGTTCGGCAGGACGTTCGTCAGGAGGTTCGGCAGGAGGTCGAGAACGAGTTCGAGCAGCATATGCGAGGCCGAGATCAGGAGCTTGCAGACGTGCGAGATCAGATGCGTCATTTGCACGATATGGTTAGCCGCTTATCGCAGGGTCTCCAGCCTCCATGTGATCGCTCAGATTCTTGATGTATTTTTTTCTTTTTTTATGTTGTATATGAAAACTTCAAAATTTTAATATATGAATTATTTTTGGAAATTGATTATTGTTTGGATCAATAAGAGTGAAGAATGTTTCTATCAATATTTCAATTTAACAAAATTATTTTAACCATTTTAATTTTTATATTTTTTATTTTTAAAAAACTTAATTTGCGACGCATTAGCGACTGAAATTGCATCGCTAATATTTTTAAAATTATTATTAAATATTGCGATGCAATGACCTGGCGTCGCAATAATTAAAAAAAAATTTATTAGCGACGCATTAGCGACTCAAATTGCGTCGCTATTATATCTAAAATATTTTTAATAAATATTGCGACGCAATGACCATGCGTCGCAATATTTTAAAAAATTTTTATTTGCGACGCATTAGCGACTCAAATTACGTCGCTATTATAAAAATATTATTATTAAATATTTCAACGTAACTAAATGCATCGCAATATTGCGATGCAATTGAATGCGTCGCAATATTTAATAATAATTTTAAATATTAAAAATTAGTTTTAAATTTAGCGATGCATTTGGATGCGTCGCAATATTGCGACGTATTGTTGCGTTACAGAGAGTCGCAATATTGTGACGCAATTGCGACAAATGGATATTGCGACGAACATCTGAGCGTCGCCGTTATTGCGTCGCTATTGCGTCGCAATAGCATGTTTAGCGACGTAATTGCGATGCATTTGAGCGTCGCAATATTTTTTTCCCCTTGTAGTGTAAACTGAAACATCCTTTTCCAATCTTAAAACTAAACCCATTAACATCAAGTTTCGAAACAGAAACTAAATTTCTATAAAGTGAAGGAACATAGAGAGTTTGCAGTAGATTCAGGTGATGCCCAGTATCTAAAGTAAGACGATAAGTCCCTATGCCTTCAATTGGGGCCTTCTGTCGGTTCCCCATGAACAAGAAGTTCTCATTTGGGTTTATGCTCTGGATTGTAAGGAATCCCTGCATTACATTGGAAGTATGAGTAGTGGCACCAGAATCCAACCACCAAGTGTTAGAAGGAACTTCAGATAAGTTTGATTCATAAATTAGAGAAGCATAATGAAAGATACATTTCTTTTCGAACCAAGCTTTCTGTTTCAGACAATCTTTCTGATAATGTCCTTTCTTACAAAAGTGACATTTATCTTTCTTTCTTTCTTTCTTATCATTATAAGCAACCTGTGATACTTTAGTGGATGCTTTCTTCTTAAATTTCTTGGATTTTGGCTTGATAACTTTACCAGCTCCTTGACCCATTAGGTTTATGGAGTGATTCCCTTGTGCTTTCAATCTCCTTTCCTCTTGAGTAAGCTTACTGGCCAATTCATTAACATCCCATTTATCTTTAATAGTGTTATAGTTAATTTGAAAATGCCCATGCTCTTGAGGTAACGAGTTCATAATAAATTGTACCAGAAAGGAGTCATCCACAACCATTCTTAGGGTCTTAAGTCTTGATGCAATATTAGTCATATCTAGAACATGTTGCTGCATACTTCGCGACCCATCATATTTCATAGTTGTGAGTTCAGCTGTGAGTGTCCCTACAAGTGACTTATCAGCGGAATGAAAGCGCTCTTCCACAAGCTTAAGATATTCTTTAGCTGTTACACTTTCTGGAAGAGTTGATTTAATATTGTTGGCTATTGTCATTCACATGAAACTTAGACATAATCTATTAGATTTGTCCCATGCTTTATGCTTTAACTTCTCTGCCTCATTGCTAATGTCAGTAGGCTTTTCTTCTAATAGTGCCAAGTCAAGATCCAAGACACCTAAATGAAAATTGACTTGCTCACACCATTCAGAGAAGTTTAAGCCATTAAAGATAGTAACAGCAGAAGCATGTAAATGAAAAGAAACAGCTGCAAAAATATAAATGCTCACCATAAATATTTAAATTCAGATAATTAAACACAAATATATTGTAGATTTTCTTTGGGTAATACAACAATATATATATCATAATTAGAATGCTATTTAAACTTTTAAAGAAATTAATAATCTTATCATATATATATATATATAGTATCTTTGGATATCTATATAAATTTGATAAGAGAATATTAGATTTTCTTCTTTAGGTTTGTTGGTTATAGAATAATAATCCACCTTTGGGTGAATTCTTAATTTCTAACAACCAATCAAATCATTGACAACATTCTATAAAATTTCATAAATTATATGACTGAATATAAATTAGTTTGGCCACTTTGGTGACTAACTAATTAATTTAATCTTGATGTCATATTATTAAAATTTTATCTTATACTAAATATAAATTAGTTGGCCACTTTGGTGACTAACTAACTAATTTATCTTAATGTCATATAACTATACAATAATACTAATATCAAAATTTTATAAATTATATAACTGAGTATAAATTAGTTTGGCCACTTTGATGACTAACTAACTAATTTATCTTAATATCATATAACTATTCAATAATACTAGTATTATTAAAATCGAACATTCAATTTTGATAATGACAAATATAGTAATATTGTTGCATGCATTCACCGACATAAAACATCATAGATTATCAATCTGCTTCAATGTATAAATATCAATTTTTCCATACATACTAGTATAATACAATGATCTAATCTATGCATGCCATTAATTCGTAACAGGATCAGCCGGGGTTCTCCTGGCGATGAATCTTTTCATGAAATATATTATAGCCATTAATACTGTCAATCATAACTTTAAAAGATTAAACATTCATTGTTAATTCATTCCGATGAAAAATTAATCAATCATAATATACGAACAAATTATTTATTTTAGAACCTTGGCTCTGATACCACTTGTGAGCAATAAAGGATCTTCAATAAATTAATTTGTTACATATAAAATAACATACTTATCTGATGCAGAATTCATCCTAATATTATTTACCTGATGCGGATGTGGAGTTCATCATGATAATATGTAGACTTAAGACTTAAAATGTCTTCAAATAGCCTCTTATGAAGCATAATTAGTTTCTCTCCCTTAGCCTCATTCTTAGAACGATCCTTAGGCAAAGAGAGGACCAATTATTTATATATATAACGATCAATGGTATGTCCATCAAACATCAATTAATGTCTTTAATTTCTCTTAATACCTTAGCTTGATGCTAATGGCTTAATCTTTTAGACCATTAACCGGTAACCCTTCATCTTCTGGACACGCAGAAAAGTGGGTGGCCCTTCACCTTTAAGGCACGATTGAGAAAAGAGTGACTCTTCGCCTTTGTAACAATCTTGCATTAAAGAAAGATTTTGCATTAAAGGGTTAATCTAACAAAGAACGCCTGAGGCAAGAGCCCCAAATATGACTTATAATATTACATGGTTATAAATTAGATCTTATGTAACTTTTGCATCTATCCAAGTCGTATCTATGAATTATTAGAAAGTTATAACACCACTTATCTTTTGTTGTAAACTGAGCAGATTTTTCGAGCCAGACCCCTTTAGTATCACTTCTTTGGGCGAGCTTGAATCATGTGAGAAATTTCTTATGGAGGCCCTTGGGCATGTAGGAGAGAGAAAGGTCAGTCCACAATATATAAGTATATATGTATGCATACGTATATACATGTATGATACTCATAAATTTAAGAAACTTAAAAAGTATTATTGAATAAGTCTTAAGAAAAGTAAACTTAAAATTAACTTCCCTTTTTTTTTTTGTTACAAACGGGCAATCACACCAGTCTAGCGTGAGTCAAGCCCGACATATTAGAGTACAAAATCTGAGATAAAACCAAAGGACAAGCATCACCCAATCTCTAGGACCAGAAATTGGAATGATGGGCAACCCGGGCAGTTACCCAATCAGCCGCTGAGTTAGCTTCCCGGTAGATATGTCTCACCTGGATAGTAGTAGCCTGATGGAGCAAAGATCTGATGTCACATAACAAAGGTTAGCAGGCTCAGGGTCGCCGATGTCCTGTCGTAGCCAACGCACCACAGTAAAGGAGTCCCCTTCAATAATAAGATGGTGGCTGCCCAGACTACAGATAGCATAAGATATGCCAGCCCACACTGCATATAACTCAGCTAGTGGTACTGACATGTCAAGAGAGCCAAAACCACAAGCCGCAATCATCGATCCATCCGGGTCATGGATCATGAAAACCGATCCAGCCAACCGACTTTGAACACTGCCATCAAAGTTGATCTTGACAGATCCTAGTGGGGGGTTCCCAAGAAACGAAGACCGTGCATCGGTGCGCTGCCACAACAGCAGGGGAATCCCATATACTAGGTCTATAGCATCAAGGCCAGACTGATGGAGCATATACTCAGCAGAGAGGGACAGGGCTGACCGGAGTGTCCTGTGGGAAGGGGTACTAACATCGGAAAAATTTTCTTGTTCCGAGACAGCCAAACCTGGTAAGCAATATAAGCGGCCGAAGAGCTCAATTGCCGCGTGCCCCCCTGAGCATCCTGCCGAATCATCTTCAGAAAAGAAGAACGACAAGAGCCACTACTATCACTCCAGAACTGAAACCTTGCTACCTGCCAGACCAATCTGACATTGTCGCACATAAAAATAGCGTGGTCAGCAGTCTCCTCCGCCAATCCTCATAAGGGGCATATAGGCTGGATCATCATACCCCTGGATGAAAGCAAAGAGCAAGTCGGAAGATAGTCCCAAGCCAGCTTCAAATGAACAGTCGCACTCTATGGTGAATAGGAAGCTTCCTGATCCACAGGACATCCAGCATATACATAGCCTATGGCCTGTACTCCTGAATAAGATATCTAATCGGAGCACGAGTCGTATAGGACTCCTCCAGAGTCTGATGTCCAAGGCACAGTCCGGTATAAGGGGGATGGAAAGAATACGTTAGGATAGCTCTGCCCCAAATAAAGTGGCAACCCAGGAGGCATGCCAGACAGTGCGGTCCTGAGCAATTAGGTCACTGACTCTCATACCACTAGCAATGTTAGTGCTCACAAAGGTAGGCCATCGGGACAAAGGAAGATCAGCCACCCACGTATCCCTAATCACATCAACAGAAGTACCATCCCCTATCATCCACGAAACATGGGATAGAATGTCCTGAGCATGATGACACACCTCTTTCTAGAAGAAAGAGCAGGCACGAGTAGGCTGAGGAGGTGTATAAGTGGTCCAATCACCATACTTTGCACGCATAAACGAGCTCCACAAAAAGTCAGGATCAAGCAAAAATCTCGTCGCGTGCCTAGTAGCCAGCGCCTCCCTCCTCACAATGAGGGACTGAATCCCAAGCCTTCACTCTGAAATCGGCATACAGACAACATCCCAAGCCACCAGGTGGATCCCATGACCATCCTGCATCGATCCCCAGAGAAGTCTCTAAACCATCTCTCCATCCACCTCAAGCAGGTCACCGGAATGGCTGCGTTAGATAGAATGTAAAGGGAAAGAGAAATGAGCACACAACGAATAATGGTGAGCCTAGCCATCATAGATAACCCTGTGACCTGCCACACATCCATCCGAGGACGGACCCGGCGCTCAAGGTCAAGGAAGTCAGAACAACGCGGCCGTCTCCCCGTAATAGGAATACCCAGATAGGAAATCCGATCCGCCTGAACAGGGATCCCAACCTCCGCTTAATGACCTATCTCAAGGAAGGATTGGTCTTCGGGCTGAAGCAAATCATAGATTTATCAAGATTAACTTTCTGCCCAGAAGCCCTGCAGTAAGACTGAATTACTGAAGCAAACGCCGTAGCATTACTAATAGTGGCTCTCCCCATCAAGATACAATCATCAGCAAAGAGCAAGTGAGAAAGCAAGGGCCCTTGGGGACCCACACTATAGGGAACAATAGATGAGGCCTGTTGAGCCTGATGTAAAGCCCTGGAAAGAGCATCCGCTAAAAGAATGAACAGGAAAGGTGAAAGGGGGCAGCCCTGCCTGAGACCAACGGCAGAATGGAAGTAGTCCGTCAGGCCGCCGTTAACAATGATAGAGAAGGACGACCTCTGAATACAGGCTCTAATCTAGGCAATAAAAGGCTCAGCAATCCCAAACTCCTGAAGAGCTCTGTATAGGAACTCCCAGCTGACTCTATCATAGGCTCTTTCCATGTCCATCTTAATTGCCATCAAGCAGTGATGAGTAGGAGCTCTGTGGAGATCATGAGTCCCCTGCTCAGGAGAGATGATGCGAGGGATGACCACTCTCAGGCGAGAGACCAGGACCTGAGCACAAATCTTATATAGGGTGGTGCACAGACTGATAGGGCGGATATGCTGAGGCTTGGATGCATCAGGTCGCTTCGGCACCAGGACGATAAGAGTCCGATTCCAGTCAGAGGGAAGAAAATTGGCCTGAAAGACAAGCTGGATAGCCTGCAGAACATCTTGTCTCACGATAGTCCAATAATGATGAAAGAAGAAAGGGGGGAACCCATCAGGCACCGGAGCCTTATCAGGACCTAGGTTCCATAAAGCCTCCCGAATCTCCTCAGAAGAAACTGGCCTTGTAAGATAGTCGTTCTCCTCCGTAGTGACCTTAAAGGGGGTGGGCACAGGACACACAGGGAACCCAACCCCCGAGGTCTCAGACCACCGAGAGCGAAAGAATGAATAAGCTGGTTCCTAATAGCCTCAACGTTGTCCTGGACATTACCCTCCTCATCAACAAGCCGTCGAATCTGATTCGCCGCTCGGCACTTTAAGGTGACCTGATAGAAGAATCTAGTGTTCTGATCACCTTCCTTGATCCACTGAACACGGGACCTTTGCCTCCAATAAATCTCCTACTGGTGGAGGAGGGAGTGGTGGAGTGCAAGGATGGACCGGAGAGTAGTAAGGTCAGAGTCTAGAAGCCCGCCAAGCCGATCTTCCTTATCCTGTAGAGAGGCAATAGTGTTCTCTAACTGCTCAATCTGCCTAACAATGTCACCAACCTCCTCTCTATTCCACCTGGACAATCGGCGCCTTGCCAATTCAAGATGCTGGGAAAGTCTGTAAGTAGCATTCCCTCTAACTGGAGTACGCCAGACCTGAGAAATTAGGGAGTGGGCTGCAGAATAAGAGGTCCAAAATTTCTCAAATCTAAACTGGCCTCTGCTCTGAACGACAGCATCAGTAGTAATTAGGATAGTACAATGATCAGAGGCAATCCGAGAAAGATGAGTGATAGTGGTAGAAGGAAAGGACCGGATCCAATTGGCCGTGGCCAAGACCCTATCTAACGCTCTGACACTCTAGCAGCTCCATGATGATTATTGCACCAGGTAAAATGGGCACCTTGGAACCCCAAATCCAGCAGATTAACAGAGGCTATGAAAGTTTGAAACTCCAAGATAGCAGCAGTTTTCACGAACTTCCCCCCTCTCTTCTCATTAGCCTCCGCAATACAATTAAAGTCTCCAGCACACAGGGCAGGAATGCCTTGAGAAAGCAGAGAGAGGAGCTCGTCCCAGAGAACCCGACAGATCCGAAAGTCAGTGCTGGCATAAACCCCAGACAGAAACCACGGGGCAGCGATCCCTAAATAACAAGAGCCACCTGCTGGCCACAGATATGAAAAGCATCAACTCTAATATCATCAAACCTCCACAACACCAAAATGCTGCCAGATAGACCCTCGGACTCAATAGCATAAGAAGACCAGGATCTAGATATCTGTCTTCTAACAAAAGCCAGACTATCACAGACAAACGAGTCTCCAGCAAGACACAGATATCACAGTTATGAAGCTGCATCAGTCTCCCAAAAAAGGAGCGAAACGAAGGTTTCAGGGCTCCTCTAACATTCCATATAAGGATCTTCATTCAGAAGGTGGGGGCCCACCATATCCCTAACAACTCAGTAACAGGTGAGTAGGTTGTAGGGATCACTCCCTCCAAGGGATACTGATCCGGAGTATCCATAACATCTGCTGTGACTTTTGGATGAATGTCATGTTTAAGTAGAAACTATAGTATCATGGGATAGACCCTCCTCCTGCATCATCTGGGGGGCGTTGAGGGTCCATCTAAGCCCCGAGCCTCCGTAGTTCGATTAGTCATGGACCCGAAACCCCGAAAGGTCTCAGGTCCATTAAACTCAGCCATGGGCATCGATAAAGTGAGGGAGGATTGCACTATTCTTTTCCCCGAAAGTTTCCCTTTTCCTTTCTGATTATTGGAAACAACCCGTGGGGCCAGAGATTCAACAGGTTCAACAGGTCGAGCCCGCTTGAGTGGGCCCGGATTGGCTTCTTTGCGGCTCCTCGGCCTACCCGTCGATTTGTCAGAGCCCAGCAAAGCAAAGGGGTTGACTGAGATCACTGATGGCTGTTTCAGAGTAGTATCAATCCCAGCTGAGGCTTCAGAGGAAACCGACACGGCACGCCCCCTCTCAGATGACACAGGTAACAGGGAAGCCGGCACGGCGTGGGAACCCCCCCCTGAGGCACTTTGCCCATCATCGCCCAAACCATGGAACACCCCTAAATTCACCTCCTTGCTTCCAATACCAGTCTGCGCCCCAGAGCAGAGGCCCTCGTCCTCAGGCACCACAGCCCTACGAGGTCTCCGAGCAAACTTCTTCAGAGTTTGCCAAGCATCAGAATAACCAGCCCCCCGCCCCGCTTGCTGGACCTTTGAAGCAGGAGCAGCGACCGTAGCCGGAGAGGATCGCCGCCGCCGAGGGGCCGCCATCCAAGGCCCGAACAGTAGACATTTTGAGGAAGAAGCATCAGACAGAGAAGAAGAGCAGTTGCCTGCTGAGTGCATCCCACAGGCTTCACATATACCCTCCAAATGCTCGTAGACGAACTATTGCCAGAACGGCAATGCAGAGCCACGAACCCTTGCTCCCGGCCTTAGGGGTTTGCTCAGGTCCACCTGAACACAGGCGCGAGCAAACCCCCCTCTCTTTCTTTCCCTGGTAGCATCGTCTATATATTGGAAGACGCCTGCAACCGAGATGATTGAGCTGATAATCTCCTCTGACCAGTACTCTATCGGAAGGGAAGGCAGCCGTATCCACAACAAAGCAGAGGCCAAAGAACCTTCCGACGGCACAAATTGAGGACGCCATTCCTCCATTGCAATCAACTGACCGTTGGCCATCCAAGGTCTAGCAAGAGCAGTCTCCTTAGCAGAAGGATCAGTGAATCGGAAGAGGTAATGGCGGTGGGCCAAGCTGACGACTTCCACATCGTCAAAAATCCCAGCTCGCCGGAACTCCCGCAGAATGGCCTCCGTCGGGACCCAGCGCGAGTGACTCCGCGCAATCACCGCCTTCAGCCTCCACTCCGAAGATTCATCCTCCAAAAGTTGAGCCGGGACCTGGATCACCTCCGGAAACCTCCGTTCCAGATCCTTGACTTCTGCCGGAGAGGGTGAAGATGCCACCCATTCAAAACGGCTATCGAGCCTCCGATTCCAAGCCCCCGCCCCCATCCTATCTTCATCCGAAGCCGCTGGGTTGACATTCGGGATGGAAGCCATCATCCATAGGAAGCAATCAGTCCGGCACCGATGATCGCTGGAGATCGGCTGCCAAAAATTTAAAAGCACGAATCTAAAAGCATCAACAGAAACAGATCACATAGTCGCCAGATGCATAAACTCTAAAGCACGCACAAACTCTAAAGCACTCGAAACCTCGTTTGTAAGCTTAGTACAAATTATAATCAACATGATGCAGCCTGCAGGAAGATCGTATCTTGTTTTATCCTTTAGTGTGGGTCCTCTCTTCCAGCGTTGATGCTAGCCATTATGTTACAAAATGAAACAATTGGCTTCATCATGGAAACAAATCACATTGTCACAACATTAAAAAAAAAACCTTGTAGCCCACAAAAAAAAAATCATGGTAATTTCCCTACAGAACTTTTTCACAATGATCTTTGAAATATTAGAAATATATTTCAAAAAATATCTACAAATAAATATATTTTCAAAATTGCCCTCGATTTAAAATTCTTTGAAATTTTTTCTTCATGCAGGTACGTGATGTAAAGAACCATTTCATTACAGCAAACGAATTCTGCAATGAACTGTAATCCGACACGTACGTACCAATTGCAGATTTTTATGTCCTGCATTCATTGCATGTCATGCGGTCATTCACAACAACAAACATTTGATCGCAAGGTAATCTATTTAGATTATTAATAATTTAAATAAAATTCATCAGATAATTATATTTAATAATAATAATTTATTTTATAATGATAATTTATTAATATTATTATAATATTATATATGTATATTAAATATAATTAATAATATTAAATAATTTATTTAATAATTTATTTTATAAATAATTTATATTATTATTTAAAATTACTGACAATGCACAAACGCAATCCAAAGAAAATGAAGGGATGCCCGATGCGCATATTTGCGAGCGAGGTCGTCCGTGGGTCCCATAAACCACACACTATTCTGACCAACAGATCTTCGTTGGATCCAACCCTATCATGTCCCTGAAGTGCATCCTACCACCCTGCATGCCTCTCTTTCAACTTGCGGAATGATTCGATTTTAATGATCTAGATTTGTTCGGGGTCTGGCCAGGGATCCAACGGGCCTAACGGTGGACCCGCGCATGGGGAGCTGCCACGTCAGAAACTGGAACGATGCGTGGCATCAAGCGTACACCTCAACAGGGTGTAACTTGGATAGGGTTCAATTTGAACCCGGCCACCGAACTCGATTTACAGCAGTGTTTAAACTCATGTTTGCCCAATTCAAATCCAAAAGATCCGAATTTAACCCGGTCTGATTTGTAATTGATTCGGGTTAAGGTTGACCGCAACCCGAACCCGAGATAACCCAAACCTGAGGGTTATCCGAACGGAGGTAGCTTATCGGCATCGAATTTTTGGGAGCGTTGAAGGCGCCAATCGGATCAGATAAGATGGCCAATTTGAGGGCGAGGAGGATAAGGCCGTCGATCGCAGGCAAGAAAAAAGGACAAACATAAAGACGGATCATCCGCACATTTTGTTTCACTTTCCGTCTCTTCCTCTTCTTTGTTTATGACACATCCTCCTTTTCTTTGTTTCAGATAAGTCTTTTTTAATACAATGTTAAAGCTCCGAGTCTAGCTTATGCGTTCGGCAAGAAATTTTATTTTTCATTTTTGGAATCCAAAATTTGATGTTTATTTACTTTGAAAAAAAGTATTTTATTTTATTTTATTTTTTTCATCAACCCGAATTCCAACCCAAAACTAACCCTATTTGTAAAATATCAATCCTAACCCTAACCCTAACCCTATTTGTAAAACTCAATCCGAACCCGATTTTAAAAATAGGGTTAGAGTTGAAGTTTTACAATAGGGTTAGGGTTAGGGTTAGGATTAATATTTTACAATAGGATTAGAGTTAGGGTTGAGAAAAACTCGAGTTTCATGAGCTCAAGTTGCACCCCTATATGGCTACACCTCAACGGAGCTACTCTCGGCCCTCATCCCATCCGCCCCCTTTCGCTCTCATCCACGTGCGATTCCATCGGACGGTCGAGATAGGCCAATTTGTCCCATTTAAATAATGTACGCATGCATGGCCAATGGGACTTGTGTTGTGTTCGATGATATGCCAGCATCCGATGGCGTCGACTGACTTGCTGCCGATGGTGCCGCCAGCGGAGCAAGCAGAGGCCCCATCCGGCAAGCTGCCCGCAGATGTCAGGGGACGAGAACGATACCCAACACCAGTGAATGCAGGTTAATTTCGACTGTCCAATATGCGAATCCACAATTAATGTGCATTTCTCAGCTCAGTTGGTAGTGTTATTCTTGGAGCGTTCTCTTATTTTTTTTTTTTTTTTTGTACAGGTGATCACACAAGTTTAGTGCGAATCAGCCTAGATACATCAGAGGACAAAATTTAGGAAAATGAATTCAGAAAAGTTGGAGGAGAGAAACTGGATGGATGGAGAAGAATATGGTGTGGTGACAATATTCAGCTGCTTCACTAAACTTATTGGTTGAATTGGTTTTATTCACTTGACTTATTATTCTGTCCACCTGACAAGAGTTTGTTGATTTTTAAATGGGAAAAATGGATGGTTATGAACAACTATTTGAAATGGGAGAGATTCAATCGGGCGCAAAGCATGCGCACGGAGAGAATAAAACCGAACTTGTCGTCAGTTCTTGTTTACAAATGGGCTTGCCAGCTTCTTGCCCACGTCCGCACTGTCTCGTCCAATGGGTCTACCGAACCCAGATGGCATGGCTCTTGGTATTGCCATCAATCTGGCCCACAGGTTTTGTAACATCAGAAAAGCCTTTGTATACCGCCTGAACAGAACTATTTTTTCATGAAAAATCCAATGAAACCTTTCATTACTTGAAAGGCCACCATATAGTCTAACATGATTTTTTTTTTTTATACATACATCAAAGCAGACATGATAATGGATAATAATAATAATAATAATATAGTTTATCCAGTCAAACAGTCAAACGAACACGAGGCAGTCATTTACCATCCTGTTCCAATGGCGACCCTAATATTCCCCAAATCCAACGGCTTCGATCCCGTTTCTTTTCTTCAGGATGGTTTGCATCGGACACGACAATTTGTTCGTGCTGAACTCATGAATCAGTAATGCGAGACCTATGAACAAACTTTTTGATGTAAGCGGCCAAACCATTACATCTAGTGCAAGTCACCGTGCAATAGAAGCAATATATAAAGACTTTTCCTGATAACATCTCCAAAATAATTCATGATTGAAATATCTCGCTCAAAAAGCCATTCAGCTAATGTACTGAAGCTCTATTCCCTTGTGAAGCGAATCATGGAGTGTGTCGTTTAACGAAGGCAAATCCCCTTTCCTCCTCCATTTTTATTTTCTTTTTCATAAAAAATTAAAAAATATATTTATTTATTGAAAATAAGAAATAAATTTTTAATTAAATTTTTTTAAAAAGATATAATGTAGAGGATGATTGATGATGGACATTGATTGTTGATGATGAAGAAGGATAACAACAGTAATAAATCATACAGGTATGGTGGCAATGGTGATCGATGATCGAGGTATGGTGATGATGATGATAAATGATAGAGGTGATGATACTAATGGGTGATAAAAGATGGTGATAGTGGTAAAGGGGGATGGATACGGTGAAAATATGATGATAATAGTGTTGAACAACATTGAAGGGGATGATGTTGGTAAAACCAAAAATTATGCCTAATTCAATTTAAGAGAAATTCAAATCAAACAAATAGAAGAATAGCGAAGCGTACCGATATTCATTGAATCAATTTTGAATGATCATGACCTTTCAAATTTGCAGTTTATTCTTAATTCCTTATTGTTTGTTAATGGGATAAAAGCAGAGAAAAATTGTTCATCCTGCAAATCGGGGACTATAATCCCTTTTTATAGAACTGTCGATAAGACGGTTACTAATTGGTCATTTCTAATTTGGTCTCTCATTAAATTAGAAATTTTACTTAATGGTATCACACAATAATATCATGACATTCAAGCCCTTAAGTCACAAACTTTATTCCAAATTAGATTGTATTAATTTGACTTGTTTAATAATAACCATATATTTAATAATTATATTTATGCCCTCAAATATAAAAATAATTCTGACAAGTGGCATTGATGATGGATGATGATGTGGTGGTGTGGCTATGGTGGTGTGATCATGGTAGTCATGATAGTTATGATATTCAATGGCTCAGAATTGGTGGTGTTAGTGATGGATGGCATAGTCATGATGGTGTTGATGTGAGTGGTACGGTAAGATGATAAGTATGGTGGAGATATCATGGTCGTAAAGGAGAGGTATGGTAATGATGGGTGCAACACTGATAGTGGATGATAAATATATGATGGTAGCAGAGTGGTGGGTGATAAAGAGTAATTGTAGGCAGAGGTGATGGGTGGCGCATATATATATATATATAGAAAAAATACTGCTTTATTTTGAAAAAAAATAATAAAAATAATTCAAAGTTGTTTTTTCAAACTAAGTGTATATTAGAAAACCAAAAAACTTAGTTTTTAATTTTTTTATTTAAAAAATATTTGAATATAAAATTTGTGTTCTATGTTTTATAAAATAAATTTGAAAAAATACTTATAGTTTTCCATAATTGAACTAATCTAATACTATATTTAGGATTTAGAGGAGAAAGAAAAAGAAGAATTTAAAGTAGAAAAGTTAAAGAAAAAAAAAAAGATAGAGTTGAAACCCTTCAGTTATTTAAAAATTTCATAAATATAGGATATAAAGAAAGTTTTATGCCTTATCCTTGACAAGTTTGGAAGGATTGGTAACTCTTTTAAATTCTTTTTTTCATTTAAAAAACTCTCATGTAAAGCATCCCAATGTCTCTCTTCTGCTCTTCTCTCTTTTCTTTCCAAAACTTCACTTCCAAATAGGCCATAAAAGTTCCGAGTGATTCCTTAGAGTGAGGTTTTTAAGGATTTATGCTCTTCTTGTCAATTAAATAGATAATAATTATACCATGATTATGATAACCCCATAAAACAAGGATTGACCTCATAATAAATTTCTAATTAGAGAACAGGCATATGACCTCTTATAACATATTGATGTGGTTGATCCAAGATCGTCAAAGTAAACAGTAGGCAAATGGTAAACTGACAGAGCTCAACCTGTGACCCCGAGGCCCCCTCGGAGGTCCGAGGTTCCCCTCGGCCTCGAGCGTCGGCCTCGGCCTCGTGCTTCAGCCTCGGCCTCGGCCTCGTGCTTCAGCCTTGGCCTTGGTCTCGAGCCTCCATCTCGATCTGGCCACCGAAGGTGGCAACCTGCTGCCTCGTGCCACCTGACATACCCATGTGGCCCACCAACCGCATGTAGCGGCCACGTGACCCACCACTTGCCGGCAACAGCGCGCGGCCATATCCCGTTACGGTGCACACCATACGCAACCATATCCGTCTGCCACCCGCAGCGCCGCACTTGGCAGGTGGCAGGCGAGGAGGGACACCTCTGACAGACGGTTGCGATCCATCGCTGTCAGCCTTGCTTTTCGTCCATTAGTGGATAAAGGCACCTTGAAGTCAGCAACCTTCTGGAAGCGGATAAAGAGAGATCGTCGGACAGGTATAAAAGCCCACATATACAACGAGAGAAGGATCTGGAACTATAGTTCTCTAGCTCATTTCTGCTAGTTAACTCTTGTTTGTTCCCGAGTGACTGACTTGAGCGTCGGAGGGTCCCCACCAGAGCATTCGGTCTCCAGAGACTTTTCTTGCAGGAGCCCGGCAAGGGAGATCTCCATTTTCCCGACGTTCAAGGAAGATGACTTGGCGTCAACAGATTGACGCGCCAGGAAGGGGGGTCTAAAGAGAGAAAAGCTTCGAACTTGTTAGCAGCAGCTCCTCTTTCCCCGAGCTCTCAAGCAATGGCGATGACTCGAGCGCAAGAAGTCTCCACCAGTCACACCAGGGGGCAGCGTTAAGGTGCGGATCCGCTAGCGGTTGGCCGATCCACTCCCTGGCCGATGTCCCTGCACCACCACTGTAGCAGCTCCAAGAAGATCATCTCGCCGCACTCACCATGCAAGTCCAGTCCCTGGTGGCGGCGGTTCAAGTCCTACAACAGCAACCGGCGGCCATGCAGCATCCAGGGCCACTCCCATCAGTTCCGGGAGTGGTCCAGCCTAGCCAACACTCTTCTCGGGGGAGGTCTCCTGCTCGAGAAGCTTGCCATCGCCGTACTTCACTGAAGCCTCATCATCGGGAGGCCTCCAAGAGGCCCCGGTCACCCTCTCGCCACGCCAGTGCTTCTTCCAGGCGGCGGCACGGGAATGAGGCGGAGCACCCCCGTCAGCATCGCCGCCACTCTTCCCCTCCTTAGAATCCTCGAGGGAGGGGTCCTTCTGATAGAGATATAGACTAAAAGATATGCTTTATGTTATGTCTTATATTTTAATGAGAATTCATTTTGAGCAATGTGTGCCATTTACTATATATGTGCATATGTCTAGTATTTACAAAGAGTATTTGATCTAGTGTGTAGAGTACGACTTACACACAGAAGACTAGATCATCGGTTCTTTTGGAATACAAGTTTATTATTCACAGTTTTAGATGGAATTGGACACACCATCAGTAGAACTATAGCACAAATTTTTAGTATGTCTGTCTTGACTACGGGGAATGGTTTATTCTAACTATTTGTGCTAGTACACTTTGTGTGTATTGAACAGGACCCAGTTGAGTTAATTATTTTATACTAACTTTATAAAATAATTTAAAACTCATGAATATTATGATTACTTATGCTCTTAATCCAAATTCTATTTCTAGACACGTGTATGTAGTGATTATTGCTTTGATTACACATAGAGTGAGATTCTATATGAGTCAATAAACTCAGTGAGTTGGGCAATAACATTATATATATGGTGAATATTAATAGTTGAAGGAAACCACGTCCTGATAAATTGGATTGATGATATCCCCTTGAGGAAGCTTATAAGTTTTGATTATATCAAATCTTGCAAGGGATTTTGATCCCGATACATCAAATAAATTAAGTGGATAAGTCTCAAGGATAATAAAAGCTAATTAAATTATATTATCAGTAATTAAATTTAATTGGTGGATATCTGTAATCTTAACGTGGGGAGATAATAAGTATTTAATATTAAAGGCTCGAAAATATAAATTCGAATATGATTAGGAGTACAATTATAATTCTTTAGTGGAATGAATTATAATTTATGTAATTGAATCCTAACCCGGGGTAGGATTAGGAGATTTAATTATGTGGAAAGTCCTTTTCATATTTGCCTATTGGTCCCTGTTGTAGCCCTATAAATACCCTCTCAGTTGGTTGCTAGGGTTAAGGTTTTGAGAACGGTTTTGAAGAAAGAAAAATAAGAAACCCTAGGATGGCCAAGAGATCCCACCATCTTGTGAGAGAAGGAAGGTATTTTCGGGAATACGGTGGAAGGCTAAAAGGTTGAGGTCAAGCAATCGAATCAAAGTGTTCCAAAGTTTAAATATGAAGGTATGATCTTGTACTCATAGATTAGAACGGTAAAAGTTTTTTGTATTACTCATATACGCTATAGCCGTGATCTTGGGGGTATTCCGCGTTCCCCAACACCTTCGATGGCCGAATCGCTCGTCGGGCTGAGCACCGACTCGACGAGTACAACCAACGGCTGGAGGAGCTCAGCCGTCGGATCACCAACCCATCAAAGGCAGACTATGACAGCCGACCACCGCTGTCCTGCCTCATCATGGAAAAGCCGATATCAACCCGGTTTCGTCTTCTTCAGCTGGACCTGTATGACAGGACCATGGACCCCCTGGACCATTTGGAAAGCTATAAGGTCTTCATGCAGGTCCAAGGGGCAACCAATTCGCTCCTCTGCATTGCCTTCCCCGCCACCTTGAATAAGGCTGCTCGAGCCTGGTACTCCCGCCTGCCACTGCGGATTATCAATTCCTTCGGCCAGCTGGAGAGGGCCTTCTTGGCCCATTTTGATGCCTGCCGAAAGATTCCAAGGGTGGCGGACAGTCTTTTTTCCATCCAGCAGAAGAGTGGTGAGTCCCTGCGGGACTACGTCGCTCGCTTCAAAGAAGCAGCCCTAGAGGTCTATAACCTCGAGAACTCCATGGCCACCTTGGCCTTGAAGCGGGAGCTCCGTCCCTCCCACTTTGCATATTCCCTGGATAAAAAGCCGCCCGGTTCCTACGCCGAGCTCTTGAGCCGGGCCCAGAAGTACATCTGCACCGACGAGGCTGACTCCTCCCGACGCAAGGCCAACGAAGGCCCTACCAAGAAGCCGGCCCGACCAGAGCCTGCTGAAGTTTGCTCCAGGAGGCCTGAGCCTCCCCGCCGACCAGACAACCGCCCTTGGGCCCCGGCGCCGAGTGACGGCCGTTCACCCCCCTGCTTGCTCCCATCTCCCACATCTTGCTGAAGATTGAGGGCGAGTCATTCCTGCCGCACCCTCCTCCGCTGAACCCGAAGACCCCCCGCAACAAAAACCTATACTGTCGCTACCACCAGGACCACGGCCATGACACCGACAACTGTCGCCAGCTGAAGAAGGCGATAGAGGACCTTATCCAGCATGGCCACCTGGGGAAGTTCGTTCAGAGAAACAACCCTGGTGCTCCTGGCCTGTCAGCGCCTCCACCGTCGGTGATTGACAATGCTCCAACCGAGAAGACGGTGGCTGTGATTTCCTGAGGGGCAGGCAGCCCGCCCAAGAGGCCGAGGGAGGAGGGAGAGTTAGATTCTGTAATCCCTTTTTCTAAAAAGGACTTAGAGGGGGTGGTGAACAAAAATGATGATAGCATCTTCGTGTCCATGATGATCGCTAAACATCATGTAAAAAGAATTCTGGTTGATAGTGGAAGCTCGGTGGATGTTTTGAGTTACGATACTTTTGTTCGCATGAATCTGTCTCCCGACCTGCTCCGACCTGTCACCACACTCTGATGGGGTTCATCGGGGACTCTATAAAGGTCGAGGGAGAGGTCACTCTCCCTATCATGGCCGGCACGCCCCCACGTCAAAGCATAGTCTTCATGATCTTTCTGGTGGTCCGGGTGCCCCTTGCCTATAACGCCATCCTCGGAAGGCCTAGACTTAACCTCCTGAATGCTATTATCTCCACCAAAAGGCTCCTCGTGAGGTTTTCCACCAGTGAAGGAGTCGAAGAGATGCGGGGGGAGCAGAACCCACCGCCACTATGCTACCATATGGCCCCCAGTCCTCAGGGGGTGATATCTGCACCTGCACCCGAGGTGCTGGACCTCCGAGACTCGGGGAGGAGGGGGGAACCGGTCGAGCACCTACTAACCTTCCCCCTAGGGGAGGATCCAGTGTGGACCATCCAAGTTGGGGCCCTACTTCCAGAGAAAGCCCGCAGCCAGTTTCTCGCTTTCCTGCGAGCTAATGCTGATATTTTTGCCTGGTCGACGTTCGAGATGCCAGGCATCCCGGAGGAGGTAATTACCCACCAACTCAACATCAGACCGGAGTGCCGACCCGTTCGGTAGAAGAAGAGAAGCTTCGCTCCTGACAGACAAAGGGCCATAGACGAGGAGGTGCGCAAGTTGGTGGTGGCCGGTAACATTCGCAAGGTGCATTATCCCAACTGGCTGGCAAATGTCGTAATGGTCCGCAAAGCCAGTGGGAGTTGGAGGATGTGCGTGGACTTCACTGACCTCAATAAACATGCCCTAAGGACAGCTTTCCGCTACCTCGGATCAACCAGCTGGTGGATGCCACGTTCGAGCACGAGACCCTCAGCTTCATGGATGCGTTCTCGGGGTACAACGAGATCAGGATGGACTCGACCAATGAGGAGGCGACCTCCTTTGTAACTGAGAAGGGGATATACTGCTACAAGGTGATGCCATTTGGGCTGAAGAATGCGGGGGCCACCTACTAAAGGTTAATGAACAAGGTCTTTGAGGATCAGATCGGGCGTAATATGAAGGTGTACGTGGATGACATGCTGACCAAGAGTGCCCACACTGCCGACCACGTCGCCGACCTTGCGGAGACCTTTGGCAATCTCCATCGATACCATATGAGGCTAAACCCCCGCAAGTGTGCCTTCGGGGTTATAGCGGGCAAGTTTTTAGGCTTCATGGTGACTCAGCAGGGAATCGAAGCTAACCCTGACAAGATCTGAGCCATTCTGGACATGAGGCCCCTAGTTAACAAAAAGGAGGTGCAACGCCTGACTGGGAGAGTAGCAACTTTGAGCCGTTTCTTGTCCAAGTTGGCAGAAAGGTGCCTACCTTTCTTCAAGGCATTGCGTAAGGTCAACAGCTTCGAGTGGACGAAGGAGTGCCAGGAGGCCTTCGAGGAGCTGAAGAAATTTTTATCCACTCATCCACTGTTGTCCAAGCCAAGAAGCGGGGAGGAGCTTTTCCTGTATCTCGCGGCCTCCCCCGAGGCTGTCAGCTCTGTGCTTGTCCGCATGGATGCCGACGGAGCATAGAAGCCAATCTACTAAACCAGCAAAGTACTCCATGACACCGAAACCAGGTACTCCTGGACTGAGAAGATCATCTTCGCTCTGGTTGTCTCCGCTTAGCGCTTTCAACCTTACTTCCAAGCTCATCCAATCGTGGTGCTCACGGACCAACCTCTCCAGACTATCTTGTCCCGTCCTGACACCTCCGGTCGGCTAGCCAAGTGGGCCATCAAGTTGAGTGAGTTTGACTTGTCCATTCGGCTAAGGTCTGCAATGAAGTCCCAAGTATTAGCCGATTTCTTGATCGAGTGTGCTTGGGCCGAGGAGCGCCCGGAGGAGTTGCACCCAGAGGCGCATGTGGAATCTCCCATGGCTGAGAGAGTGGGGAAGGAAGACTGGGTCCTTCACATGGACGGAGCATCGAATTCTCAAGGGAGTGGAGCTGGACTCATTCTTGGGAGCCCCAGGGGGGAGGTGGTGGAGTATGCCCTCCGGTTTCTTTTCCCGGCTACCAACAATCAGGCGGAGTATGAAGCCTTGCTGGCAGGGATGAAGCTAGCCAAGGAGCTCGGTGTGGAGCATATGAGGGTCTTCACGGACTCCTAGCTTATCTCCAGGTAGGTCGCTGGGGAGTACGAGGCCAGAGACCCGACTATGTCTTGTTACCTAAGTAAGGTACAATCCCAGGCCTCTTGGTTTTCCTACTTCCGTGTCGGCTACATTCCCTAGGCGAAGAATGCCAGAGCTGATGCGCTGTCCCATTTAGCCACTTCGGCCAATGGGACCTTGGGAAGAACGTACGTGGAGCACCTGCAAGTCTCGAGCATTGAAGCAGCGGAGGAGGCTCTGCCGATCGAGCAGCAGCCCTCTTGGATGGATGCCTATGTCCGATATCTGACTGATGTCATCCTCCCCGAAGACCCAGCTGAGGCTAGGCTGCTCAAACGGTGGGCCCTAAAGTTCCTGATGATGGATGGGAGGCTCTACCGAAGGTCATTCTCGTACCCTATCCTCAAGTGTTTGGCCTCGCGGAAGCTGATTACATCCTGCGAGAAAGCCATGAAGGCATCTACGGAAGTCATCTGGGGGACAGAGCCCTGGCATACAAGGCCCTGTGGCAGGGTTACTACTAGCTGACCATGAGGGAGTACGCGGTCGAGCTCATCAAGAAGTGCGATAGTTGCCAGCGCCATGCTAACATCCAGTGGCAACCAACGTCTTAGCTGACCCCCCTGGCGGCACCTGGGCCTTTCGCTCAGTGGGATATGGACATCTTGGGGCCGTTCCCTCCAGCCTCCGATCAGCGCAAGTTCCTGTTGGTGGCCGTTGACTACTTCACCAAATGGATCGAGGCTGAGGCACTCGCCAAGATCATCGAGGGCAAGGTGAGGTCCTTCTTCTGGAAATCTATCATATGCCAGTTTGGGCTACCGCATACCTTGGTCACTGACAACGGCCGGCAGTTCAACAGCACACCCTTCCGAGGATTTTGCACCGAGCTAGCCATTCATCAACGGTTCACTTTAGTAGGGCATCCTCAGACCAACGGAGCGGCTGAGGTGACCAACCACATTATCCTTCAAGGACTTAGAGCCTGGCTAGATGACTGTAAGGGACGATGGGTGAAGGAACTCCCCAATGTGCTATGGGCTTATCACACAACGCCGCGAGCCCGACTGGCGAGACTCCCTTCAGCCTTGTCTTCGGATCTGAGGCAGTCATTCCGATGGAAATCGGCTCTCCGAGTCCCAGGATGGAAGCATACAGTGAGGAGGACAACCCGAACCAGTTGTGGGCCAACCTAGACCTGGTGGAGGAGGTGCGGGACCGAGCGCAACTCCGGATGGCAGCCTACCGGTAGTGAGCAGCCAGATATTACAATGCTCGCATCCGCCCCAAGACCTTTTTGCCGGGGGACCTAGTCCTTCATCGAGCTGAAGTTTCAAAACCGACGGAAGGAGGCAAGTTAGCGCCGAACTGGGAAGGACCCTATCGAGTCATCAAGGCGCTCCATTACGGAGCATACAAGATCGAAGGGCTGGACGGAAAGCCACTCCTACAAACGTGAAACGCTGACAACCTCCATCGGTATTATCAATAGTGTACTCTCTTTTTACATTGAATTTCATACTTGCATTCTTCTAGGCCCTTGCCCTGCATTTAATATTAACAAACATGAGTTCAAGTATCCCAGTTTCCCAGCAAAAAGCCCAAGGCCAACTCGGCACAGAAAGTCCAATGTACCATTGGCATCGAAGACCGGTGTACCATTGGCTCCCAAAAAGCCTGAGGCCAGCTCGGCATAGAAAGTCCATGTACCATTGGCACCGAAGACCAGTGTACCACCGGCTCCCAAAAAGCCTAAAGTTAGCTTGACACAGAAAGTCCAATGTACCATAGGCACCGAAGACCGGTGTACCACCGGCTCCCAAAACGCCGGAGGCCATCTCGGCACAGAAAGTCCAATGTACCATTGGCACCGAAGACCGATGTACCATTGGCTCCCAAAAAGCCTGAGGCCAACTTGGCACAGAAAGTCCAATGTACCATTGAAACCGAAGACCGGTATACCATTGGCTCCCAAAAAGTCCGAGGCCAACTTGGCACAGAAAGTCCAATGTACCATTGGAACCGAAGACCGGTATACCATCGGCTCCCAAAAAGCCCGAGGCCAGCTCGGCACAGAAAGTCCAATGTACCATTGGAACCGAAGACCGGTATACCATCGGCTCCCAAAAAGTCCAAGGCCAGCTCGGCACAGAAAGTCCAATGTACCATTGGTACCAAAGACCAGTGTACCATCGGCTCCCAAAAAGCCTGAGTTTTTCTCGGCGTTCCAAGGCCGATGTTCCATCGGTCCCCAGAAGCCCGAGTCTTCTTCGGCATTCCAAGGCCGATGTTTCATCGGTCCCCAGAAGCCCGAGTATTCCTTGGCGTTTCAAGGCCGATGTTTCATCGGTCCCCAGAAGCCCGAGTCTTCCTTGGCATTCCAAGGCCGATGTTTCATCGGTCCTCAGAAGCCCGAGTCTTCCTCGGCATTCCAAGGCCGACGTTTCATCGGTCCCCAGAAGCCCGAGTCTTCCTCGGCGTTCCAAGGCCGACGTTTCATTGGTCCTCAGAAGCATGAGTCTTTCTTAGCTCTCCCAAGGGTCCGGCCCTATATAGCTAAGTCAAAGTCACTCGTACATGAGTAGAAACTACCCCTCGGTGCCGATGAGGCCCCTAAGGGTCCCACGTCAGCAACCCAAAGGTTCAAAAGCGATACAATGCAGTTGGTCAAAAACAATTCCATTAATGATAGCGTTTATAAAATGCCGACTGGGTCGGACTTTATACAAAAACAATGAAAAAGCAGTACAAAATCAAAGGCCGGCACCGGGCTCGTCATCAGAAGGGGCCCCCTCAGACCCTTGGTCCAGCTTTATGTCCATGGCCTGAGGGAGGTCCAGAACCCGGGCCACCTTCTTCCTGGCATCACGGAACCCCTAAAGATAGGCGTTCGCGTTGGCTTTGGCCGTCTCGTCGGCAAAGCGGTCGGATTCCTTAAATTCTTCAACCGCCGCTATGGCCCGAGCCTCGGCGGTGGCCTCTGCTTCTTGGGCTCGCGCTTCTTTCTCCCCTGCCAGGGTGGCGGCCCTCACCTCAGCCTCCTCGGCACGCATGGCCCTCACCTTGGCCACTTGGATGGTCGAATTTAGCTCAAGGATGTGGAAGTCCCGGTCCTCGATTGCGCTCTTGGCCTCCCCCAACTGGTTTAGTGCCGCCCGGAGCTTGTTGGCTTCAGCCTCCGCTCTGTTGGCAGCCTCCCTCGCCTTGGCAGCATGGTCAATTCTTGTTGCCTCTAAGGCCCTTTCCGCTGCCTTGAGGGCCTTCTCTGCTGCCTCGGCCCGGGCCTGAGCCTCCTCGGCGTCCCGCTGGGCCTGTTGGATGATGGCCTCCTCTTCACCAATAACTTCCCTAGTGGCCACCAGAGAGTTTGTCACCTGCACTCAAGGTGTCAGCTATGTAAACTGTTGAATATTTGAAGCCAAGGGTGAGGAAGATCACTTACCCGGACAAGGGCTGAGAAGGCCTCCCTGAAGAACCTGGTTGCACCCAGGTTCCGGAGTTCCTCCTGAAACTCAGGTTGGACGACCTGAGACATGAGCCATTCTGCCCGGTGCCCATCGTTCATCAGAGAAAATCCGCGAGGGGTCGGCCCGACCCTGCTCCCTTCGGCGGCCTCAGCGTGCTCAGGCTCGTTGTGTGGGGGCTGCCCGCCGGTGCTTCCCCCAGAGGCGGGCTCACTGCCGCTGGTGGCTCTGTGTTGGGGCCCTGCTCTGCCTCCACCGGGGCTGGCTCAGCAGGCACTTGGGGCTCCTTAGTTGCCCCCTCCTCTCTCACCCCCTCCGGTGGGATGTCGGTTGTCAAGTCCACTGGCACGATTGGAGGTTCTTGGCGCTTGGGAGGCGGTGAGACCCGCACCATCGGATGCTTTGGCACCGGGGCCTGCTGCCTCTCGCTTGGCCCTGCCTCGGCCCTCATCCTCTTGACGGCTGCCTTCCTAAGCTTAGTGGCCGGGACCTTCATCGCTGCGCAGCATCAGTCGGAGTTAACAAAAAAAGGGGGGGGGGGGGGGGGGAAGACAAAAGTTAGTTTGGCTAAGTGCGAGGACGTCTATTACTCACCGCTCCGGGTGGTGAGGCCCGCCAGCCGAAGATTGTCCTCTAACAGGAGTAGGGTATACCTAGGGATGTCAACGGTCAACAGCTGCCCCCGTATTTCTTTGTCTCCCAGGAGAATGGTGGAATTCATATTGGGTCGGAGGTTAGGATCCCCCCACCCGGGCTTAACTTGATCAAGATCCACAAAAAAGAACTGGGACTTCCATCCCTTAACAGAAGAGGGGAGGAGCAATTTAAGGACACGATCGGATTGGGGCTGGAATAGCCACCAACCCCCTGCTGCCTAAGGGTGTAAAAACAGTGGAAGAGGGAGAGTCTGGGTGTGTTGCCCAGATGTAGCAACCCAAGAGGGGGGTGAATTGGGTATTTAAAATTAATTACTAGCGCAGATATGTGCTTAATCACTAGTTAAAAATTAGTTCGCAGCGGTGTAGTGAAGTGCACGAAACAAAATCACACAGAATAAGCAATCACAAACACAAGAGGGTTTATAGTGGTTCGGTGCCAAACTCAGCTCCTACGTCCACTCCCCAAAAATCCTTTGAAAATTTTACTAATCGTATCACAACGATTACAACCCCTAGCCTTCCCAGCTAGTCCTCTTGTTTCACAGCACAAGATAGCCAAACCCCTAGCCTTACCCAGCTAGTCCTTTTGTTTAACGGTACAAGGAAGCCAAACCCCTAGCCTTACCGGCTAGTCCTCTTGTTTAACGGTACAAGGAAGCCAATCAACAATCTAGGGTTATCCTTAACCTTATTACAAGAAATTTCAGAATAGATAACAGATAGCTCATAACTTGAGCAAATATTCAAAGAATACTTTACAAATTTGAAGCAAATCTTCAGCAATGAATGTGGATCTCCATGGTAGCTGAAGCTTTGAATGCTTTACCGGATCTGAACAACTTGAGCAGTGATTGAGATTTATCAACTTCAATACACAAGAACTTGCTTTCCAACACTCCGAAAAATATGCAATGAACACTCTCTTTCTTGATTTCTTTCTTTTCTTTTTCTTTTTTCAGATTCGTCATTGTGTTCCTCTGATCCTAGCTATTTAAACCAAAAAAAATGTCTGTTAGACACATTGATTGCATTTAATCCTTTGATGAGGAAAGATCTCTATCAAACACCAAAAGAGCAAAAGTCAGTCATCATGAAAATGGAAATATACTTAAAGAGAGAGAGAGAGAGAGAACATGTAAGAGTGCAAAGTGGTGGTTGGCTGGAATTAATTTTCCATCTAGCTTCTTTGAAGATGTCCGGCTCATGGAGAAGAAAGAAAAGGCTCCAAGCTAGCTATACAAATCCAACTAGCTATCTAGCAAAGCTCCATGGCAAGAGGAAAAAATCAGCCATGAGAAGGGAAAAAAGCAGTTAGCTCTCAAGCTAACTCTTCCCTTCATGCACACGGCTAGGATTAGCTTCCAGGAAAAATAGTTAGCTCTATTGCTAACTTGTTTTGACTAGTGCATGGCTTGGAGATGAAAAAAATTCTGCCACAGATAAAAGTAGTTAGCTTTCTAGTTAACTATTTCAAAAGTGCATGAGGCCAGGAAAAAAGTAGTTAGCTCTCTAGCTAACTCAATTCAAAGATTCATGTGGCCAGAAAGAGAGAATGAGTTAAAGTAGTTAGCTCTTCAGCTAACTAGATGAAAAGTTTCATGCATCAAGAGAAAAAGTAGTTAGCTATTTAGCTAACTGAATTTAAATTCACGCGGCTGGGTGAGATGAAAAAAATAGAATAGTTAGCTCTCCAGCTAACTAGATAAAAAGTTAAATGCATCATGATAAAAAGTAGCTAGCTTCCTAGCTAACTGAATCCATCATTCACACGCCCAAGAGAGAAAGGAGTTAGCTTTCCAGCTAACTAAATTTGAATTTCATGGTGCCGCCCAAAGGAGTAGCTAGCTTTCCAGCTAGCTTAATTGGAAGACAATTCGGCCAAGAAGAAAATCTGCAAGAAATAGTTAGCTCTCAAGTTAACTCTTTTCAAATATCATTCGGCCAAGGAAGAAAATGAAACGAAATAGTTAGCTTCTCAGCTAACTGCAGCAAGCTTCCACACGCCCATGAAGGAGGGAGTTAGCTTCTCAGCTAACTAAATCCAAAGACTGTTCGATCAAGAGAATTCTGCATGAAATAAGTTAGCTCTTTAGTTAACTAAGAGTGGAGGGGAGTTAGCTAACTAGCTAACTTATTTCTTCAACCATTCGGCCAGCATTCCCTACGCAAAAATAGTTAGCAAGGAGTGCAAGTCCCGGTAGCTAAAAGGAAAAACAAGCTAGCTAGCTAGCTAGCTCATGAAGTCATGCAAATGCCCCTGGGAAGACTGAATCATTTAGCTATATTCAAGATAAGAGAAAATAAGTTACCATGTAACAAATAAAATTTCGTTGGATATGACTCACCTGTACGATGTTTGTATGTCCTTGCATTATTCTTAATTTTCATAACAAACTTAGTCTTAATTATTTTGGAATCATCAAAATTAATCTAGGGGCCAACTATCTCCCCTTTTTGATGATGATAAAACCATTAAGCATGCAAAAAATATGTAATCTCCCCCTGAATATATGGAGTGCATGACTTTCTCCATAATTTCATTTATGCATTATTCTTCTCTCCCTTTTTGTCATTGATCAAAAAGACGATTTGAGGAATATGCAATAATCCAACGTATAATTCATGAAGATAAGATGCATAGAATATTCATATTAATACATTGTCAAGTCAAGCATAAGATAAATATTACAAACCATTGTCCTAAACATTCATCACTCATAGGACAAATATTACAAGCATCATACAAAATAGAACAAACATAATGTAGTCATTTATCATCATCTGAAGAGATAACTTTTGGTTGCTGAGAGGATCCGTCCGGTCAACTGGACGGTCCAGGGACATCATCTGACTATTGCGAAGGAGGCATCCATAGGTTTGGATGAGAGAATGATGCATCAGGAGCTGAGGCAGCAGAGAGAGCAATGCAGGTTTCTACGAGACTTCTAAGCTTCACGGTAGATGTGTTCAGGTGATCAAAAGCATTCGTTGCATCCTTTGCTCGGCTTTCATTAGATTGCATTTGATAAGTCACCCATTCAGCTTTAGTTTTAAAGTTTTCAAACTTGGATTTCAATAGGTTGACTTCTTTGAAAATATGATCCATCAAAGAATCATTATGGTGGAACACTCGGCCATTAAGAACATTAACATCATGGACAAGTTGATTTTGAGTCACAATTAATTGGGAAAGAGTTTCAAAAACTGAGGAGATATGGGGTACCATAGTGAAGTCATTAACAGATGAATTGCTGTCACCGGTACTCCAACTCAATTGAGCAATGGAAAGTTCACGGATAATCTGCTGAATCTGTTCTTCACAGACTTGCACGGTAGGAAGAGTAGAAGTTGAGTTGCCATATCGATTTGAAGATTCGGGTACATTAGGAGGTTCAGTTAAAAATGGATTTGGTTCAGTCATTCCAGCTAAGAATAGATTGGGTTGATGAAAATCAAAATTAAAGAAGTTTGGAGGAGAACAAGCAGGTGGAGATGGATCCGAAGGTACTAAATTTGTTGGTTGAGGAGTAGGTTTATCACTAGTTCTAGACCTAACTTTGGTCCATATTCCATTTCGTTTAGCATAATCCATACGGTGGAGGGAATGAGCATTAAATACATCAGTATGATGCAATGCTACACTCGTTTCTCCTTTGAGTTTCACATGGTAAAATTCAAACACGTAGGTGAGAAATATCCTGTATGGTAATGCAGCTTTAGATCTACCTACAGCTTCTTTCATTATTATCATCATTAATTCAGAAAAATTTAAAGGAGTTTCTTCTAATATATCAAACATTATACATATATCTCTATCAGTTACAACATTAAACGATCCGGCACGAGGGGCAAAAATCTTTGCAATGATGCTATGTAGCAATCTATTTTCAACATATAACATGTTTGCATCAAGATTAACTATATTAGCATCATCATCCTCTAAGCCTAAAATCGTTGCAATTTTATAGTTTCTTTCACTTGGGAAGTTTACTAGAATGCCATTTGACGGAATACCTAAGGTGGAACCTAGCATTTCACTATCAAATTGGATTTTAACATTTTTGACAATTGAGGCTATGGTTCCATCACCAAAATTTATATTTTCATAAAACTCATGTATTAAATTTGGAAAGATAGGCTTTTAGTGGATAAAAGATTTGACCAACCTTGAGATGCGAGTAGTTTTCCTATCTTAAACTCTTCTTGTTCTAAGAAATTAAAATATACTAACCTTCCATTTGCTATTGATCTAGTGGTAATGGTTGGAAAGATACATCTTGAAGAAGAAGAAGGCTTCTTTGAAAGATCGGAGGACTCATCTCTTGAATGAGTTGATTTCTTCTTTGGAGTCATTCCCTTTCTTCTAGATGTGGAAGGATTTGAAACTTGAAGAAGAAGAATGAAGGAAGGAGTGGAGACAGTTTGGAGAAGGCATGGAGAAGAAGAGAAGAAGCCGGTTGGAGACAAGTTTTCTTGGAGAAAACGTGTGAAGAGAAGAGGGACAAAATGATTTTATATGAAAATCTAAAGCGGTTAACTGATCAGGTGGCTGGTTGGTTGCCTAGTCAGTTAACTACTTTAAAGAAATCCAAGAAAAGGTAGGTGGCCGGTTGAGTGGAATTAATTGAAGTAGATTTCATGGTAGGGAGATGGACAAAGCCAGTTAACTAGTACACACTAAAAGACGAAAGCAATGATTGCAATTTAAAAGA
Organism: Calamus simplicifolius; assembly: GCA_900491605.1. NCBI lineage: Eukaryota > Viridiplantae > Streptophyta > Magnoliopsida > Arecales > Arecaceae > Calamus > Calamus simplicifolius. The sequence goes on along the minus strand of UESW01004431.1, from coordinate 836,793 downwards.
TATTTCATGAAGGGATTTGATTGATTAGATTAAGATTAGTAAAGCAACACATGTTAACCATGATTTTTAATCATAAAGTCAAGTACCACAAGCATAATTAATTAAATAGATGGATCAATCATTCCATGTTCCCTTCTAATTTCATAAAATTTCGATTCTTCTAATGGTTTAGTAAAAATATCTGCAAGTTATTTTTCAGTACCTAAGAATTCTAGTACAATGTCACCATTATTAACATGATCCCTAATAAAATGATGTCTAATTTCTATATGTTTAGTTCTTGAATGTTGAATGGGATTCTTAGTTAAATTAATTGTACTAGTGTTATCATTTTATTGGTATGCCTTTCTGTTTGATATATAATCGTCTAGCTGCTGCTTAATCCACAAAATTTGAGCACAGCAACTTCCAGCTGCAATGTATTCGGCCTCGACCGTAGACAATGCTACTGAAGTTTGCTTTTTGCTAAACCATGAGATTAAGTTAACACCTAGGAATTGGCAAGTTCCACTAGTTAATTTTCTATCTAATTTACATCCAGCAAAGTCTGAATCAGTGTATCCTATTAAGTCAATGCTAGATTGTCTGTCATACAAAAGTCTTAAATTTTTAGTTCCATTTAAATATTTAAATATCTTTTAACAGCAAGCAAGTGTGATTCTTTAGGATTAGCTTGATATCTGGTACACATGCAAACACTAAACAAGATATTGGGTCTACTAGCAGTTAAGTATAATAAAGATCCTATTATGCCTCTATAAAGTTTTAAATCAATAGATTTTTTAGAATTATAAGATTCAAGTCTACAAGATGAGCTCATAGGGGTACCGATACTCTTAGATGTCTCCATGCCAAACTTTTTGATCATTTCCTTGATATACTTGGATTGGCTTATGAAGATCCCGTCTTTGCTTTGCTTGATCTGAAGTCCGAGAAAATAATTTAATTCTCCCATCATACTCATCTCGAACTCTCCCTGCATAAGCTTAGCAAAGTCCTTGCATAAAGAATCATTAGTGGCACCAAAAATGATATCATCTACATAGATTTGAATAATTAAAATATCATTATTTTATCTTTTAATAAATAGAGTTGTATCTATGTTTCCTCGAATGAAGTCATTACTAATCAAGAATTTGCTTAACCTCTCATACCAAGCCCGGGGTGCTTGCTTCAAACCATACAAAGCTTTGTTTAATTTAAATACGTGGTTTGGAAACAAGTGGTTTCAAAGCCAGGTGGTTATTCCACAAAAACTTGTTCAGCAATGTATCCATTTAGGAAGCGCTTTTAACATCCATTTGATATAGTTTAAAATTCATAAAGCAAGCAATAACAAGAAGTAATCTGATAGCTTCTAATCTAGCAACAGGGGCATAAGTTTCATCAAAATCAATTCATTCTTCTTGATTATAACCCTTAGCTACTAGTCTTACTTTATTTCTAATTATGTTACCATGTTCATCCAATTTATTTCTAAAAACCCATTTAGTTCCTATAATTTGATGATCATGAGGTCTATCAATAAGAGTCCATACATTATTTCTTTCAAATTGATTAAGTTCTTCATGCATTGCATTTATCCAATCAGCATCATTTTTAGCTTCATCATAGCATTTAGGTTCAATTTTAGAAACAAATGCTAAGTTATTATAAGTATCTCTAAATGACAATCTTGTCCTAATTCCTTGAGATAATTCACCAATAATTTGATCTTTAGGGTGACTGTGAACATACCTCCATCCCTTTTTAAATCATCATTACCTTGTGAGGCTTCAGGTGGATTAGTGTTGCTTTCTTCATTTACCTCTTGTGTATCTGAATCCTCCTTGTCCTTCAAGGTGATATCTTTGAGTTGATCGTCAATTTCATCTACATCATTTATACCTTTTCTCTTCCTTAATGGAAGATCATTAGATTTATCAAAGATAACATGAATTAATTTTTCAACTACTAAATCTTTTTGTTAAAAACTCTAAAAGCTCTACTATGTAAAGAATAACCGAGAAAAATTCCTTCATAAGATTTAGCATCAAATTTATCAAGGTTTGTTTTTCCATTATTTAAAACAAAACAACGGCATCCAAAAACATGAAAATAACCAATATTAGGTTTTCTTCCTTTCCAAAGTTCATACAGAGTCTTTTTTCAAACAAGTCTGATTAATGCATGATTTAAAACATAACATGCAGTGTTGATAGCTTCAGCCCAAAAGTATTTTGGGAGATTACTCCCACACAACATGGTATGAGCCATTTCATCTAAAGTTCTATTCTTTCTTTCTACTACATTTTGTTGAGGTGTTCTAGGTGCAGAAAAATTATGTTCAATTCCATTTTCATTACAATTTTTTTTAAAATATTGATTTTTAAATTCTTTTCATGATCACTTCGTATCGATAAAACAGAAGAATTATTTTCATTTGTAATTCTTTTAAATAATTTTTGAAATGACGAAAATGCTTTATCTTTACTAGCTAAGAATAAAACCCATATAAAACGAGAAAAATCATCAATCACGATAAAACCATATCTTTTTCCTCCTAGACTAGTCACTACAAGAAAATACTGAAATAGCGACGCAAATTTAGCGACGCAATTATGCGTCGCTAAATTGCGACCACTTTGCGACGCCTCTGTGATAATAAAATATTGCGACGTAATTAGCGATGCATTAGCAACTCAATTAACCAGAAACTCAGAAAAAATTAATTTTTTAATATTACGATGCAAATAATGCATCGTAATATTTTTAAATTAATTTTTTATTAAATATAAATATCGAAGAAAAATATTGCGATGCAACACATTGCATCGCAATATTTTTAAAAGAATTAAATATGTTAAATAGCGACATAATAAACCAAAAAAATAGAAAAATTATTTTTAATTTAGCGACGCACCAATTGCGTCGCAAATAATTTAAATAAAAATAAATTTTATAAAATTTAAATATCAAAAAAAATATTGCGATGCAACACAGTGCGTCGCAATGTTTTTAAAAGAATTAAATATATTAAATAGCAACGCATTAGCGATGCAATAAACCAAAAATTAAAAAAATTATTTTTAATTTAGCGACGCACCAATTGCGTCGCAAATAATTTAAATGAAATTAAATTTTTTAAAGTAGAAATATTAGAAAAAATATTGCGACGCAACTCAGTGCGTCGCAATGTTTTAAAAAAAATTAAATATTTTAAATAGCGACGCATTAGCGATGCAATAAACCAGAAAATTAGAAAAAATATTTTTTAATTTAGCAACGCAATAATGCGTCACAATTATTTTAAATAAAATTAAATTTTATAAAGTATAAATATGAGAAAAAATAATTGCGACGTAACACAGTGCGTTGCAATATTTTTAAAAAATTAATTATGTTAAATAGCGACGCATTAGCGACGCAATAAACCAAAAAATTAATTAAGAAAATTATATTTTAATATAGCGATGAACTTATTGCATCGTAATTATTATAATTAAATTTAATTTTTATGTAATATAATTATCATATTAAAAAATTACGACGCAACCCTTTGCATCGCAATGTATTTAAAAAAAGTAATTATGTTAAATAGCGATCGGTCCAAAATCGATCGTGACTGATCGGAATAAGGGCTTGGATCAATCGCAACCCTCGGATCATCGCCGATCGGATCGATCGCCACGGTTCAAGATCGGTCGTGGCCGATTGGGATCAGGGCTTGGATTGATCGCAACCGTCGGATCGTCAGCGATCTCGGACCGATCGCATCGGTTTGGAATCGGTCATGGCTGATCGGGATGAGGGCTTGGATCGATCGCAACTGTCGGATCATCGCCGATCGGACCGATCGCCACAGTCCGAGATCGGTCGTGGCCGATCGGGATCATGGCTTGGATCGATCGCAACCGTCGGATTGTCGCCTATCGGATCGATCGCGACGGTTCGAGATCGTTGATCGCCGACCAGGATCGATCGCGACGGTTCAAGATCGTTGATCGCCGACCGGGATCGATCAGGGCTTCGATCGATGGCAACAGTCGGATCGACGCCGATCGATGCAATCACCACGGTCCGAGATCGGTCATGGACGATCAGGATCAGGGCTTGGATCGATCGCAACCGTCGGATCATTGCCGATCGGACCGATCGCCACGGTCCGAGATCAGTCGTGGCCGATCGGGATCAGGGCTTGGATCGATTGCAACCGTCGGATCGCCAGCGATCTTGGACCGATCGCAACGGTCCGGGATCGGTCATGGTCGATCGGGATCAGTGCTTGGATCGATCGCAACCGTCGGATCGTTGCCGATCGGACCGATTGCCACGGTCCGAGATCGGTCGTGGCCGATCGGGATCAGGGCTTCGATCGATCGCATCCGTCAGATCGTTGCCGATCGGACCGATCACCACGGTCCGAGATCAGTCGTGGCCAATCGGGATCAGGGCTTGGATCGATCACAACCATCGGATTGCCAGCGATCTTGGACCGATCGCAACGGTCCATGATCGGTCGTGGCCGATCGGGATCAGGGCTTGGATCGATCGCAACCGTCGGATCATTGCCGATCGGACCGATCGCCACGGTCCGAGATCGGTCGTGGCCGATCGGGATCATGACTTGGATCGATCGCAACCGTCGGATCGTCGCTGATCTCGGACGGATTGCAATGGTCCGAGATAGGTCATGGCCGATCAGGATCACGGCTTGGATCGATCACAACCATCGGATCGTCGCCGATCGGACCGATCGCTATGGTCCGAGATCGGTCGTAGCCGATCGGGATCACGGCTTGGATCGATCGCAACCGTCGGATTGTCGCGTATCAGATCGATCGCGACGGTCCGAGATCGTTGATCACCGACCGGGATCGATCAGGGCTTCAATCGATGGCAACCGTCGGATCGACGTCGATCAGTGTGATCGCCATGGTCCGAGATCGGTCATGGACGATCGGGATCAGGGCTTGGATCGATCGCAACCATCGGATCATTGCCGATCGGACCGATCGCCATGGTCCAAGATCAGTCATGGCCGATCGGGATCAGGGCTTGGATCGATTGTAACCATCGGATCGCCAGCAATCTTGGACCGATCGCAACGGTCCGGGATCGGTCGTAGCCGATCGGGATCAGTGCTTGGATCGATCGCAACCGTCGGATCGTTGCCGATCGAACCGATTGCCACGGTCCGAGATCGGTCGTGGCCGATCGGGATCAGGGCTTCGATCGATCGCAACCGTCGGATAATCGCCGATTAGGATCGATCATGGCTTGGATCGATTGCAACCGTCGGATCACTTATAATTACTCAAAAAAAAATTATGAAAAAGTTTAAAAAAATATTAAAAAATTATTGCGACGCCGTAGCGATGCATTTTAGCAGAAAAATTAAACAAATATTGCGATGCAATGTAAGCATCGCAATTATTTTTAGTAAAAATAATTTTTATCAGTATTAATAAATAAAAAAAAATATAATATTGTGACATATAATTTGTGTTGCAATGTTTTTTAAATAAATATATCTAATTAAAAATATTAAAAAATTATTACGATGCAATAAGGTGTCCCAATTATTATCATAAATTATAAATATTATCATTAATAAATATTTAAAAATTTTTGCGACGCCGTAGTGACGCATTTTAGGAAAAAATTAAACAAATATTACGACGCAATGTATGCGTCGCAATATTTTTAGTAAATAAATTTTTCAGTATTAATAAATTTTTCAGTATTAATAAAAATATTAAAAATTATTGCGATGTAATTTTATGTCGCAATTATCATAAATTATAAATATTATCATTTATAAATATTTAAAAATTATTGCGACGCACTGCTTGCATCGCAATTATTGTAATAAGTTATTATTTTAATCAATTAAAAATATTAAAAAAATATTGCGACGCCTTAGCGACGCAATTCCTAGAAAATAAAAATAGATTTCCCGTCGGACATTGGTGCCAAGTTAGCGACGCATTAGCGACGCAATTATTTGAGTCGCTATTTTTTATAAAATTATAATAAAACCAGATTAACGATGGATTAGCGACGCATTAATGCGTCGCTAATATATAATAAAATTAAAAAAAAATTGCGACCATATTGCGATGCAAATTATTGCGTCGCTAATTACTTATATAAAAGCGGGCCTTCTCTTCTTCTTCTTCCCCGTCTTGACCTAGCCGCCGCCGTGCTTAAAAAATTTCCGGCTTCCACCTCGCTGCTCCGGCGCCTTCCCTCTGGTGCTCCGGCTCCCCGGCGTTCTCCTCCGACTCCGCGTCTTCTCTCGACCAAGGTAAGCCCCCACACTCTCTAAATTTTTTTTTTTTAATCATTTCCCTCCGGCCACGGCCAAGACCGTGGCCGTCTTCTCCGGCCACGGCCGCTGTGGCCAGGCCACTGTCACAAAAAAAAAAAAAATTCTTAACAGGGGGGAACCCCCTCGCCCCCCCCCCCTTTTTTCTTGTTCGGCCACGACCGTGGCCGCGGCCGAACAAGGCGGCCACGGCCACTGCCGTGGCTGGCAGTGGCCAGGCCACTGTCACAAAAAAAAAAAAATTCTTAACAGGGGGGGGAACCCCCCGCCCCCCCTTTTTTCTTGTCCGGCCACGGCCGTGGCCGCGGCCGGACAAGGCGGCCACGGCCGCTGCCGTGGTCGGCAGTAGCCTGGCCACGGTGGCCAGGCCACTGTCACAAAAAAAATTTCTTAACAGGGGGGGGGGGGAAACCCCCCCCCCCCCCCCCTTTTTTTCTTGTCCAGCCACGGCCGCTGCCATGGCCGTCTTCTCTGGCCACGGCCACTGCGTGGCCGGCAGTGGCCTGGCCACGGTGGCCAGGCCACTGTCACAAAAAAAAAAAAATTTCTTGACAGGGGGGGGGGGGAAACCCCCCCTTTTTTTCTTGTCCGGCCACGGCCGTGGCCACTGCTGGACAAGGCGGCCACGGCCGCTGCCGTGGCCGGCAGTGGCCTGGCCACGGTGGCCAGGCCACTGTCACAAAAAAAAAAATTTCTTAACAGGGGCGAACCCCCCCTTTTTTTCTTGTCCGGCCACGGCCGTGGCCGCGGCCGGACAAGGCGGCCACGGCCGCTGCCGTGGCCGTCTTCTCCGGCCATGGCCGCTGTCATGGCCGGCAGTGGCCTGGCCACGGTGGCCAAGCCACTGTCACAAAAAAAAAAATCTTAACAGGGGAGGGGGGGGAAACCCCCCCACCCCCCCCCCCCTTTTTCCTTGTTCGGCCACGGCCGCTGCCGTGGCCGCCAGTGGCCTGGCCACGGTGGCCAGGCCACTGTCACAAAAAAAATTCTTAACAAGGGGGGGGGGACCCCCCCGCCCCCCCCCCTTTTTTCTTGTTCGGCCACGGCCGCCCCGCTGCCGTGGCCGGCAGTGGCCTGGTCACGGTGGACAGGCCATTGTCACAAAAAAAAAAATTTCGTAAAAAGGGGGGGGTTCCCCCCCCCCCCCATTTTGTCTTCTCCGGCCATGGCCACGGTGGCCAAGCCGCAGTCCAAAAAAAAAAAAATTTAGTTAGGGGGGGCCACGGAGCTGTTTGGATAGACTGATTGATATGTCTTGATTATGCAATAATATTTGTAATGCTAGATAGAAAGTCTTGTTGTATTATTATTTAATTTGTATAATGTTTATGCAATAATTAATTTAAGTTGAATGTTTATGCAATAATATTTGTGCATTTGTACTTATTTACATTGTTATGTCTTGATTATTTATATTCTGCTGCAAACTGAATGATGCATTAAATTATGTAATGCTAAATAAAAAGTCTTGTTATAATATTATTTAATTTCCAGCAACAAATTAGTAGTTTCAATGATTTACATTTTAGTCTTCACAAACATTTATTTGACACAATAATCTTAAAAAAGTTAGTGATTACATGTATAATTCACAAGAAGTTAAGAATAACAAGCATAAGTTCGATTGTCTTCGGACTTCTATAATCACAACACTATAACCTTTAGACCCGTTTGAGAATTTGTAAGCCTTAGTCTTGCAAATTCTCAAATTGTCCTGGTGGACAGTTTGGAAATATTTCTTGCGATATGTTAGTCTGCTATTAATCATCGTTGGGTGAGATTTCGGTTTGTATTTGCTCATACGTTCTCCTAGTGTGGCTTATATACCACACATTTAGGAGAACATATGGGGAAATGCTGCTGAAATTTCAATGTAACCGATCGATGATAATTAATAGCAGAATAACATATCACAAAAAATATTCTTGAATGGGATAGGGCCTTACCTTATAGACATGGAGTGAAGGTAGAATTAATTTAAGACACTTGAATGCTTGTGAAGTCTCATGATTAAACGCACCGCCTTGCGGCCCGACCCAAACTCAAGCCCTCCCATTAGCCATGAACCTGTGCATCGGTCCTTGCTAGCACGCCAAGGATCGTAGCCGTGGCTCGCCCTTGCATGGTAGGGACCTTAGTTGCCTAAAAAAAATTTGTTTACTTATAAATGATTTAAATGGTTGTTATTAACCTTAGTTGTGACCAAGAAATAATTTAGTTATATATTTAGTAATACTAATATAGTTTTATTTTGTGGTTTCATTTAATGATTACCAGACTTTGTATAAGTCGGTCAAAAATGAGCGGGGCTCGCTCGTGGATGTATGCAAGGATAAAAGATGGCTTGCTTAATCCAGATTTTCTGAATGGATTGGAAGAATTTATCGCATTTGCATGTAGCCAACCTGACTGGATGGATGGCCCTAGGATTAGGTGCCCATGCAACTTCCACAGGTGTCAGAATAAAGCTACAGAGATGTGGAAACTGTTAAGGTGCATTTGTGTAAGAAGGGGTTTGTTCCTGATTACTATGTTTGGTACTGTCATGGTGAACCAGAGGATATTCCAGCAGCTGTTATAGGCCAACAAGAGTCAATTCCCGTAGATGAACCATTTGTGAATTTAAACACATATGAACAAATGGTGATGAATGCATCGGGTAATGAATTCAATCAGAATACATTTATGGAAGAACCAAATCCAGAAGCACAGCAATTTTATGATATGTTGCGTGCTGCAAATCAAGAATTGTATCCTAGTTGTGAGGGTCATTCCCAGTTGTCTACAGCTGCTCGAATGTTGAATATTAAGGCAGAACATCGATTATTAGAAAAGGCATTCAATTCTGTAGCTGGGTTAATCAAAGAAATTTTGCCAAATGACAATGTTGCAGCAGACAGTTTTTACGCAACAAAGAAGTTGTTGCGTGGGCTTGGGCTCCCAGTTAATAAGATCGATTGTTGCTTGAACAATTGTATGTTATTTTGGGGTGAAGACTCAGAGCTGAGATGGTGTAAGATTTGTGGGCAATCGAGGTACAAAAACACCAGAGGAGCCGGTACAAGTAGGAGGAAAAGTGTGCCTTACAAGAGGATGCATTACTTTTCTCTTACCCCACCCACGCCTGCAGAGATTATACAGATCTAAGGCAACAACTGCTGATATGAGATGGCATGCCGAACATGAATCTAAAGAGGATGAAATGTGGCATCCATCAGATTCAAAGGCTTGGAAGCATTTCAATGAAAATCATCCTGATTTCGCTGAAGATATAAGGAATATGAGATTAGGTCTTTGTACCGATGGTTTCCAACCATTTGGTCAAGCGGGGCAACAGTATTCATGTTGGCCTGTGATACTGACTGTATATAACCTTCCTCCGTGGAAGTGCATGAAAGATACTGCAATGTTTTTAACCGTTTTGGTTCTAGGACCATCAAATCCAAAGGAAAAGATTGATGTCTGTTGGCCCAGATGGCAACCCAAGAGGGGGGGGGGGGGGGGTGAATTGGGTTCTTAAAAATTTAAGACTTTTTGAAATGTTTTAAACAGATTTGCTCAAGATGTGCAAGTGAGTGAAATTAATTAAGAAGCAATGCACAAGCAAATAATAAAGAGAGATAGAGAGAGAGAAATATAGCACGACAAACACAGATAATTTTATAGTGGTTCGGTGCAACCAACACCTACGTCCACTCCCAAGATTCACTTGGGTCTACACTATAATCTCCTCAGATTACAGTTGAGTTGTTTTCCAAGCTCACAACTCAAACTTGTTGTTTTTTCGAGATCACAACGAACCCAACTGGTTTTACTCGGGCTTACCAGCACAAAACCCTACACGTTGTTTTTCACGGGCTCACAACTAACCCAACACAAGCACTC
>UESW01004431.1:778665-820924 GCA_900491605.1 Calamus simplicifolius | reverse complement strand
TGGCCGGGCCGGACGGAATTAGGCCGGCGGCGGCCCTGGCCGCCGGCCAGAAGCTGCCCCCTGTTTCGGGCGAAACAGGGGAGCGGGGGGGATGGTTTTGCCATGGGCCGGCTGGGCCGGCCTAGGCTGGGCCTTGTGGGCCGTGCAGCGAGCATCTTGGGGTCGGCTTTTGGGCTCTGTAACGGGCCGGGATTAGCAAAAAAATTATATGGCTAGAATCTGGGTGAATTCTAGTTCTTGGGGTATTTTTAATTCCCCAATTAGATGTGTATAGTGGGAGATATTCGAGCCCGAAGTTGGGCCCATGAACTAGTCTGGGTAGGGTCTTAAGGGTCATTTTATTAATTAGATTTCTGTGAATTAATTATGTACATTGATCCTGTAGGTGCCCAGACATCTGATTAGTTGATTCATCATTTGGATTTTGCGTAGGAGGTAAGTAAGACTATTATGCAATTTAATTGTTTAATTAATAAATTGAGTATATACAATTTGCATGCATTTTTATAAATTAACTGAATTGTCTATGTAGCATGGAACTGTGGATTTCAAATGAACAATTATATGATTATATGATTGGTAAGAAATGATTTATTGATGTATATGCCAGATTGTGATTGCCTGTACAGCATGTTTATATTGAGGTGATTATATGTATTTCCTTGTAATGTGCAAACACTGTGAGATATTGTGAGATACAGATGCATGATGCACATGAGATGAAAATGTTAAATAGATTTATATGTGTCGCCGCGGTTCTCCTTTACTATGGCCCCACACATTGTAGATGTGTTCTGTATGATTTTTATGGCCACACACACTGGAGATGTATTCTGTTATGATATGGCCCAAATATTGTAGATATGTTCTGTATGATTTTTACGGCCTCCCACACTGACGAGTGTGTTCTGGTATGGCCCACATGTCTTACAATGTGTTCTGTATGATTTTTATGGCCACATACATCGTAGAGTGTGTTCTGTTATGGTATGGCCTCATACATCGTACAATGTGTTCTGTGGATATTGATGGCCACACATCTGGAGGATGTGCTGATTGAGGTATTGCAGGACTGTGGGTCACATAGGAAATCTATAATTACATAAACAGTGAGTTTGCTAGAGTGCATATTCCGATGCTGTCAAATGTTCAATTTATGTTAAGTTGACAAAATGCATATGTTGATAGCATGTTAAATATAATTCAAGTATGATATGATTGTATAATAGGCTTACTTATTGAGTGTAAACTCATTAACCTTCACAATGTTTTTCAGAGCCTCAGGGTTGATGATGGATATTCGGAGTTGATGGAGCTTCTAATAAATAAAATGAGGACCATTGCATTGGTGTAATCCTATTATGTTTGCGTGTAGGGCTTGTTGTAGCCCAACTTTATTAGCATGACTTGGATGTAGGGTTTGATACCCAAAACTTATAACTATCATTTGTATTATGGTTGGTTTCCATATTCATTGCCATTTGAATCGTATATCAAGATTTTTACGACGCCTTGCGTGCCCGGCACGCGGCGGGTTGTCACCCTAGCTTAAAATTTTGGGTCTGGGGCGTGACAAGAGGCGCTTGAAATATTGTGCTGCATCTTCCTCCGTGGTAATGTTGCTGACGAGAATTTGATCTAGATGTAGCGACCTCATGTCCTCCTCCTTGTCGATCAGGCAATTCATGAGCTTTGCATAAGCCGTAACGTGGCATTCGGTGTCTGGGAAACACTGCTCAAAGGCAACAAGGTTTCGAAACAAGCTGACACTATAATCATGGAGCCTTAATTGTGGGATTTCCATCACTCCATCGCTGAACTTTATGTCCAAGAAGCTCAAGAAGGAGCCTTGGTTTTCTTTCTTCCTCTTCTTAAACGTGACTCCAGAGTTCTTCAGCTCCGTGGCACTAGGGATCCACTGTTGCGATGGTGGATTAAGGGTGTAGTGCTTGTAATACTGTGAGCATGGAAGGAGGGATAAGTGAACCAAATGGAGCAAATGAAGAACATCGGACGCTGGATAATAGAATCGATGTTGTGCTTGTTTTCTACAGGGATCAAGACTGCTAAAATACCTAAGTGCATAGTCCACAAGATTGAAATCACTGCAGTCAGGCACGAGGATGTCAAATAAGATGTTGATGACAAAGAATGGGATCTGGTTTTTCAAGCAACAGCAGATCGTACTTCACCAAGTCCCAGATCCACACTCTGCCGACAACATGCCGCACATCGTCTGCTTCGATCTCTATTATCTTTGCCTCCTTCAACAGTAGATAGATGATGAAGCCGCCGTCCAGCAACATCCTTAGTGCTAATTCCTCGCCATCTAAGTCAATTTTCTCCCAGTAACGTTCCCGAATAGCTTCTTCCTGAGCTATCATCTTGTTGAGGCAAGTTTGAAGCAACGTGAGGGGCCTAAGATTGTAGTCATTATGAACCCTTTTACCGACCGGAATTATCGGATCAAACCAATCACAACGAAACAATACAGTTTGTTTCATAGGCCAACCAGGATATTCAACTTCGACCACCTCTACTAACTGTCTATAATAATCCTGCATATTTGCTCAAGCACTTTCTCCTTTACACATATGCCTCAATTCTTTGTCCCTCTTGAAGATACTAGTCGTTCAATTTGAAATTTGTATCCATTAACAAAATAGCAAGTAGAGGTAGTTAAGGTCTTCAATGGTCATTGCGCTAGACATTTAATGAAAATATTATCGGTTGTGAACCATGGACCATTTACCTATAAATTAATAAGCTATTCACAATCAATTCGAAAAATAAAAGCCATTATTGAAATTGATTGAGTGATAGTACTCACAAATTCATAAAACCAATAAGTGAACTCCGTTTCTAACTTCTACCCAATGGCAATTTGACTGATACTGGGATTCATCTGTCGTTGTCTATCACAATACATCCTTAAGGATTATAATAATTAAAACTTCTGTTAGCAATTAAATAATATGGTATTTTATAATTTAAAGTAGAAGTTCTAATTAAGCAATCAATGAAGTGTACATATACTTACTCAATGTATGGGTCGACTTCTCTACAGTTCATTAGGATGTAATAATGTGATGCATTATACTCCACATCGCTTAATTGTATTGACTTCTACCTCCCAAATGAACGGCCGATACTTTTAAAAATTGATATTCTACCGTCAATAGGTTCTCCTTCATCCACACATATGTCATCGTTACGACAAAGATTGTGGGTCCTCATATGAACGTGACCCTCAAAGTAATGCGAGGCAAAAGCTGAAACTTCTTCAACCAAGTGTGCATTGCATATAGAACCTTCAACCCTTGCCTTATTCCGCACATTATTTTTTAACTTTTTAAGATACCTATATGTAAAGTTGAAAATATAAATAAACCAACTTCCTTACATAAATGAAATAATATTTGAAATGTCAACATGTATTACTGATTTGGGTGTTTACCTATCGAAAGGATACATTAAGCGATACTGCACGAGACCAGCTATACGTGCTTCGTATGGCAAGTGAACCGGTAAATGCTCCATTGAGTAAAAAAAAACTTGGAGGAAATATTTGCTCCAGCTTGCATAAAATAATTAAAATTTCCTTCTCAAGCCTTGTCATGGATGCAGAAGTAATGACTGCGACAGATAACTCCTTAAAGAACAAGTTGAGCTCTGTCAATGCCTTCCACACATGTTGTGGAAGTAACTCACGAAAAGCTATGGGCAATAACCATTGCATGAAAACATGACAGTCATGACTCTTCATGCCAAATAACTTGAGTTTATGCATGTCCTTACACCTACTAATATTTGAAGCATAACCATCAAGAAATTTTAATCCTCTAATCTAGTTACATAAAACTTCTGGTAAATTTCTGTCAAGAGTGTAACAGACTTTAGGATAGGTCTCATCAACATTCCTTCTCAAATCACCTCTTCTGCAATACTGATTAAGTTCTTCTCTTGACTTTGCAGTGTCTTTGGTTTTTCCCAGGATGCTTAGTACCGTGTTAAATATGTTATCAAAGAAAATTTTCTCAATATGCATAACATCCAAGTTGTGCCGAATGAGATTTGTGCTCCAATATGGCAAATCCCAAAAAATGCTCCGCTTCTTTCAGTTATGTTCTTTACATATACGACCATTTATTCTATCTGCATCTGGTTCTCAAGCATACCTCAACCCCAAATGCTCTATAGTATCAAATATATCTGTGCCAGACCTAACTGGTTCGGCAAATTTTGTGACTGCTTCGTTCTTCCGGAAGGCGATCAAGTTCTGCCTATAAGGATGATTCGAAGGCAAGAACTTTCTATGATTATCAAACCATGATTGCTTACCACTCTTCTACAATGTAAATACATCTGAATCATACATGCAATGAGGGCATGCTAGACGCCCAGAAGTGCTCCAACCAGACAACATTGCATATGTTGGAAAGTCATTGATTGTCCACATCAAAGCAGCTCTCATGATGAAATTTTGTTTCATAGAAATGTCGTAGGCTATGACTCCTGTTTCCCACAACATTTTCAATTCGGCCACCAGCGGTTGTAAGAAGACATCAATCTTCTCTTTTGGATTTGATGCTCCTGGAACCAAAACTATCAAAAACATTGCAGTATCTTTCATGCACTTCCATTGTGAAAGATTATATACAGTCAGTATTACAGGCCAACATGAATATTGTTGCCCCGCTTGACCAAACGGTTGGAAGCCATCGGTACAAAGACCTAATCTCACATTCCTTATATCTTTGCGAAAATCAGGATGATTTTCATTGAAATGCTTCCAAGCTTTTGAATCTGATGGATGTCGCATTTCATCTTCTTTAGATTCATGTTCGGCATGCCATCTCATATCAGTAGCTATAGCCTCATATCTGTATAATCTCTGGAGGCATGGAGTAAGAGAGAAGTAATGCATCCTCTTGTAAGGCACACTTTTCCTCCTACTTGTACTAGCTCCACCTTCATCGTTGCTGTACCGATTGCCCACAAATCTTACAACATCTCAGCTCTGAGTCTTCACCCCAATATATCATACAATTGTTCAAGCAACAATCGATCTTATTAACTGGGAGCCCAAGGCCACGCAATAACTTCTTTGTTGAGTAGAAACTGTCTGCTACAACATTATGATTTGGCAAAACTTCCTTCATTAACCCAGCTACACATTGAATGCCTTTTCTGATAATCGATATTCTGCCTTAATATTCAACAACCGAGCAGCCATAGACAATTGGGAATGACTCTCACAACCAGGATACAATTCTTGATTTGCAGAACACAACATATCATAAAATTGCTGTGCATCTGGATTTGGTTCTTCCATAAATTTATTCTGATTGAATTCGTTATCCGATGCATTCATCACCATTTCTTCATATGTGTTTAAATTCATAAATGGTTCATCAATGGGATTTGACACTTCTTGGCTTGTGACAGCTGCAAACATTTCCTCAGTTTCACCATAACAGTTCCAAACATCGTACCCAGGAACAAACCCCCTTTTACACAAGTGCACCTTCACAGTTTCAACATCTCTATAGGCTTTATTCTGACACTTGCGTAAGTTGCAGGGGCACCTGATCCTAGGCCCATCCATCCATTCGGGTTGACTACATGCAAATGCAATAAATTCTTCGAATCCATTCAGAAAATCTGGATTAAGCAACCCATCTTTTAACCTTACATACATACACAAGCGAGCCCGCTCATTTTTGACCGACTTATACAATTTCTGGTAAACCATTAAAGGAGACAACAATATAATTTTGCATTAGTCATTATAGCAATAGATTATTTCTTTTACACATCTAAGGTAAATAACAAATATTGTGCATCTTTAATTATACCGATAAATCAAGGCCGGGCCATGGCTACGATCCTTGTCGTGCTATCCAGGACCGAGGCCCAGGACCGGGGTCCGTTCAATCATTAGACTTCACAAGTAAGCAAGTGTCCTAAATGAATTCCACTTTCACTCCAATAGGACTTAGGTAAGGCCCTATCCCATTCAAGATTATTTTCTGTGATATGTTATTCTGCTAGAAATTATCATCGTTAATGTTGAAATTTTGGCAGCAATTCCCCATATGTTCTCGTAAATGTGTGGCTTATATGGGACACTAGGAGAACGTATGAGGATATACAAACTGCAAGCTCAACTAACGATGATGAATAGCAGACAAACATATCGCAAAAAATAATCTCAAACTGTCCACTAGGAATTTGAGAATTTGCAAGACTAAATCTTACAAAGTCTCAAACGGGTCTAAAGGTTATAGTGCTGTGAGAAATAATATGAAAAATCAAAGACAAAAAACCAATGGGTCGAATCAAGTTTTCTTTTCTATTTTATAAAAATTTTATATTTAACAAGAACGTGACATTAATTAATATGAAGTCAAACCCTTCATATTTTGACCATGAAAAGTTATGCGCTCACTTTGTCACAACAATAAATGACATAACTCTCTAAATTTTTTTCTAATTTGCTAAGAAAATGATTATGACAATATTTAAAATTTAAATATTTGCATTTGAGTCAATAGCCAAAATATAACAGGTAATAAAGAAATATAAATTCATTAAAAATTTAATAAGATTTAAAAAAACTAATTGAAAATTATATTCTTAATGCTTCTCTCTTTTCTAATTTTAGGAAAAGAAAGTATTAAATAAAATTATATTCTTAATAAATAATTATAATTAATATTGGTTTTTTTTTGAATTTTTAGGAACATAATTGAAAATTTTTGACTAATTTTGATTTTGAGGTTTGGATGAATTGAATAATAATAAAATTTTTAAATTTTTTGTTTGCATCTTTAAAAAAATTATATTATTTTTGAATTATATGAAGATGGTTTATACATCAAGGACTTAAGTTATTAGGTGTGAATGGTTATCTTTAAGCTATTCATACACCAAATCATATAATTAAAAGGATTTGACTAAAGCATCAAATAACTAAAAAATATTTTATTTAAACTATCTAAAATTTGATCATGTAAAATATAACATGAGTTTATAAATAACTATGAATTTTTCTATCTTAAGGGTTTAAATTTAAAAAATGAGTTTATAAAGATAAACGAATTAATTAAACAGTCATATTCATAATGAATGATAAAAAAATTAACTAATTTCATGATAAACATATAAATTTATTTCAACATACCTCAAAAGCATATAAATTGCATGATAAGCATTCTTATAATAATATATCATGAACAATATTTCAAGAAATAAACAGATTCGATAACACAAGGCATTTATAAATCCAAATATTTAAAATTTAAATATATCAAATATTATGCAAATTTTAAATTATGCATTACATAACAAGATTATAGTTTTCTCAAATTTCTCTAATATTTTATGTAAAATTGAGTTCATAAACATAAATAAATTAAACAAACAATATATTCATAATGAATGAAAAAATTGGATTAAAAAAAAATTGGAGCTCCGTCGGCGAACTATCGCAGCCAATAAAAAACAGAGGAGGATACCCGATGGAGTCGGCCTCGACGGTGGCGGAGGCTCGGGGTAGGGGGAGGAGGAGGGGATTAGGGCCGGCGTAGGTGGGGGGTTCACGTTGCAGATAAATCACGATTAGCGATGCCACTATGGCGTCGCTAATCCATCGCTATTTAGCGATGCATGACTAATGCGTCGCTAAATTAGCGGGATAATAAGGCGGCAATATAGCGACGCATAAATATGCATCGCTAATATGTCGTTAATTAGCGATGCATTACAATTATGTCGCTAAATTAGCGGGATAATAAGGCGGCAATATAGCGATGCAAAAAATGCGTCGCTACATCCGTCGCTATATAGCGACGCAATAATCATGCGTCGCTAAAGTTTTAACTAATTTTTTATATAGCGACTATTTAGCGACTCTAACGGCATCGCTAAAATAAATAAATAATTTATTTATTTATTAAATAAATAAATAAATATTTTACTTTATAAATTTTAAAATAAAATAAATTTATTTATTTTACAGTAAAAAATTAATTATTTACTATAAAATAAATAAATAATATTTTATTTTATAAATTTTTAAAAAAAAAATAAATTTAGGAATAGTAAAAAATTTATTTTTTTACTATAAAATGAATATTTATTTTTTTATTTATTTTATATAATTTTAAATAATATAAATAATTTTATTTTACAGTAAATAAATTTAATGTAAAATAAATAAATAAATTAGAGGCCGGACTCTATTTTGAGTCGAATCTAGGTTTGAGTTATGCTCGGTTTGGGAATAAGGCCTAATTAGGTCGAATCAGGCTAGATTTGGGAGTTTGACTCTAATTTCAGTGAATCAGGCTCGATTTGGGTGTCTCACTTGAATTTGATTCGAGTTTTGGTCGATTAGGGAGTAAGGCCATAATTGGATCGAATTGGGCTGGATTTGGCAGTAGGACTCTAATTAATTTCAATCCAATCAGGCTCGATTTGGGTGTGGAGCTTGAATTTGATTCGAGTTTTGCTTGATTTGGGAGCAAGGCTGTAATTGGGTCGAATCGGGCTGGATTTGATAGTAGGACTCTATTTTCAGTCCAATCAGGCTCGATTTGGGTGTGGAGCTAGCTTGAACTTGATTCGAGTATCGCTCGATTTGGGAGTAAGGTCGTAATTGGGTCGAATTGGGCTGGATTTGGCAGTAGGACTCTAATTTCAGTCCAATCAGGCTCGATTTGGGTGTGGAGCTTGAATTTGATTTGAGTTTCGCTCGATTTGGGAGTAAGGCCGTAATTGGGTTGAATCGGGCTGCATTTGACAATACGACTCTAATTACGGTCGAATCAAGCTCGATTTGCATGGGTGGAGAGCTTGAATTTGGTTCGAGTTACGCTTGGTTTGGGAGTAAGGCCCTAAAATTATGTCGAATCAGGCTTGATTTGGCAGAAGGCTGGACTCTAATTTGGGTCGAATCAAGCTTGATTTCAGTGTGGAGCTTGAATTTGGTTTGAGTTACGCTCAGTTTGGGAGTAAGGCCCTAATTGGGTCGAATCATGCTTGATTTGGGAGTTAGGCCGTAATTGGGTCGGTTGGATTTGACTGTAGGACTCTAATTTCAGTCCAATCAGGCTCGATTTGGGTGTGGAGCTTGAATTTGGTTCGAGTTTCGCTTGGTTTGGGATTAAGGCCCTAATTGGGTCGAATCGGGTTTGATTTGGAAGTACGACTCTAATTTCGAGCAAATCAGGCTCGATTCGGTCTTTCGTAATAAATATTTTTTATTTTAGCAACGCACTTATTGCATCACTATGTAACGATGCACAGATCTTTCATAATAAATATTTTTTTTATTTTAGCGATGCTATTATTGTGTCGCTATGTAGCGACGCACTGGTCTTTCGTAATAAATATTTTTTTATTTTAAGGATGCAATTATTGCATCGCTACGTAGCGACACATAGGTCTTTCATAATAATTTTTAAAAAAATTTTAGCAACACAATTATTGCGCCGCTATGTAGCGACACACTGGTCTTCCGTAATAATATTTTTTTATTTTAGCGATGCAATTATTGCATCGCTATGTAGCGACGCACTGGTCTTTCGTAATAAATATTTTTTTTATTATAGCGATGCAATTATTGCATCGCTATGTAGCAACGCATTAGCGATGCATTAGAGTTTTCTTTTAAAAAATTAATTTTTTTATTAGCGACGCAATATCTGCATTGCTAAAATAAATTTATTTATTGCGAAACTGTAATGCGTCGCTACATAGCGATGCAATAATTGCGTCACTAAAATAAAAAAAAATATTATTACGAAAATACGTCGCTACATAGCGACATAATAATTGCATCGCTAAAATAAAAAAATATTTATTGCGAAACCAGTGAGTCGCTATGTAGTTACTAAATAACAACTCAAATATTTTGCATCGCTAATGCATTGCTATTTTTCGTTTTATTTATTTGGTCGCTGAGGAGCCGCAATTTTCTCGCTATTTAGCGACGCCGTTTTGGCGTCGCAGATTTGGTCGCTATTTCAGCATTTCCTTGTAATGAAATTTAAGAAAAAATTCCATGCAAACGAACAAAATCTCAAGCCAAACATTAATGTAATATAGAATGTATAATAATTGCCATAGAAATAGTTTTAGATACACACATGTCAAAAAAAAAAAAATTGAGAGGAGAGGATAAAAAAAATCACAACAAGGAGATTAAATTAATTTCTTCTCCGTTTTAAATCTGACACCTGGGCCATGGCCTACCATAATATTAAATTAATTTCCTTTTTTTATTTATTTAAACTGTGATTCAAAAACCTTGAAATAAGGACCAGACATGCCCTGGAAGCAACTTAATAGGGCACGTACAGAGGCAGAAACACGATGCCAACTTGGGAAGGCAATCCAAAACGGTTTACCGCACGGGCGACGCTAAATAACTCTCTTGAAAAAGGATCCAACCATACGCTCCCTCTTAGCACCACACGATTGGGCCTGCAAGGAGGTGATTAGGCGAAGAGTAGGCGGTTGGTTCAGCCGGTTGGTTTGTTGTGCTTTCCTCGCCAAGTCCTTCGAGATAATTGGGCCTCATCCCAAAGTACAAATTCTGTTTTACAAAATCTTCCCAACCGGAATTTATTGGAGGCTGGGATGGATGGGGAAACGCTTTTAGATCTTACCAACCAGAATTTGTGAGGATGTTTTTTTTTTTTTTTTTTGATTTTTGTACAAATGAATGATCACATAAGTCTAGTACAAGCACAAGCAATAAATAACTAGCAAGAATTGACTGTAGATTTGTTTGCTTCAAAACACGTAAGTGCACCAAGCTAATTTATTTCAAGGTATAAGAACAAGAAACCGTAGGCCACCAAGCTGCTACTCACGGGATCTTGACAATGTAGAGAATTGTTCCCGTTCACAAGATTTTTGATCATCGTCATTGGCGGTCAAAAATAAAACATACTCACTACTATAGCTAGTGGTGAATCAGGATCGTATCCTCGGGGATCAAGAACAATTATTTCACGAAAGAGAAAAATAAAATTTATTTATAAAGGATTATATTAAGAATAGCGGTTATTAAAAGATAACAACTAATTAATTCACGAAATTCAAATAGCAGGAGAAGTAAACCAGGAATCGGAATCCACCATGCAAACAGGTTTTATCTTCTTTTTTTAATGTTACAATAGTAATAATTTTGTCAATTTAAAATTAAAATAATTTATCTCTTGTCATGCACGGACCGTATCAGAAGATCACGGCACGTCCGCTTAAAGTATAAACTATCTAATAATTGCAAGGTTAAGGGTCTAATCTATCATACTACGATCTGTCTCTCTTAGGCATGTACCGTATCCTGAGATCATGGTACGTCGATAGAGGATACAGGCCGTGTATGCCAGATCAAAACCTCAATCAAAAAAATAACTCAAAAGATATAATAAAAAGAGAAAAATTTTTATTGCGTAGAAATTAAGAGCAAAAAGAAAAATAAAACCTAATTACAGGCTTCATCATCATCCCAAGTTGAAGGAATCTAGCCACGCATGCCTAAATACAATAATCTAAATGAAAGAAGAATAAAAAGAGCTTTGTAGAAACTCCTCCTCCCAACTACTACCTGAGGTCCTCCTTTTATAGAGCTTGTCTAGGGTTTCCTCCTAATCAAAGTTGGAGTCAATCGGATGCTCAAGATCCTTCATATATTGTGAGAAAATTTCTCGATCATCCATTCAACATCACCTACCTTAGTTTGCATTGGAAATCATACAAAATCATCTCTTTCTTCCTTTTTGGGTGAACCGAATCCTGATTTGAGCATCGTTTGCATCATTGGACTCCAAAAATCAAGCTCTTTCCATCTATAGGCTCATTTTCTGCAAACATCCATAAAAAGTATCAATTCTTAATAAATTTAAAGTAATTAATATTTATTTAATAATTAAATTGGGATAATAAATAGACTTATCAATTTCTCTCAAAAAAAATATAACACGTATCTATATCATTTTAAAATTTAAAAGAACATCTTTCATAACACTTATCCACATCTATATTTATCCAAAATTAATGATACCATTTTCAAATTTGAAAGAGCATATCTTTATCTAATTTCAAATATATAACTCTCTTGGCATATCGCATATCAAGTTGGGAATCATCAATGTGGCTCTGATACCAATGTAGATCTATATACAAGAATAAATGTATAGATCGGATTTACTTACCTTGACGATTCCACAAATAAACTGAACGCTAGGTTGTGGTGTTACCCTTTTCCACAATCTGAACTATCCTTCTGGCGTTAGAATCTAATTCTCCTTTCACTATCCTTCTTCGCGTACACCCGGCCCTTATCCTTTCGAAACATATATTACTCTCCGAAGGAGCGGAAGTGTGTAGTTATTTTATCATTGCATCATGGATAACTGCTACACATGGCTTCGTGGGCTTCGTGGGATAACTGCCCATTGGCAGTTATCAATCATGGGCGTCATGTCACATAGTCCAACATTCCCTATGAGTGCATGCATCTCAAGCGTATTACGCCATTGTTGATGGACCAATCAACCCTAAAAATTTTCTTTGAAGCCATGTTCAGTGAGCAATTAACTCCAAACGCTTAAAAAGATAGCAAAATGTTACCAATACATGATAGATGAAACTGTTAGTGTGTGCCCTATATATAATCGGATTAGATGCTAGTTTGTACATTACATTATGAATGCAAATCAAATATTATTGGTTTCTTTATCTATCCAGGTGTAATTCTTATATATGTTAGATATATTTTAATTGTGAGATAAAGTCCAAAAAATGTAAACTGTGCATATGGAATTTGTAATAGAAATTACAATGTGAGATCCAAAATTGCATATTATGATTTGATTCTTTAAATTTCTCTAGCCGATGCATAGACAGAACTAGGCACTATCGAACGCCATGAGGCTAGCATACATTGCATATCTTCACCCTTGTGGTAATCAGCTGATCTCGCAAGCTGAAGTATGGAGATACTTAGATAGGTGTATGGATGCTCGTTATTGTAACGATGCATTGGATGACCCACACAGAGATCCCATATGGATATTCTATATAGCGTCGATGGTTGATCTCTGATAATGGTGGTGCGAGTGATCCTTTAACTTGAGATCTTCATTGCACCTCATGTATGGAATGTCATGCTTTGATGACATGCAAACGTCGCTCTAGCCATGGGTGATAAATATGACGTCGGTTGGGTATGAAATAAAGCATATGAAGGTAGTATTTGATCAAGATAGGATTTGTCTTCCTTGATAGGGTAATATCCCATGGCCACTTGATGGATTAAATTGACTATTAAATCCTTGCAAGGTTGAGTTGAAATTTGAAATGGTTTCGAAGATCCAATTCATGTGAGTTAAGTTTTTCTGAAATCAAGTAAATAAAGATAATTACAGGGTTGACACATTCCATACCACTGATTGATCTGAGATATATGATGAAGAAATTGAATCGTACGTTAACCGTTCATAGAAAGGTGTTGTTGATGACCACGTCAACAAAACCCTTAACACTTGGGTGGTCGTGATGCTTTGCTAGAGGTCGCTCATGATCTATAATCATGGATTCTTTGACTTAATCAAGGAGTTGATTTAGTTAAAGAATTGACTTGGATAATGTGTTGATCAAGTCAACCTAGGGTCAATTAAGGGACATGATTATTGCCAACGTGTCAAGGGACCTAATAGGTCATACGCATTAAGAGATTTTGGATGAAGTTAAAATGGGAATTATGTTGGACTTAATTCAGATTAGATGACCAATTAATTAGGATTGGGTTTAACTCAATCTTAATGAGAGAACATGAAATTGATGAATAGAATTATCATAGAGGAAAGTATTTTATATCCAAGGGAGAGAGACCTTTTGTATATATGATGTACATATAAAATTATTTATTGGATACCAATTAGGCTTGATCCATGTGATGGATGACTTAAATTAATTGAGATTAATAATGTGGTATTTAATTGGGTCCATATAATGGCATGATTTGATTCATGAAAATATAATTGAATCGAGAGCTGAGATCGTGCCATGTGGAGGATGGATCTATGATCATGTGATGGGCATGATCCATCTCCACATTATACCCATGATTTGGGCATCATCATGAACCAAATCCAAGGTTGGGGCATTGGTTTTATGGGATAATCAATTTTCTATTTTTTAGGGATGCGGTCTGGTGGTTGTAATCCTAACATGATCATGATAACAAATATCCTAAATTTGTTAGGATATTTTGTTATCAACTTGATATAGTTGCATGGTTGGATGGTTGGAACAAAATTTTTCTTTTTATTGAACCACACAACCTCCTTTTCATGAAATAAAAGGAGAGAGATTCCCTCTTGAAAATATATGCCTAACTCCTCCTTTCTCTTTCTCTTGGATGCCCACACCCTACTTTCTCTCTCTAGGATGTTCTCTCTCTCTCTATGATGTACCACATCCTTTTGGACGGTTGAAGATGCCTCTCTCTCTTTTGGATGGGTTGAAAGGAGGCTTTTTCTTCTCTATTAGTTGATCAAATTTGATCTTGATCAAAAAATTATTTTCTTTGATAGATCAAGATTTGATCTTGATCAAGAAATTTTTCTCTCTTGATTGATCAAGATTTGATCTTGATCAAGAAATTATTCTTCTCTTGATTTAAAAAATCAATTGAAGAAGAAAAGAGGCGCTACACCCCTCACTGGAAGGTCATCATCCAATTTGGGAGGACATCATCTAAAGATCTTTGCGTAGATCACTATTAGAGGCCGAACACGTGAACGATTAGTGGTAAATCATTTACCAGCTTCATCAGTCTTCATCCCCAATAAAGAACATAGGTATAATTTAAATTAATTTTAGATTTAATTTTATTAACTAAATCTATTCCCTAAGGATCTTGAGCTTTGAAAATTAAATTCGTGTTAATTTTATCTTCCATTGCATAATATAAATTTAATTCATAATTAAAAAATACACGAAATTTCCAATAGAAACTTCACCTTCCAAGTCTTGTTTGCATCAGTAATTTAGCATTAGAGAAGAAAACGAAAGTTTTCTCATCCAATTTGCTGATGTTAAGTGTGATATACATTGTGGATCATTTCCTTCTTAGCCTAAATTTATTTTTGAGGTCAACTGATTACTCTATAAATCATTGGAGTCAAGGTTTCTCGAAGGTCATATGAATATCTTGCTTGTTAATTATTTAAACTTAAAATTAATATTTCTAGCTCATTAATATCAACTATTCTTTTACATCAAAAGAAGAGAAATATTATCAAATATTAATCCTAACAATTAATCATACCCCCATCAATGACCTATTAGCATCTAAATTTTTGGATTTAAAAAGAAAGAGATTAAATAATTTAAAGAAATTGCTTAATAAAACTAAGAATATGAACAATTTACTATATGCAGATAAGGCAAAGTAATAATGGCTATAGTTCTTGAATTTTAGTTCATATTTTCAATAATAGTTAGATCTATTATAATTCATCTCAGCCGTTAGTTTGACTATGCCCTTAATCATGAGCACAAAACATTCAATTAATGTTTTTAGTAAGGAAGAAATATATTTGACTAGCATTATATTCACTTTTAAAAGTTATTAATATTTTTTAAAAAATATATATATTAGCTAATACTAAATCATATACTTGATATGCTTGATCAACTAAAGAAAGAAATTACTAAGTTATTAGCTTACTCTCTCTCCTCTCTCTCTCTCATCTAAGCCTTTTCCCAACTAAGTTATTAGCTTACATAATATTTAATTTGTTTCTCAAAGTCACAGAATGAGTAGGGCCAAGATGTAAAGGGACTCAAGCAAGGATCTAATTAGTTTAATGTACTAATATTATCTCTAATATTTGAAGTACAAAGAAAACTATAATTGAATAATTTTATTATTATGTCTGATGTGTTCATTGATTTGGATATCATTGATGATATATTATGTTGTTGTAAAAATCAATGAAGATAAAAAAAGATCTTGCATGTTCTTTAGAGCGATATCCTAAAGGGTATACAACCTTATCGCGTGTTTGACAAGAGAAATTTAAGACATAAGAATGGGAGAGAAAAAATGGTGCTCAATTGATCCATAGCCCATGATTTACTATTTTTTTATCATATTAGTTTTCTAAAACAGTGTTAGTCCAAGAAAAAATAGATCAAAGTATATATGACCTGCTTTTCTTCAGCAATTAGAGGTCATGTTTTAGTATTTGTTCATTTCTGAATTAACTTCAATCATTGAGAACAGTGCAATATTTTCTCTGCAAGAACAACAGCCAATATTTCGGCATGTTGGTCATCTCACCTCACAGGGCAAGAAATGTGTCAAGTGCTTTCTAAAGAACCTGCAATCTAAGTGAGACAACATTTGTGGTTTAGACACTGACTAATTGAAGCAAAACATCTCAATTATAAGCTCAAATCTACTTAAAACCTTATTATTTACAAGCCAATCAGCTACCGTAGAGAACCACCTCCATCTGCTCAAAGTTCTAATAAACTTTTGGCTAAACTCGCATTACATTTTGGATAGGGATTATTCACTTTACGGAATTGCTAATGACTTGAACACACTCTTAATCACTTAAGTCCGAGAAACTTCTTGAACAGTAGCTTTAACAGCGAACAACAATATTATATCGTAATTCAGACTTATCGGTAAATCCTGCCACAATCTAGTGCAACATCAGAACCTCCGCCTCCTATAAAATTCTGTCCAGATTGGATGGTTCCGTGATGGTGGCCGACAACTGGAATAAATTTTCAATAAACTTGTCGGATGGGGTCCTTAGCATCATGATTCCAAGCTTTATATATATATATATATATGACGGGTTTTAATTTAATAGGTTTTGGCATCAATCGTTTGGATATGTCCCATCCCGAGTGGAATCATGCTCAAATGCATACCAAGCCATGCCGAGAACGACACGCCGTCCTTCAAGATGCGACACATCTTTTGGACGGTGTTTTGGATAATTTTTGAGCCCATTATCTTACATTACCGCAAAAGATACCTCTTAATTAGGATTTCCAAATCCCTTTAATTCTGGTTAAAAATAGACGAACTTCGAGATAACAACAAAGAATGGGTTTGCTTTTGATAACGTCCGCAAACTTGTGCTCGTATCATCGAATCCCGAGGTGCTCTTCCACTAATGTCAGCGTAACCTGAAGATGGTCGGTGTCTTGCCCATCTGCATCGCTCTATCTAATTATTATCAAGTAAAAAAATTTTTTTTTTTTTTGATGCGATGCTACAGTGCCACTTGATAGTTCCAGTAATCCTCTAGATCCATGAATGTAGGTTTTAAAATTATGACCTCGCTGCTGGCTAAGTAGGCTAATGTTTGTATTTGATTGGTCCATCCTCTTCTGTACGTGCGGCTCTGATTACTTTGTGGTTTTATTTTTTAATCCATCCACCCACTCCCCTATGATTGCATGCATCTTAAGGCCATTGTTGATGAACCAATAAACCCTATAAATTTACTTTAATGCCACATTGAGTGACCAATTAACTCCAATTAAACACTTAAAATGATGACAAAATGTTACCAATACATAATAGATTTAACATTACCTTCAAACTCTTGTTTGTATCGATAATTTAGCATTAGAGAAAAAAATGGAAGTGCTCTCATCCAATTTGTTAATGTTAAGTGTGATATACATTATGGGTCCTTTCCTTTTTAGCCTAAATTTTTGAAGTCAATTGATCACTCTATATATATATATCATTGGAGACGAGGTTTGTCATGAGTATGAATATCTTCCTTGCTAATTAATTAAACTTAAAATTAATATTTCCAACTCATTAATATCAACTATTCATCTACATTGAAGGAAGAGAAAATATAATCAAATATTAATCCTAACAATTAATCACACTCCCATTAGCAACCTATCAACATCTAAATTTTTGAAACAAAAAAAGAAAGAGATTAAATAATTTAAAGAAATTTATTAAAAAACTAAGGATACAATCAATTCAATATATTCTGATAAGGAATAAGTAATAGTATCCATAGTTCTCAAATTTTAGTTTATATTCTTAATAATAATTAGATCTATTATAATTCATCTCATCTCAAAAGCCTAATTATTATGCCCTTAATCATGAGCCTATGGAATGAATTGAGTGCCAATACTTAGTTTCTAATTGACAAGATATCTATCCAATGCATAACTCTTGTTGGCAAAGTATATAAGATAATTTAATTAGGAGTTCAAAATTAGAACATACCATATCTGTTCACAATTCATATATCATAGCATCGGCTCATAAGCTTGTTTAATATAAGATTTCAATATATGCACATAATATTGATAAGAAACTTATAGTTTTGCTTTCCATTTAATTTAAAAAATCTAAGTTCATAGAATTCATAATTACATGTTAATCAATTATAATGCTTTTAATATCAATTTTATTAAAATAAATTATTTGAAAAATATAGAAAAGTTTGTAAACTATTAGATAAATCTCACTAACTCTAACTATCTCCTTCAGGATAGAGTACTAAAATGATACGGCCGGGATTCTCTCAAAAGATGGTGGCATCAAATGCCTTGACAGAGGGAGAGAGAGTGAGAGGGTTGGGGATCGATGAAGGTGCTCTTAACTTGTATATATATGATCCGAGCCACATGCGAGAGAAAAAGTTAGGCCGATATAATCATTGTTCGATGGTATAGATAACAAAAAAAAAACACAAATCCTTGACAGATGGAACTGAATTTTAGATTAAGGTTGTCCATTACAAAACAAAAATAATTCTCTTCTTCGTTCTTTCACACAGACAATTGGCAAGACACAACATTATAAGCAGAGCACGACGCAGAACCAACTCACATGCATTGAGAAATGGGAGAACCAAGGACAGCATATATCACACCATATGATTATTGCGAAATAAAATAACAGAAGAACAACTAAAACATATTTACGACGAAGCATTCATTCATGCTTTCGAAATTAATTTCCACCGTGAAGACTGCCGTTGATTGAGAGAATGTTGCTGAAACCAGAGAGTACAAAGGTGATGATGCCGCCTATCAGTGCAAGGGTGATCACTGGATTTCTGAAATACGTTCGGACAAAGTACGCACGGGTCTGAGGCCACATTCTTCCATGATACCTATTCACTTCGTCAATTAAACCTCCAAGATAGTTTCTCTTTGGTGAACATTGAGCTCCATTGCAGAGGCGCTTGAAAAAATGTGTTGCATTTCCCTCCATGGCAATTTTGCTGACGAGAATTTGATCTAGATGTAGCGACCTCATGTCCTCCTCCTTGTCGATCAGGCAATGCATGAGCTGCGCATAAGCCGTAACGTGGCATTTGGTCTCTGGGTAGCACTGCTCAAAGGCAACAAGGTTTCGAAACAAGCTGACACTATAATCATGGAGCCTTAATTGTGGGATTTCCATCACTCCATCGTTGAACTTTATGTCCAAGAAGCTCAACATGGAGCGTTTGTTTTCAATCTCCCTCTTCTTAAACTTGACTCCAAACTCTTTCAGCTCCGTGGCACTAGGGATCCACAGTTCTGATTGTGGATCTTGGGAGGGCCTGTAATATTGTGGACATGGAAGGACAGAATTGTAAACCAAATGGAGCAGATGATGAACATCACCCTCTGGAATATAGAATGGAAATTGTTTTCTACAGGGATCAAGACGGCTAAAATACTTAAGTGCCATGTCCACAAGATTGATATCACTGCCATGAGGCACAAGGATGTCGCACAAGTCCCTGATGACAAAGAACGGGATTTGGTTTTCAAGCAACAGCAGATCGTACCTCACCAATTCCCAGATCCACACTCTGCCAATAACAAGCTGCACGTCCTCTGCTTTGGGCTTGACCTTCTTTGCCTTCTTTAACAGTAGATAGAGGATGAAGCCGCCGTCCAGCAACATCCTTGTTGCTAAACTCATGCTATTTAATTCAATTGGCTCCGAGTAACGTGTCCGAATGAATTTTTCCTTCGAGAGCATCTTTTCGAAGCACTTTCGAATCAACATCAGACTTTCCTCGCGAGAACGATCCTTGTATACTATTTTGTTGAGACATGTCCACTTGTGATCTTGCATGGGCCTCAGCGGTTCTTCCTCCCTTCCCTTGTGGTAGGGGCCGATGCTGACGACTTTCGGCTTGTAGAATTTTCCAGCATCAGTTTCATCGGAATCACGTAGTTCAGGTGGCACTCGATAAATCGTGGCCTGCCTTTCGTGCTCGATGGGGCCGGTTTTCCATAGGTAGTTGTCGAAACGTTGTACGACGCCATCATCGACTTCTTCGACTCTGGAAGTGCGCCATTGTGGCTTTTGCTTCCGTTTCAAGAATGACTCTGCAGCGAGATCAATCTCCCCGTTAGGCTCGTCTCCGTCGCCGGAACCCATTTTCTTGAGATGCGCTCGGTATCTGCCTGCCTTATGAACTATCCATCCTCTCCTCTCCGATCTCCTCTCCTCTATATATATGTGTGACAAGAACTGGCTGAGGCGATCGAGAGCGCACAGTCTCCGACGTCCTCTTCGACCATGTCCCACCTAATTTATCTTATCGATATACAGACATACGCACAAAATTAGAGACTCTTGACCATATTTCAGTTGGGAAAAATATATAAAAAAAAACAACTGCTGGCTCAAATCATTCAAACTGTCCAATTTTTGGACGTTGCATGGAATAGAGATTTGTAAACCATATTATTTTTTATGTTTAAATGCTTTATATTTAAATATTTTATAGTGGTATATCAAATATTATATCTCAGATAGTTACTATAGGATGCACAATTGTCTTATATAGACTTGGTTGGATTGAGTAGACGTCTACACACATAAATACATACATAAATCAACCTGAACTCAGCCATGCTTAAGGTTGTTTTGAAAATTTTGCGCTCAAGTCTAACCCAAGTTGTAGCTCTAAATGCTATGGTTTATTAACATTGATTAATATATTAATGTATAATTAATTTATTCTGTAAAGATTTATTGTTTTAACATTATGTTAACCTTAAATTTAACAATTTTATCAACGAACGCAAACAAAATGGGAAAAAATAATATTTATATTAGCATATTTTCTTTCTATAGTTCAAGTATCAAAAATTTTGTTAGGATTAGTTTTCTTTTTGTTTCTTATACTTTTGTTTTATTTTTCAAAATTATATTAACTAGGTGCGCCTAATCAAGTAGATTAGTAATAGCTTTTTCTAACTAATATCTGTATTTTTTTTTTTTTTGGTTTTGATATTCTTACATGGAGTGTACAAGAGCTCTTCTTCCAAAAGATAGCACAATTATGCTTGCATACATGTATTCTTATGGCGTAAACCCAACTCATTCATCTTCTTTTGGCCTCATAGTTCGAAGATGGTATCTTAGTACCGTTCAAAATGCCTTTTTCAATAGTTCAAGCAACATATTGAAAGACTTATTTGTCAACCGATTGAAGACCTTAATGTGCATTAAAACTTTACAAGAATGTTAAGCAGAAAACTTTTCACATTAGGATAAAGCTCAAATTTTCATCTCATTGAAAAGATCATTCAATTTCTTACTGTGATCAGTCATTCCATGGTCAGACATCATCGGATTATTATCATCATCCAACCTCAGTGTGAGCACCACTTGGGCCAGCAATATTCCGCAATGCTTTGAGCATCTCATCTTGTTCCCTTTCTTGGTCATCATCTTCATTCTCGTTTTTATCCAAGACATTGCTTCCAAACTATTCTCCATGAAAATACCACATCTGATATGCTTCGAGAAACCCCTTAACGAACAGTGTAATTTAATCAAATCAGGCTTATGCCATAAGCCATTATAACACCGCACACAAGGACAACGTATATTTCCTTCTTCATTAACATGAAGCCTTGTCTTTTCTTTGAACTTCTTAATACCGGCTTCATATTTTGGACAATTTCGATTCTTTAAATATATCCAACTCTTATCAATCGGCATTATTGGATGACACCAAATATGAGTAAAATAGCTATAATTCGTTGTATATATATGAACCGTAACGGGTTCAGAAAAAAAAAAAATTAATAATTTAGTTCAAATCAACAACAATAGCAGTAATAACAAGAGCAGTAATCTGGTTTGTTAGCTAGATTGAGCAATAAAACTCTAGAAACATCAATTTAATAATTAAGAAAAAAAAAAGAATTTTATATAATTAAGGTTTTCGGATAGAAAAATGAGAGGCTACATTCTTAATCCATAAGATAAGGGCCTAAACTTTCACAGCTTTTAAAGTCATCAGATTTGCAAATTGATGAGTCTAGTTAAATGCAAAGAAGTCAACACACTTCTGTTAAAAAGAAGGGATTAAAAAAAAAACAAACAAACAAAGCCATATCAGTCAAACGGGACTATGAGATTTGTGCAAATATTTGTCCACGTCCATGCATTATCTCGATCATGGTAGACCAGAGCATCCCTACAAAATTTTGGCTTCCTCTGATCATTGAAGGGCCATCAGTCCCATCAAGCGTAGAGTAAATTATTATGCTGGCCAGAGGAGCAGAAGATTAATAGTAGTTTGCGTCCACATCCAGAATCACATGAGAAGCAAGGAAAATTTTTTTATTAGTCTTCCTTTCTAGGCTTTTTATTATTTTAGAATGGGCCTGCAGCAGGTCGTATGAGAACGTTCTTAATTTTTTTTTTTTTTTTCTAAGTTTTCTAAGTTTTTAAGCGAGACTCAAATGTAGACCCCAGCAAGAATGCAACATCTCTTGCACATGGCCTTGGTTAGAAATATTGGAATAGGTTCTTATAAGCTAACATTAACATGTTGTCATAAGTTATAATGGGTAATGTAAACCTTCATCACGAAACATTCATGACATTTAATTCTCCTCAAGGCTAAACGCATGCTCTTGTGGAGGGATGCGTGCAAGAAAAATCCCCCATCAAACCATCTTGAAAAAAGTTCTTTTGAAAACGATCCGATTAAACACATTTTGATTAATTTTTTTATTTTAAAAATAAAAAATTTAACCTAAATTAGCTGCCAAACCAATCCTAATATAAACTAAGTCAAACTGTGTGTGTATATATATATATATATATATATATATATATTATATATATTTAGAATTTGTACTATAATTAAAATTAAGATATTATAGGCATGTGTGAATAATTTAGCATGTATAAAAGCTATGTATTTTTTTATTTAAAAAATTAAACTGCCATTTAACCCTATAAAATTTATTATGAAAACAGTCCTACTTTTAAGTAGGTACAAATAGGCCAATGAACTGAATCCAAACTAAACCAAATTGATTTAGTTTTAGATTTGATTTTAAAAAATAATCTCAAATAGTTTTATTATGAAAACCGATCTTTTCTGAAGCAGGTACAAGCAACCGATGAAATGAATTGGAACTAAACCAAAGTTGATACGATTTTCATAATAAAATTTATTATGAAAACTAATCTCCTTTGAAACAGATACAAGCAAACCAATGAAATGAATAGAAACTAAACCAAAGTTGATTTGATTTCAGATTTGATTTTAAAAAATCAATTCAAATTGATTTGACTTCAGACATATCTGTAAATCAATCCAATGCAATCCAATCCCTGCAGATACAAATAAGAGGCATAGGTTTGGTGCTTGAATAGTGTGCATCCTACCCTACACGTTGCTTTTGTTGGATCATGTGCCGTTCTGATAAAGCCCAATTGTGATTAAAAAACTCTATTCGCAATCTATGATTTTCTCTCTCTTCTTAAAAGTGTCATGATCCATTGGGAGATAAGCAACCGCCTAACAAGTCATTGCCAATCTCCCAAGTCCTGCATTGTTTTCTTCTTATTTGTTGTTACAATGGAATTCTCCATCAAGATTGTTCTGTTGGGAATTTAGGCGTCCTGTAAGTTTCGAGTTTCCAAATCCTCAACATGCAAGCTATACCAGAAATGGTGAATCTGTTGAAACTTGATGGATAAAATATAAAAGAAATGATGAAAACGCAAATGAGTGGCATGATACATGGGACTGTATAAAGAATCTCTTCAAATGGGTGCACGCGCAGGGTTCCAGATTTATCCCTCCCCATGCCATCCACTGCACAACTTAGAGCATGCACTTGAAGGAATAAATCAGCAGATTTTACTGGATTAATTAAATAATTGATCTGAAGGGCTTTGTACTCATGAACTTTAGCAGACTTGGCTCTATGACTTGTTAGTATCTACTGGATCCCAGAAGCTTAAATTATCAACGAATGGGTCAACAGCATATAGCAGAACACGTATGGTTCTAAATGACAAGCAATGATATTGTGGCTTTGGCTAAAATTTTGAATCCAAAAAAGTATTCACATCTAAATTTGAGTAGAGAACATGATGCAAGTAATATTTTCAATTCCTAGAGCTACCAGTCTTTTTTATTCCTTTATATATTCTTGGCCAATCATTTGTCCACAATGTTCTTGAAGTTGATCTGATTTTGATAGTTGCCAGCGAATGATAGCTGCCAGCTATTGTCTGTCTGGGGACTACAGCAACAAGGGCTAGTAAGAGCTAGTAAAGCTTGTACATTGATATATTTAATTTTAGTCTGCCATCTGGTGAATTCAAAAACTCCTCATGAATTAGTTTGTATCAAGAACTGACAAGATAATATATGACCACTTGTCTTGTGATTAAGACTCACAATCACCCTTGACTAAGGGGGAGCGTCGTGAGTTTCCGCAACCTGCGGACGCTTTTAAATAGCATCGTCAACTGCTGATGCTTATAAGCGTCGGGCATATAACGATGCTTATTAGCGTCGGCAGATACAGTATATAACCGTATCCCAACTCGTTTTTCTCGACGCCATAGGAAAGCGTCGGGAGCTCTGTAGTGTGCCGACGCTTTTAAGCATCGTTAGATGCCGTCGGCAACTTAAGTAAAGACACATATGCCGACTCATTTTTCTCGACGCTAGAGGTGAGCATCGGAAACTCCGGCAGCCTGCCGACGCTTATAAGCATCGGCAAATAACGATGCTAATAAGCATCGACAAATAACGACGCTTATTAGCGTCGGCATATTTAGTTAAATCGCGCAGCGTGCCGATGCTTATAAGCGTCGGCCGATAACGACGCTTATTAGCATCGGCATCTTTAGTTAAATCGCGCAGCGTGAAAAAGTGTCGGCACGTAACGATGCTTAAAAGCATCGGGATATACCGATACATTAATCGTGCCCTCCCTCCCTCCCTCCCCCCGCGTGTTCTGCTATCAATGCCCTAGCTCCCGCTCACCTCCCCGCTCCGTTTTGATCTCCGATCATTTTCCTCCCCCTCCTCCCCGCTGATCTTCCCTCCGTGGATGCTCTCTTCCCCGACGGAGGTGTATCGGCGTCTCTTCTCTCTTCCCTGAAGGTAAAATCTATTTCTTTTACTCTTTGCCCGTGTTAATTTTAACCCATGTAATTTCTTTTTCGGTCCAGGGCTAGGGTTTTGGTTGTTAATTTTCATCGTCGGGGTGGCTGTTGGCATCGGCCCGAGGCTTGGTCCTCTGGATTTTTGTACCGGAAGATAGAAAGAAGACATTCCTTTGTGGACCAAAAGATTTGATCCCAAAAATCTGTTGGTAAGTCTGTTTCCTTTCTTCTTTGGGTTTCCTTTTCTCCAAATTTGACATTGATTACTCTGAAAAACCTCCACATGGTTTGCCAACTGCTATGATCTTTAGTGTTTCTGTTTGCCCTTTGCCCTGTTATATCTTCATTCACTGTGGATCCAACTGAACAATGATTACTAGGATTGGGACGAGGGCCATTATTCAAGAACCAAACATTGCATGGTCATCCGAAATAATTGTTTATTATTAATTCTGATAGATTTTGCCCTGTTATATCTTTGCCCTTTTGTAATGGATTTTAAAAATGATTAACTGTTATGATTCATTATTCAAGAACTGAAACATTGCATGGTCGTTCGGAATAATTGTCCATTATTAATTCTGATCGATTTTGCCCTGTTATATGTTTGCCTTCATGTAACGAATTTTAAAAATGATTAACTGTTATGATTCATTAATATAAGTTATATTTTAAAAAAATTGCTACCTCTTTATTTTACTGTCAATTAATTGTAGTTAGTTATTTACATGATTGGTGCACTAAAAAATTAAACTTGATGATTTAATTTGGTCACAAAAAAATTATCATACGACTAACTATGTATATACGGTGGAAGCTACATGATAGGATAGGATCATGGTGCATTGAAGAGTTGGAGGAGAGAACAGTTATACTAATTAAAAGATTACACGATATATAACCAAAAAAATGTTTATTATTTATTGGACAGTCCTTGAAATATATTAATTATACTTTATAATGTATAATGCATATTAAGGCATGTTTTGGTTGATTAAAGCATTATTTATTTTGGCATGTTAAGTTTCAGAAATTTGGAGCATGCTATTATTTTGGAATTTGAAAATTAGGCACATGCCTAAATAAGTTGTGTTTGAGTGGAAAGTTTTGTTGAGTATAACTTATCTAGTTGCTTATGAAATTAGGCTTGTGCACATAAATTATATTAGATAATGATAATAATCACTTGGAATGACATTAAAGAAATAAAAGAAAGAAAAGAAAAGAAGAGATCTACTCATTTATGTTCATATGGCAGTGGGGTTGTTGTTAAAGACTCGTTAATAGAATCCACAAAATACAGTTATGATGGCATTGTAGTATAACCTATTTTGTAGATCTTATCAATCTTGTGAAAAGTAGAGTTTCTTTTATCACATTACTATTTATTCTGACATATACTTATGCTACTAAATGTCAAACACTTATGATGGTGAAATACATGCAGGATATTGGATAAAAGTTGGTTGTTTATCGATCATTTATCCTATAATGGATAAAAGTTGAATAAATAAACCGAGAAATATAAAAAAATATTTAGATGGAGTTCGTGATTTCATTAAATTTGATATGGATAAAGATAATTTGAATGGAAAAATTTTATGTCCGTGTCGGTGATGTGTTAACAATTCTTATTTAGATCCACAAACCGTTGAAGAACATTTGATATGGAATGGTTTTTCAAGAGGTTATATTGAGTGGGTTTTCCATGGAGAATGTATGTTGTCGTTATCAAGTAATCAACCCTCCTCGTCTAATCTTGGATCTAGTAATATGCAAGATAACCTTGTAGGAGATGATATGACAGGTTTGATCACAGATGCTTTTCGATATGGTGTTCAAAACTTTGGAGGTTCAACTAATATACATGAAAAGGATGGAATATGTGATGGTTCTATTTATGGAATAAACATTTGTTGAGGAGCAGATGCATGAGTCAACTCGGTATCATAATTTAATTAAAGATGCAGATGAACAATTATATCCGGGTTGTTTGAAATTTTCTAAGATCTCTATTCTTATACATTTATTCCATATAAAATATATGAATGGATGGTCCGGAAAGAGTTTTACCATGCTTCTCAAATTACTAAAGGATGCATTTCCAAAAGACACTGATTTACCATCCTCTTATTATGAAGCAAAGAAAGTTGTCAACAAATTAGATCTTGGATATCAAAAGATCCATAGTTGTCCGAAAGACTGTATGTTATATCATGATGAAAATGCTGATTGAGTCATGCAATGAATGTGGATCTTCGCGATGGACAACTCGTGAAAAGGATGATGTAATGAACAAAACAAAAAAATTGGCAAAGATATTGCGTGACTTTCCTCTTATTCCTCGATTGAAAAGAAATTATCTAAGCAAAATTTATAACACATAATAGAAAAGGCTTAAAAAATTATAATAATAATATATTTAGCTTATTAGCTCAATGAAAAGCCATTTCTTTCTCATCTAAATTTGTAGCCTATTAATGTTTTTCCTTCTC
The DNA here is from genome assembly GCA_900491605.1 of Calamus simplicifolius. Taxonomy (NCBI): domain Eukaryota; kingdom Viridiplantae; phylum Streptophyta; class Magnoliopsida; order Arecales; family Arecaceae; genus Calamus; species Calamus simplicifolius. Next base: position 792,955 of record UESW01004431.1, on the reverse strand, counting down.
TTTCTCATATGATAGCATAATTTTTTGCATTCCATCATGTACCTTTAAATTTTTAGCTTTTTTATAAAATAAAAAATAATTGTTTATAGGATGGTACATCATAAAAATAATATAGTTCAATAACTATAATAGATTTTAAAAAATATTATAAATATAGCTTATAAAGAAAGGTACACCTCTTTTACATCTCAAATCAAATTTAAAACATATATTTTTCTTACCTTATGTGCGCTAAGATAAAGCACCTCACCTCATAAAAAATGCCTAACTCGTCTTAGGCATACCTCCGCCTTAAGCGCACTTTAGGATATAATAAGCGCCTAACCCTTAATGCCTTGCACCTTATGCTTTATGCGCTCCTTTGATATACTACTGAAAAATAATATTATGTAACGTGAAAAGTATGTTGGACAATTTACATATTTTTCTAGTTATTGCAGCTTTTTTGTTTTATTGTTGTTTATGCTAAATTTTATTGACCAAGTGGCAAACAGTGATTATGTTAAAATAACCATGCATATGAATGACAAAATGAAACAGCATGTCATCTAGACCAATCTCATTTTAAGCTTAACCAGCCAAGTAAAAGCCAAAACATCCTATTGCTGTGGCCAACAGGATTGGCAAACATTATGTGGCCAAAATGAACATAAAGGGATGCGCACGCGCGCGTGTGCGTGCGTGCGTGTGCGTGTGTGTGTGTGTGTGAGAGAGAGAGAGAGAGATGGTCCCAATACAACGGCTGCTACTCATTGTTCTGCCGAACTTCTATCTGCCAAGATGGAAAAGGGTGGAATGCTGATTGAAGTTCTATTACAAGGATTTCCTTATATATACTCCGCTCTGTTCTAGAAAGCATGCCTCTGATTTTATGATAGAAACCAAACTCAGAGCATCTAAATATAAGGAGAATTGGATAATAACATTGAACTTCAGTTTACTTCAACAGAAACCAGTGGAAAACAACTGCAGTCTGGCCTCTCAGTAGCCTTCCTATGGTTTTTCTACAGCCTCTCATATGTTTTTACTTGTGATTCTTACTAGATTTATCACAACATTTCCTGTTTCCTTCTTTAGGGCCTTTTTGGACAGTCTTTTGGGATAGATTTCCAAAATTTCACTTACTGCAAGAAGAGTTTGTTTTGCATATCCATTGATAATAGAAATAAACTTTAGTTAGCTTCAAGAGAAACCAGTGCAAAACAACTGCTGTATAGCCTCTCCGTATACTTCCTACGATTCTTCTATAGCCTCTCATATGCTTTTCCTTATGATTCATACTAAGATTCATCACAGCATTTACTGTTTCCTTCTTTAGGGCCTTTTTGGACAAATTTCCAAAATTTGACCTACTATTTCTTATATTTGTCTTAGTGGCAACTATAAACTAAACTACATCAAGAAGGTTGAATGTAGCACAAAATCACCCAGGCACCCATTTTCCATTGACTTCCAAAAATAGGGGTAAGTTTTTTCATTTTATTAGTGTACTAAATGTCATCATTACTCTGTAACGACCCGGGCCCACTATACGGACCCGTTTCATTACAGGAAAGCAAAAAAGACAGTCCACACCAAGTTGGACCATCACAGTCCAAAAACGGATCCTATTGGTATTTTGTTCTTGTTACTTTACTATTATAAACCACTCACCCTCTTTTAAAACTCTCGATGTGGAACTTTAATGGGCATCACAATCTACCCCCTTAAAGAGGGGACATCCCCATCGCCAGAGGCAACCACCAGGCAGGTAGGATTCTAGAGTGACCCTCACAGGTTCAAAAGGTAGCTCACATCTATCCCATGGATGTAGCACTTTACCCTATATGGCACTTAGCTCCTGCACTTTCGACTGATGCATGGCTCTGATACCATATTGTAACGATCCTGGCCCGCAGTACGGACCCATTTCGTTACAAGAAAGCAAGATAGATAAAGTCCATACCAATTTGGATTACCACAATCTAAAACGGATTCTATTGGTATTTTGCCCTTCTTGCTTTATACTAATATAAACCACTCACCTCCTTTCCAAATTTTGATGTGAGACTTTTCAGGGGCATCACAATCTACCCCCCTTAAAGAGTTTAAAGAGGGGACGTCCTCGTCGCCAAGGGCAACCACCAGGCAGGCAGGATTCTAGAGGTGGCCCCATAGGTTCAAGAGGTGGCTCACATCCATCCCATGGATGTAGCACTTTGTCCTATATGTCACTTTGTTCCTGTACTTTCAACTGGTGCATGGCTCTGATACCATATTGTAATGACCCAGGTCCGCTGCACGGACCTGTTTCGTTACAGGAAAGCAAAAAGGACAGTCCATACCAACTTGGATCACCACAGTCCAAAAACGGATCATATTGGTATTTTATCCTTACTACTTTTACTATTATAAACCACTCGCTCTCTTTTAAAACTCTCAATGTGGGACTTTAACGGGCATCACATATGTCCCTTATTTGATATATTACAAAATCTTTCCACACACCCTTCCCCCACCCCATTTGAAATATATTGAAAGAAAAAGAGATGAATAGGTTATTCCGGCTTTATGTGCAAAGTAATCTAATACACCCTGTTCATGTCCATCAGAATATCACTTGTGCATGCATACAATGCTTTAATGAATGTAGGCAGCAGATGGCCAAACATAGGACCATGTAAGGGCCTAGATATTAAGCACACATTGAGGTGGGCACCCACAGGCCAAGATAGCCCAATATTAATAAATTACAAACTTAAATATAAGGGAAAATACACAAACAAATTATTATCAAAGAAAATGAAATATGACATATGAAATAAGGTGTAATAAGTTAGACGGGAGTACCATATTTGAAGCATTCAATATGAATTCGTATATTAATCTCATCTTCCATGCTTAAATTATGCTGCAAAACATCTAGACAGCCAAGGTGGCCATTTTACACAATGCTGGTGACAATCTGAGAGTTACATCACTTTTCACCCTAAATAAAAATCAGTTTGTATTAAAACAGAGCTAAAACAACTTAGGTTGAAGTGCTAAATGATAAATTCCATTAAAACTATCACAAATTCAAAAGAAACAAAAGCATCTTTGATTCAAAATCCTTGACCCAAGGATCAGACTCCATCAATTTAGACAGACTAGGAAGCCCAACAATCTCTCTATCATTTCAAATTAGAAAACTATTGAATATGAACTGCATTATATATTGCTCTCACCCTGATTACAGCCATGCTTCCTCTTCTATGTAGTCAATTAAAGGAAATGGACTAATATCTAATGACATTAGGGAAGCAGATGATGAAAAGGATAAGTTATTGATATACTATGCCAGTTTCTTGGGAAACCACTTGGGTGATAAGACAGTTCCATCACCTAGCCTAGGCTATTTATTAACCATGATAATATATACAATTTGTCATGATCTCACTAGTTGCAACCTGATTTGGTAGTCAGGAGATGTTAGTTAGCCTCTAGCTCATATATAAAACTTATAAACCAAAATTTCTTCACTAGAATGAATGTAGTCCTAGAAAAATCTAAAACAAAGTACAATATTTTACTAGTCCAAACTTAAAATATAATAAGACTATGTGCTGTATGATTATAAACAGCAGCAAAAAAAATGGTTGGTTGCAGCCTATATAATTAATGCATGTAGTTCACCATGCGAAAAGTTAGCTAACATAATCTCACAAAACTAGTAGCACATAGAAAAATAGACAGATAAATAACAATATCAAATAAATGCAAAAAGTACCTCATTCCATGTCTAGGCTTTGCACCTGTTGCAAATACTGAAATGAAAGTTCTGCAGCTGTCCTTAATACTCTGTTCAGATCACATAACATGAAATATGTCTCACCCCACCTCGGATGCCTCTTATCTGAAGAAACAAATTCATTAACAACCCCATCAATAATAATTCTACTGGATCCTGCCGTCTTTTTCACTCCTCTGCTATTCATAACCTTTCTGATCCTCTCAGAATAGTTCCATTTCCCACAAGCAGCATATACATTAGACAACAAAACGTAGCCACCTTCTTCCTCAGGTTCCAGCTCAAGGAGTTCTCCCAAAGCAGCCTCTGCAATATCCATATTTTGATGGACCTTACCAGCACTTAAAATGGCTCCCCAAATAGACCGACTAGGCTTCATTGGCATCCTCTTAACTACATTTATTGCCTCAGTCAGCTTTCCTGATCGTGCAAGAAGATCAACTAGACATCCATAGTGCTCTACTCCTGGTTCAATATTGTAGCTCTGTTTCATACTCTCAAAAATTCTATACCCCTCGTCCACCAAGCCAGCATGACTACAAGCAGTAAGAACAGCAACCATAGTCACACCATTCGGTATCACATCTTCTTCCTGCATTTTCCAGAACAGATCTAAAGCTTCGATTCCATGACCATGGAGTGCAAGGCCTTTGATCATAGCTGTCCATATCATAACATCTCTTTCAGAGACCATTTCAAAAACAACGTAAGACTTTTCAATATTTCCACACTTGCAATACATATCTATCAGCGCTGAGCCCAAGAAAGCATCCAAATTTCCATGTGCCTTCGCAGCCCAACCATGTATGCATCTCCCTTGATACAGAGCTCCAGTCTCAGCAGCAGCAGAAACCAAAGCAATGGCACTCATCTTATCAGGTCTAATATTACAACCAAGCATTTCCATACATAATTTCATTGCTGTTCCGAGATCCCCTCACGAGCATACCCAGCAATAATAGAATTCCATGAAATCAGGTCCCTGCAAGGTGTTTCATTGAAAAACCTGCAGGCAATATCCAATTCACCAGCACTGGCAAATCCGTCAATAATTATGTTCCATGATGCAGCATCCTTCTCACCAATTCCATCAAACACCTTCATAGCGGTCTTCATTTCCGCACATTTCACATACATATCTAAAAGAGCATTGTTCAATACCAAGCCCCCGCCACTGAAAGACATCTTCCTTATGACCAACCCATGCACCGACTTTCCCAAGAGTGCATTTCTCAGCTGGCCGCAGGACATAAGAAGACCGACAATGGTATACTCATCAGGTTCCATACCTGAAACAATCATGTCATGGAAAAACTCGAGTGCTTTTATGCTATACCCCTTCTTGGCATACCCAGATATCATGATATTGTACGAAACGTTATCTCGGTCGGGCATATACTGAAACACTTGGCGGGCAAGAGTCACTTTCCCATTCTCCATGTACATTTCATAAGAGAGTTTTGGAGATAGACATGTGAACTGAAGCCGTTTGCTATGATATGACCATGAATCTGCTCTCCCACTGACATGCACTTGGATGACTTGAGGATGGAGAGAAGGGAGCGCTCATCAGGTAAAATGCACGATGAAAGCATAATTTTATAGAGGTTGAGTGATTGGCTTGGTGAGAAAGACAGTGCTGATATCATAATGTTGTAAATGTAGAGATTGGGATGGGGAGTGAAGTGCTTGAAGAGGAGAAGAGCCTCATTCAGATGCTCCGGGTGAGACACTGCAGAGAAGTAGAGAAGCCTACTCATGGGAAATGTTTGGGCAATGAGGTGGAGCCTCATCATTTGTGCCAGTATTTGTTTGAAGTGGTCGCTGCTTCCACATTTCTCAAGAAGAACAAGCGCTGGGTGTTCAAGGCGCAGGGAAACGGCTGGATCCCAGCTGCTTGTACCCATTTTTGCAGCAGAAAAGTAGAGCTGGAGTCCATATTGAGTGTAAGAATACAAGGAGAGAGACATCCCGGTTCTCCTCAATAGTCTCATAGCAAAACCGCTGTACAATTAGATGAAACACTTGAACGCAAGCATTAAAAAGAGAGGAGATGACAAAATAAAACAGATGGAGGATGAAGGCGCGCGACTGCATGGCAAGACCAAATATGCAGATTGAAACCTGTATTTAAAACTCAAACTCCCTTCAGACCATGACATAATTCCAAGCCTTGTAAAATTAAGCAAGCTGATATTGTGACCACGTAGGATTGACCAGCTATTAAAGGCGTTGTTTGACATACTGCGTGTCTCCTCCTAGAAACCCACCTTCTCAGAGAAGTGGCTTCTCATTCTAACCATGGGATGCGACTTCCCATGAAAATTTTTTGTTGACACTGTTAAAAAGCAGCACCCAACCGTTAACGCCCGGTTTTTTTCCCGACGAAACGTATCTTCCAAGGAAGATGGTGCGACCAGCGAAGGAGGTGAAATGAAAGAAGCGAACAAGACAAACGTTGTAGGGAAAGGCGTTCGATTGTGAAATGTTCTTGAATTTCTTTCTCGCTGAGAGATGGCAATTACGACGTCCATGAGAATTTAGAAGTTGAATCTCTCTTTTAAGGAATTGCGAAGAAATTTTGTTTCCATACTAAGCAGAAACAAAGAAAGAGTTTGGTGGTTGCAAAATCCTCGAATTGCAAACAAATTACATTGTGGATTAACATGAAAAAGATGGCTGCATGCACCATGGCCTTGAAGGAAGAATTAGGAACGATAATTTCTGACTCCGCCTTTCTATGCCAAAAAAGTTCTTTGTGCATCATCTTCAATGCAGAAAGACGTGCGTCAAGCGTTTTTATTGGTCATGCGTATGTGCATTATGAGAGCCATGAACCAATGAGCCATGGCATGCGTACGCCCATGCGATCAAAGACTGGGCTTGATGCATGCCTTCGTGGACTAGAGGCAATGCACAAAACGCTTCCTTCAACGCCATATCTGGTATTCAACCTGTCCTATCTGACAGCAAGCATAATACCTGTTCCCAACCCGATAGGGAAAAGGATCCCAGTCCCATCCTTGGTCACTATTTTTTTTTTATCATCTTAAAAAATCACACCTTACTATTCTTAATTTATTACTAAAAATATTAAAATAATTTATTTTTAATTTTTAAAAATATTTTTTATATATATATATATAAAGAAAATTAATTTGATTATATTTGAATATGATCGCATTTAAATCTCATCAACTTTTCATCAAAGGATGTGCACATAATTTATAATTAAAAAAAAAAATAGGATGTGTCATATATATATATATATATATATATATATATATATACAAACAATAAAGTGAGTGCGTTGGAGATGATGCCTGATAGGATCAGTAAGCCCCATGGGCAACGGTAACCTCATCAAGGTCGGCCTCTTCCCCTTAGCCTCAGTCGGTCCCCTCGGCCTCGGCCATTGGCCTCGGCCATAACAGTGCTCGACCTCTTTCCCTCGGCCTCGGCAATGAACAGTGTTCGGTCATGAACAATTCTCGGCCTTTCCTCTCGCCTCGCCACTCGGCCCCCTCGGCCTCAGCAATGAACAGTGCTTAACCATGAACAATGCTCGGACTCTTTCCCTCAGCCTTAGCCACTCGGCCCCCTTGGCCTCGGCCAAGAATAGTGTTCGGCCATAAGCAGTGCTCGGCTCCCTCGGCCTCTTCCCCTCAGCCTCAGCCACTCGGCCCCCTCGGCCTCGGCAATGAACAGTGCTCGGCCATGAACAGTGCTCGGCCTCTTCCCCTTGGCCTCAGCCACTTGGCCCCCTCGGCCTCAGCCCTCGACCTTGGCCATAAACAGTGCTCGGCCATGAACAGTGCTCGGCCTCAGCCGCTGGCCTCGGTATTGTACAGTGCTCGGCCTCTTCCCCTCGGCCTCGGCCACTCGGCCCCCTCGGCCTCGGCCCTCGGCTTCTGTTCATAAAGTGCTCGGCCTCTTTCCCCTTGGCCAGGAATAGTGCCATGCAAATGTTCACCCACGACCTTCTTGGAGCTCATCTAAGGTTGGTGTGGACACCAAAGTTTGAAAGAGGCTTCGATCTAATTCAGTATGGCTTTAATTCTTTCATGTGTCCTGTAAATAGAGTAATAATTTTACTTCTTTGAATTTGAGTCAGTAAATAAAGTTGGTTTATTTCAATTTGGGTTCTTGAGTCCAAGTAGGGTCAAATTGGTTTGTATTTAGTAAGTTTAGTAGTTGGGTCCAAGAGTTATGGAATTGGGTTCAAGGTAAGTCAGTGAGTTTGAAGATTGGATGTATTCAATACTCCAACAAATTAATCCAAGGTGGACACCACTTCAGCAAGCATTGTTAGGTGCCATGTCAACCTCTTGGTGTATACCTCATTAAGCCACATCACCACATGCCACGTCACCAAGAAGAATTCAAATTCAAAGGAGCCGCCCACTTTTCTCTCCTCTTTTTAAGCTTAGTTATAAGTTGTTTCAACCCTCCACCCTTATAGCTAGCTTAGGTTGCAACTTTCCATGAAAAGCTCCATGTAATTGATTTTAAAAGTCCTTGGAGGCTTATAAATACTACTCCAAGCTCTCTTGTAAAGACAATTTATGATGAGTGAAAGTTGAGTTTATTCTCTTCCATTTGTGTTGGCAAATGTCCTACAAGAGGGAGTGGGCAAGAGGCCCTTAGCTACTATTTTCTTCCATTTGTGCTGGCAAATGTTCTCCGAGAGGGAGTGGGTGAGAGGCCTTAGCTATTTCAAGAAAGTCATCTTCACGCCAAGATCCATTAGCCATTCTCATTTTATTCTATCATCCCATCCCATCTTCCAAGGATCCCAAGAATTTCATGTTCCAAAGAAGAAGGTCTTTCGTGACAAGAAACAAATACAAGAAGTCCTGCAACTAGAGGAATCTCCTTGTCATCCCAGAACTTTATCCTTGAGTGTAAACCTTTAATCTCTGATATTTAATGGCCGGGTACCCCTCTTTCAATATTTTTTGATCTGAAATATATAGTAACTAAGCCCTAGCCTGTATGGTTTCTTAGCCACAAAGATCCTTTCTCTTCACTATTTTGAAAGATTCAACTCCAAGTCTAGTTTCACATGCAAATCCTTTCATGAAAATTTTGCTCTTTTGCATAAAAATGTAGCCTAGCTTCACTTCATTTTTTATTTAGTTATTACTATCTCCTCCTAGATTACATCATTCCACTTCATCCCTCATCAACAATGCCATGCACGTACTCTATAATCAATACTCAACGAGAACAAAGCTAGCTTCAACTCCAAATTTCATCTTCTACCTCAGCGACTACACTTTGAGGCTCACATGCCTGACTTTATCACCCATCACTGTCCATATAGGACAGAAAAAGGGTGACATGGGGGACACGTCTGGCAAACGCCATAATAGTCGGCCATACCCTGCAACAGCTGTCCAAACCAAACACACCTACCAACCAGCTGCAGCCACCTACTCTGACGGGACACAGCCTGTAGTTCTGACAAATCACATGGAGGCCAACCCTACTGTGCTTCCCCCATCATCAATGCTCTAACAAGTGATTGTGCCCAAAGACTGGCAGCTCTAAGCACCAATAAAATGGGTAAGAGGGACCCCTGACCAGGTAACTCCAAGAAACCACAATAACTACTACACTCCCAAACACTCATTCTTGCAAAGAGAGAGCTCTAAGCCTCTCTTTTTCTCTTTCGAGCTTTCTCAAGCTCATGGCTATTGCGCAAGCATTGACTTGAGCATCGGAGGGTTCCCACCAGAATCTCTGGTCTTCGAGACTTTTTGCAGCTCTCAGGCGAAAGAAGCTTGCCGAGGATCCCAAGCTCGCTGGAGGAGGCAACCGATGCTCACGGACGTTCGAGGACGGTGATTTGGCATCAATAGATTGGCGCGCCAGGTAGGTGGGGCAGAGCATGGATTGTCAGCGATGCTAGTTTACAGATCCTCGTCCCCCTTTAGATAAAAATGGTGGATTAAAACGATGGTTATGACATGAACCCAAGCAGCTTTCGCCGATCATGCTAGGGGGCATGCTCAACGAGCTGAGCAACAGAGCCAACCACTCCACTCCACCATCACCACTACCTTAGGCCATTCAAGCAAAACAACATGCCACCCTCATTCTACAAATCCATACATTGACGGCAGCTATCCAAAAGCTCCAAAAGCAACATGACCACACAATAGTGAGCAAAAGCTTCCGCTGCTCTTTGGTGTTGCTCAGGCTGGCCATCATTTATCCCGCCAGAATCTTTCCAGTAAGAGATTCACCATCATCAAGCTCATCAGCAACTTAAAGCTCAGAGAGCCACCACTAGCCGCTAAATAGCCTTCTTTCCTACGGATGGCGACGTGGGAGGAGGCCCAAGTAAGGGCAACGACAGCCCACTCCATCAACTTAATTCCCTAGAGGGCAGACCACCAGCGAGCTGAAGTATCCAAATCAGTAGAAAAAAAGGGTGTACAAGAGCTAAGTACACTATGCTTAGACAGTATTTCTTCCATTGATACTTGAAAATGTCATGCAGGGAAGACCGACTCTGCATGGCATTCAAGACCAACCTCGCGTTGGTGCCCAAAGCCCGAGGCCAGCTCAGCACTGAAGATCAACCTAGCATTAGAACTAGAGTCCGAGGCTAGCTCGGCATCGAAAACTGACTCCAACATTCACTACAAGAAAATTTAAATATAGCGACGCCCAAATGCGTCGCTAATGCGTCGCTAAACAAGCTATAGCGACGCAATAAAAGTGTCGCTAAAATGTTCATCGTAATTTCAATTTGTCGCAATTGCATTGCTTAACAACGACTCTCTGCGATGCCCTAAATGCGTCGCAATATATTGCGATGCCCATAAATGCATCGCAATATTGCGATGCAGCCTAAATGCATCGCTACTTTAAAAATAAATTTTTAAAAATATTTGCGATAGAAAATATCATCGCAATTGCGTCGCTAATTAATTATTTATTTTTTAAAAAATTAAATAAATAATTTTTAATTTTTTTAATTAATTGCGATGAAAAATAGCATCTAATTAATTTATTTTTTAAAAAAAAATAAAATAAAATAATTTTTAATTTTTTAAAAATAATTGTGATGCCCCTAAATGCGTCGCTACTTTAAAAATAAATTTTTTAAAAATATTTGACATAAAATCGTGTCGCAATTGCGTCGCTAATTAATTAATTTATTTTTAAAAAAAATTAAAATAACATAATTTTTAATTTTTTTTAAAATTAATTACGATGAAAATAGTGTTTCTAATTAATTAATTATATTTTTTAAAAATAAAGTAAATTAATTTTAATTTTTTAGTAATTAATTTATTTATTTAAAAAATAAAATAATAAAATAAACTTGCTAATACAATGTAATTGCTAATACAATTGACCAAAAAATCATTACAAAATTTTTAAAAATAGATAAAATTTATTTTATTAATTATTTAAAATTTTTATATACAAAATAGAAAAAAAAAAAAAATACATCAAGCTCCTCCCGAGCTCCTGGACTGAACCCTGCGACAGGAGACGAACTAAATCCTGCATCTGACGCATCTGATCTCTCATCTCTGCAAGCTCCTTTCGAACCTCCTGATGAACTTTCTCCTTGATAGATCTCCGGATGTCGTCTATATGCTCGGGAGGAATATCGCCAGAACCATGCGAACTGGAGCCCTGATGGAAAAAATATATGAAAGCTCTGGTGCCCAAACCATAGACCCTACGGTCTCGCGGCTGGGTACCAACAGCCTCCAAAAACACACGTCGACTCTCCTTCGGTGAGAGTTCGACGGTGGCCCCCCATCAGTGGAGTCGACCTGCGAAGCCTGAGATTGAAGCTCCTTGACTCGTGCCTTTGAGTTATAAAATCAATGATAAATGAATTAATATATAAAGCTGAATAAAATATTAAAAATTAAACAAATAAAATATAAATCTAATTTCTTACCCCAACCTTCCGTGATCGTGGATCGACCCAGGAACCATCCTTCCTGATGTGTGTCGCCCTGAATAAACGAAACTCACCAGGATTCTGCCCTCCTGCTCGGACTACAAAAGCAGAAGAAAGAATATAAATGCAAGTATTTGTAAATGACTAAATTAGTATTTAAATTGTTTATGTTTTCTTACCATATGGGGCCTGTGCTCCTGAATAGAAATGAACCCGCAGTGTAACAGGAGAGGACCTGTGCCACGACCACCCTTCTCAGATCACGGTTCATGCTGGCTGATGCGGACCTCCTGATCCATTCCTCAGACTACCACGCCTGCTGCCAGCTAGCCCAAATACCCTCCGGCACATGCCCTGGACGGTCACCCAAACTCATCCAACGATAAAGCATGTTGGAGTATCGGCGTGCCGCAAGAGCATTCCATGCTGCCCTAATGGCATCATGGATGGTAGGGTCCCACGTAAACTTTTTCTGCATTGAAATAAATAGTTAGTTTCAATATATTAATATTAGAAAATTTTATATCAGTTATAAAATGTATTTAAAAAGTTTACCTGAAACTCTGAAAAATAAAACTCCCTCATGGCCGTAGATACATGGTGCCAATTGTAGCCACTAGGATCAGCACGACTCTGAAATATAGAGCTGATCCGGCTCGATACAGTATGCTGCTCAATAAAGCAGTTAAAAAAACTAATTAAAATAAGTAATTAACTTAAAAATATAAACATATAGTTACAATTAGTATATACTTACAGCCCATCGGCATCCAATCGAAGTACGGTGCGACCAACCAAAGAAGAACTCTCAGAGGTCTGTGCCGATCGGGTAGAGGAAAATACAGGATGAGCATCGACGCCTGGAGAGGCGGAAGTCCGTGCGTCAGGGCTGGTAGTGGGATGTGACGCAGCAGGGCTATGTCGTCAGGGGTAGATATACCTCAGTCTGTCATATTGTAAATACTAAAGATTAATGCAATGCAATATAATTACGAATAATTAATAAATAAAAAATTTAACACTTATAAAAATAAATCGAAATTGAATGAACCTATATCTTTAATCAGTGTCATTTGTTTCATGAAATGTTGGTTCAACATCCGATGCCGTATCGGACTGTGATTCAGTTTCATTATCATCGGAAGGAAACCGAACATTTGCATCCTCAAGTTCTTGGACATCACCATTTGGATCTCTAAGTGATGTTTCAGGAGCCCTTGTGTCATCCTCAATTGCATGCATTTCCATCTCATCCTCTTGAAATGCAGGGCACTCATTGATTGACTTGATGAACTCTCATCTAATATGATTGTCGAACGTGGAACGATTTTAGAAACAGCCCACCAATCTCGCTTGTTGTTGCGCAAACTTGGATATCCGCAATAAAACACTTGCTGAGCTTGGGATGCAAGAATGAATGGTTCATATTTCTGTAATCTTTGTCGATGGTTTACTTTAACTAGATTGTAGTCGTTATGAACCCTTTTTACCGATAGGAATTGTCAGATCAAACCAATCACAATGAAACAATACAATTCATTTCATAGGCCAACCGGGATATTCAACTTCAACCACCTCTACTAACTTTCCGTAATAATCCTGCATATTTGCTCTAGCACTTTCTTCTTTAACACATATGCCCCAATTCTGCGTCCCTCTTGAAGATGCTAGTCATTCAATTTGAAATTTGTATCCATTAACAAAATAGCCAGTATAGGTAGTTACGGTCTTCAATGGCCACTGCGCTAGACATTTAATGAAAATATTATCGATTGTAAACCATGGACTGTTTACCTATAAATTAATAAGCTATTCACAATCAATTCGAAAAATAAAAGCCATTATTGTAATTGATTGAGTGATAGTACTCATAAATTCATAAACCAATAAGCGAACTTCGTTTCTAACTTCTCCCAATGGCAATTTGACTGATGCTGGGATCCATCTGTCGTTGTCTATCACAATACATCCTTAAGGGATTATAACAATTAAAACTTCTGTTAGCAATTAAATAGTATGGTATTTTACAATTTAAAGTAGAAGTTCTAATTAAGCAATTAATGAAGTGTACATATACTTACTCAATGTATGGGTCGACTTCTCTACAGTTCATTAGGATGTAATAATGTGCTGCATTATACTCCACATCGCTTAATTGTCTTGACTTCTGCCTCCCAAATGAACGGCCGATACTTTTAAATATTGATATTCTACCGTCAATAGGTCTCCTTCATCCACATATATGTCGACCAAGATTGCGGGTCCTCATATGAACGTAACCCTCAAAGTAATGCGAGGCAAAAGCTGAAACTTCTTCAACCAAGTGTGCATTGCATATAGAACCTTCAACCCTTGTCTTATTCCGCACATTATTTTTTAACTTTTTAAGATACCTATATGTAAAGTTGAAATATAAATAAACCAACTTCCTCGCATAAATAAAATAATATTTGAAATGTCAACATGTATTACTAATTTGGGTGTTTACCTCTCGAAAGGATACATCCAGTGATACTCCACGGGACCAGCTATACGTGCTTCGTATGGCAAGTGAACCGGTAAATGCTCCATTGAGTCAAAAAAAC
>UESW01004431.1:748938-775310 GCA_900491605.1 Calamus simplicifolius | reverse complement strand
TTCTGATAGACTTTAAAACTCGTCCCAAATAAATTTAAATATAAATGTGACTTGAATAGAATTGATTTGATCATCAATTCAAGACATTTTCCATTAAGTTATTGATTATCAAATGAGTAGTATAAGAATTCTTTTTGAAATCTCAAGTTTAATTCATGAAATCTCAAGTATAAAAATTCTTTTTTGTTTTAATTGATTCAAGAACTCATTGAATGTAAACATTGATAGTTTATATTTTTATTTTTAAATAAACTCATGGTATTTGATAAATAATTCATTGTTTCTATTAATATATTCATGGCTTTTGGAAATCATCAAAATCAATAGAGTTGGGGCAATTATGTTTCAATAATTTCTCAACACCGTTAGTAGGTTCTTCTTCGTCCACACATATGTCATCGTTACAACCAAGATTGCGGGTCCTCGTATGGACGTGACCCTCAAAGTAATGTGAGGCAAAAGCTGAAACTTCTTCGACCAAGTGTGCATTGCATATAGAACCTTCAACCCTTGCCTTATTACGCACATTATTTTTTAACTTCTTAAGATACCTATATGTAAAGTTGCAACAAATAAATAACCAATTTCGCAAAATGAAATAATATTTGAAATGTCAACATATCTTAATGATTTATATTTACCTCTCGAAAGGATACATCCAGCGATACTGCACGGGACCAGCTATGCTCGCTTCGTATGGCAAGTGAACCGGTAAATGCTCCATTGAGTCAAAAAAACTGGGAGGAAATATTTGCTCAAGCTTGCATAAAATAATTGAAATTTCCTTCTCAAGCCTTGCCATGGATGCAGAAGTAATGACTGCGGCAGATAACTCCTTGAAGAATAAGCTGAGCTCCGTAATTGCCTTCCAGACATGTTGCGGAAGCAACTCACGAAAAGCTATAGATAATAACCGTTGCATGAAAATATGGCAGTCGTGACTCTTCATGCCAAACAACTTGAGCTTATGCATGTCCACACACCTACCGATATTTGAGGCATAACCATCTGAAAATTTTAACCCTCTAAGCCAGTTACATAAAACTTCTCGTGAATTTCTGTCAAGAGTGTAACATGCTTTAGGATAGGTCCCATCGGCACTCCTTCTCAAATCACCTCTTCTGTAGTACTGATTAAGTTCTTCTCTTGACTTTGCAGTATCTTTTGTTTTTCCCGGGATGTTTAGCACCGTGTTAAATATGTTATCAAAGAAATTTTTCTCGATATGCATAACATCCAAGTTGTGCCGGATGAGATTTGTGCTCCAATAAGGCAAATCCCAAAATATACTTCGCTTCTTCCAGTTATGTTCTTTACATATACGGCCATTTATTCTATCTGCATCCGGTTCCCATGCATACATCAACCCCAAATGCTCTATAGAATCAAATATATCCGTGCCGGACCTAACCGGTTCGGCAAATTTTGTGACTGCTTTGTTCTTCCGGAAGGCGATCAAGTTACGCCTGTAAGGATGATTTGGAGGCAAGAACTTCCTATGGTTATCAAACCATGACTGCTTACCACTCTTCTGCAATGTAAATGCATCTGAATCATACATGCAATGAGGGCATGCCAGACGTCCAGCAGTGCTCCAACTAGACAACATTGCATATGTGGAAAATCACTTATTGTCCACATCAAAGCAGCTCTCATTAAGAAATTATGTTTCATAGAAATGTCGTAGGCTATGACTCCTGTTTCCCACAACATTTTCAATTCGGCTACCAACGGTTGCAAGAAGACATCAATCTTTTCCTTTGGATTTGATGGTCCTGGAACCAAAACGGTTAAAAACATTGCAGTATCTTTCATGCACTTCCACGGTGGAAGGTTATATACAGTCAGTATCACAGGCCAACATGAATACTGTTGCCCCGCTTGACCAAATGGTTGGAAACCATCGGTACAAAGACCTAATTCACATTCCTTATATCTTCAGCGAAATCAGGATGATTTTCATTGAAATGCTTCCAAGCCTTTGAATCTGATGGATGCCGCATTTCATCCTCTTTAGATTCATGTTCGGCATGCCATCTCATATCAGCAGCTGTTGCCTCAGATCTGTATAATCTCTGCAGGCGTGGGGTAAGAGGAAAGTAATGCATCCTCTTGTAAGGCACACTTTTCCTCCTACTTGTACGGCTCCTCCTTCGGTGTTTTTGTACCTCGATTGCCCACAAATCTTACACCATCTCAGCTCTGAGTCTTCACCCCAAAATATCATACAATTATTCAAGCAACAATCGATCTTATTAACTGGGAGCCCAAGCCATGATCTCGTTGGCAATGATCGATCTCGGACCATTGCGATCAATCCGATCGGCGACGATCCGACGGTTGCGATCGATCCAAGCCATGATCCCGGTCGGCGACGATCGATCTCGAACCATTGTGATCAATCCAATCAGGGACGATTCGACGGTTGCGATCGATCCAAGCCATGATCCCGGTCAGCGATGATCGATCTTGGACCATTGCGATCAATCCGATCAGCGATGATCCGATGGTTGCGATTGATCCAAGCCATGATCTCGATCGGCAACGATCGATCTCGGACCGTTGCGATCAATCCGATCGGCGACGATCCGACAGTTGCAATAGATCCAAGCCATGATCCCGGTCGGCGATGATCGATCTCGAACCATTGCGATCAATCCGATCGGCGATGATCCAACGGTTGCGATCAATCCAAGCCATGATCTCGGTCGGCGATGATCGATCTTGGACCATTGCGATCAATCCGATTGGTGATGATCCGACGGTTGCGATCGATCCAAGCCATGATCCCGGTTGGCGATGATAGATCTGGGACCGTTGCGATCAATCCGATTGGTGACGATCCGACGGTTGCGATCGATCCAAGCCATGATCCCGATCAGCGAAGATCAATCTCGAACTGTTGCATCAATCTGATCGGCGACGATCCAACGGTTGCGATCGATCCAAGCCATGATCCCGGTCGGTGACGATCGATCTTGGACAGTTGCGATCAATCCGATCGGCGACGATCCGACGGTTGCGATTGATCCAAGCCATGATCCTGATCGGCGATGATCGATCTCAGACCGTTGCAATCAATCTGATCGGTGATGATCTGACGGTTGCGATCAATCCAAGCCATGATCCCGCTCGGCGACGGTCGATCTCGGACTGTTGCGATCAATCCGATTGGTAACGATCTGACAGTTGCGATCGATCCAAGCCATGATCTCGCTCGGCGATGATCAATCTTGGACCATTGTGATCAATCCGATCGGCAATGATCCAATGGTTGTGATCGATCCAAGCCATGATCCCGGTCGACGATGATCGATCTCGGACCATTGCGATCAATCCAATCAGCGATGATCCGATGGTTGCGATCGATCCAAGCCATGATCACGGTTGGCGACCATCGATCTCGGATCATTGTGATCAATCCAATCGGCGATGATCTGACGGTTGCGATCGATCTAAGCCATGATCCCGATCGGTGACAATCGATCTCGAACCGTTGCGATCAATCAGATCGGCGATGATCCAACGGTTGCGATCGATCCAAGCCATGATCTCGGTCTGCGACGATCGATCTGGGACTGTTGCGATCAATCCGATCGGCGACGATCCGACGGTTGCGATCAATCCAAGCTATGATCCCAATCAGTGATGATTGATCTCGGATCGTTGCGATCAATCCGATCGGTGACAATTCGACGATTGCGATCGATCCAAGCCATGATCCTACTCGGCGATGATCGATCTCGGACCATTGCGATCAATCCGATCGGTGATGATCCGACGGTTGCGATCGATCCAAGCCATAATCCCGATCGGCGTTGATCGATCCGACGCATGTAATAAAATTAATTTTTTTAAAACATTTGCGACGCATTTCATTGATCGCAATGTTTTATTTTTAATTTTTTTTACCTTTTAATTATATTTTACAAAATTTAATTTTTTTTAAAAAAATTGTGATGGATTATTTGCGTCGCTAAATTAAAATTAATTTTTTTTATTTTCTGGTTTATTGCATCGCTAATGCTTCGCTATTAACATAATTATTTTAAAAGAAAATGGCGACGCACTGAGTTGCATCACAATATTTTTATTTCATAATTATATTTTATAAAAATTAATTTTTCTTAAAATAATTGCGATGCACCTTGGTGCGTCGCAATGTTTTATTTTTTAAAAAAATTGGGATGCAATACTTGCGTCGCGAAATTAAAAATTATTTTTTTAATTTTCTGGTTTATTGCATCGCTAATGCATCACTATTTAACATAATTATTTTTTAAAAAAAATATTTGAGATGCAATGAAATGCATCACAATCTTTTTATTTCATAATTTTATTTTATAAATATTAATTTTTCTTAAAATAGCAACGCAATATTTACATCGCTAAATTAAAATTTAATATTTTTTAATTTTTTGAGCTATGTGTCGCTAAATGCGTCGCTATTTTTTGTTGTCGCTAAGGTGTCGCAATTTGGTCGCAATTTAGCGACGCAAAGATGCGTCGCTAAATTTGCTTCGCTATCTCAGTATTTCTTGTTGTGATTGGCAACAAAGATCATTGGTACAAAGAAAAAGGCACCTGACGACTCTCAACTCTTAGGTCACCCTCTAGGGTTAAAAAGGAACCTGACGACTCTCAACTCTTAGGTCATCCTCTAAGGTTAAAAGGCACCTGACGACTCTCAACTCTCAAGTCACCCTCTGGGTTAAAAGGCACCTGATGACTCTTAACTCTCAGGTCACCCTCTGGGGTTAAAGGCTCCCGAGTATGGTCCCATCATAGTGACTCTTGAGTCACCCTTCAGGGTTCAAAAGTTACCTGAGTCTGGTCCACGCCCCCTCAGGTCACCCTCCAAGGTTCAAAAGGCATCTAAGTCTGGTCCCCGCACCCTCAGATCACCTTTCAAGGTTAAAAGGCACATGAGCCTAGTCCATGCACCCTTAGGTCATCCTGCTGGGGTTAAAAGGAATCCGACGACTTCAGCAACTCTCGGGTCACCACTCGAGCTGGCCACGAAACCCCTGAGGCGGTTTTATCGCAACCTCAACAACTCTATTCCTCTATCTTCATGGCCTTATTACAACCTCAACGGTGTCATCTCAGCCCCAGCGGCCTCATATCTGTCTCAGCGGCATTACTGTAACCTCAACGGCTCCATTCCTCTACCTCTGTGGCCTCATTACAACTTCAGCAGCTTTATCACAGCCTCAACGGCTTCACTTTAGCCTCAACAGCTCTAACTCTACCTCAACGGCTAATGGTTAATTGGATAAGACCTTTATCTAAATTATATACTTGCAACATATTGCTGGTTACTCAGCCATCCAATAAGAAGCCCCAAGATAACTCACAGAGAGGCCAGCTCATAGCACCCACCTCCAAATTTCATGACAAAAGTAAAATTCCCAAAGTCAACTCACGGTCAGAAGAAACAACTCCCCAACTCACAGTTGATGGGCATCCGCTTTCAGACCCTGCATCATGAGAGGATTACTGGCTGCTCCCGCCAGTCTAAGGTAATCAATTTACCTCCAACATTACTTAAAGTCTTTGAGTAGATAAAAGCACAAGAGGGCATACAGATGTGGTCGTCTACACAAAGAAAATAAAAATTATTAACATCGGAAGCAGTGCAAAGACAATGAAATTCTATGCTTGGCGGATGCAAGGCACACAATCACGCAAGCTCAGGAGTATGGGGGGCATCTGATGGAGCCAGTAATCCCCATGGGCAACGGTAACCTCACCAAGGTTGGCCTCTACTGCCGGCCTTGGCCTCTTCCCTTGGCCCTAGCCGCTCAGCCCCCTCGACCTCGGCCCTTGACCTCGGCCATGAGTACCATGCAAATGTTCACCCATGACCTTCTTGGAGCTCATCCAATGGCATGAATAGTGCCATGCATGTACTCTATAATCAATACTCCACGAGGGATCAGAGCAGTGCAGAACTGCCATGCAACTGACCTTCTCTGGAGCTCATCCATGAATAGTTATCTCTATAATGCCTCAGCGGCTACACTTTGAGGCCCACGTGCCTGACTTTATCGCCCATCACTGTTCACACAAGACAGCGAAAGGGTGGCATTGGGGACACGTCTAGCAAACACTATAACGATTGGCCACGCCCTACAATAGTCTGGAATAGCTGTCCAAACCAAACAACACCTGCCAACTAGCTGCAGCCACCTACTTTATGGGATACAGCCTGCAACTCTAACAAATCACATGGAGGCTAACCCCACTATGCTACCCCCATCATCTATGCTCTAACAAATGATTGTGCCCAAAGACTGGCAGGCTCTAAGCATCAATAAAATGGGTAAGAGGGACCCCCGACCAAGTAACTCCAAGAAACCACAACAACTACTACACTCCCAAATGCTCATTCTTGCTGACAGAGAGCTCTAAGCATCTCTCTTTCTCTTTCGAGCTTTCTCAAGCTCATGGAGAGCACTGACTTGAGCATCGGAGGGTCTTTGTATGAATCTTCGGTCCTCGAAACTTTTTGCAACCTTCCAGGCAAAAGAAGCTCACGAAGGATCCCAGGCTCGCTAAGGAGGCGACCGGATGCTCGCAGATGTTCGAGGATGATGATTTAATGTCAACAATGCTAATCTTGGAGATGAGGGCATGGAGCTGCTGGGCTTCGTGAGAAGTGGTGGGGCTGTCTGGGTTGATGAATTTGATGAGGCGGACGAGGGATCGGGCGATGGAGTGGAGGGGCGCTTCGATCATGCGGCTGAGGCAAGGGGGGAGACCCAAGCCCCACAAACATGGTTTTGGTTATCATGCGGATCCTCTACCGATGTGAGCTTAGCTGATGGCTGGGATTCAATCATCTCCCGTCTAGGTACCTAACATTTCTGAACTCCCCGAGCCCTCGTGCCGTTGGATTAAAACCGTCGAAGTGCAGACATGCGCGCACATATCAGGAGCAGTTAACGGCATACATGGAGGAGAATGCAGAAGAAAAGATGGAAGGTAATTTTCTTTTTTCACAAAATGTTCTCTTCAAAAACATCTTAGTTGAATATATTGCATCCTTTTACCAATATATATATATATATATTGTATCCTATTAGGTGAATGATGAAATTTAACGTAGTTTACAATGTTGTTTCTTTTTCCTCGTAACATTTGTTTATCATTTAACCTCACCTTTTTTTCAAATCTTTTTTTTTTTTTTTTTTATCAACTAGTCGATTCACATAGAAGTTTCATGAATTACTGTTGTAAACAATTTATGGCCATCTAATTTAATGCACTTATCAATTTTGAAGATTTTTTTTGGTAATATCAACATCCACTTTAGTAGACATGCCAAAACTGACAGGATGGCTAATTTCTCATGTATAATTATTAAAGACTTGTTCATCCTAATATATTTTTTATAGTTCCAATGATCAAAAGGATTGTCTTGGTTTGCAAGTTCATTAGCTTAACCTACACCAAGATGTCCCAATTACAACTTGACTAGAAGAGGTTGCAGCTCTTCTTATAACTAGCTGCAACTTTGTCTTCAATTTCATTGCAACAACTTAAAATTTTATTTATGCTTCATTGGAAGTCAATAAGTAATCACATCAACTAGTCCTATACAAGGGGCTAAGAGATAATTTAGTATGCCTTTGCCTCCCTTTTCTTGTTACTTGATTATCATTGCAATTAGAGAACCATAATTTCTCATCTTGTAATTCATAATATCTAAGTCTTCAATTTGAATCAAAACTGATATATTAAATTCTAATTTCAATTTTCTTTGGTAGCTACTATTCTTGTCACCAAAATAGTTTAATTCAGAATAAACTTCTGGCTTACTTACTTGTCTAACTATTTAATTTGTCCATATAATAATAAATTACTAAATTTCATTCTCATATTTTACTATTGGTGAGTGCCGCGAGCACAAAAATTACTATCATTAAGGGTACACTTGATATGATGTGTCATTCCAATCTATACTCATAAGCAACAATAACAATTAAAAAACTTTCGAGTCAATTATCAAATGATAGAGACACATATTACTCATAAAGTCATAAATATAGGGAAATGTTTTCTTATTTACTAAATGTCTACTCCATTTAGACTTGTCCTAGAAAATATCCCTATGATCAAATATAAGCTATGATATCACTACAGTTGTCACAAGCCCAACACAAGTCTCACACTAAGGAATTAGACAATCTATGGCATACATGTAGAGTTGAGCCTTACAACATGCAAGGCACCAAATTTTTAAGTAATAATATAATTCAACTAATAATAATTTGTAGCATAAGTTTTTAGAACTAGCTAGATCCAATATACTCAAATCAAAATGTACACTTATAAAATTCTTGAAAGTTTACATTAATCAAATCAAAATAGCTAGTATGTTCCTTAGAATCATAAGGCTGGATTAACTCAACTAAAACTAAGAACTCACTGTAACCTCACTATCAAATCTTTATACATGTCCTGCTCTACCTTAGGCACTAAAAAGAGAAGTAAGAGAAAAGTGAGCTAAAGGCTCAGCAACCAATCAAAACTATAGTTAGAGGGATCAATTAAGTTCAATAATAGATACATTCACTCACATGATACATGTAATCAATTATATGTTGGTGCATAATATAGACATATATGATTTTGAAATCCATGTGCAATATACTAATGTTGCTAAATAAGATTTTCATAAATTAGTTATACATATTATTACAAAGAGCTTCATATATACATATAATTTTGTATATCTCGATTGCTTTTCAAAAATTAGTTTTGTATGGTTTTTGAAAGAGTAGTTCATATTCATTTTTGTCATTTGTATTATATATATATATATATATATATATATAGATATATATATATATAGAGAGAGAGTATGGAATCATTTCTACTCAACATTTCTTATATAATTTTGATAAGTAATTTCTCAATTATTTTTCAAAATCATTTTAATAACTCATCAATTTATAAGATTATATCCACATATAATGTCTATGACATGGTACATAGAATATAATACCACATTTAATGGCCTTGCAAAGTTAATCTATAGTATTGCACTTAACTTTTTATGGAGTAGGTCCATAGTACATAAGGCTCTGGAATATATAGATGCCTTCATATAAACTTATATGCAATGATATTTTCATGATTTTCAAAAGTTCATCAAAATTGACATAACTTTGATAAATTACTCATAACTTCTTCATTTGATATCCATTTTAGGTGATTCAAGCTGAGTTCAAAAGTTAACTAAATGCTAAACCTAATGGAAGCTGATTGAGTATAAATACTAGACCATATTATTGTCCTTGGTGAAGCCTTTTCTTTGATGTAGCATGAGATGAAATTTGAAAAATATATAAATATATACTATATATGAATGAGTATTTTATGATATATGAGCCAAAATGTGCAAATTGTAAATGAAATATATGTTGTTGACATGCTATGAACTCTTAATCAAACTATGTTTAAGGGGTTATACATCAGCTTTTGTTCTTTGAACCTTGCTTCTAAGGGTATACGTAGACTTTTGTTTATTTTTTGTATGCTGCCTATGGAGTTATGCATAAGCTTTCATTTGTTTTGAAACCTTATATGCTTTGGATTTATTCTATACAAAGGTTAAATACTCAAGGATTATATGTACCTATAGTCTTATAGACTAATGAGTTATTACAATAGTTATTGAAATATAACTCTAAGATGGTTTATAAGAATTGTATAAGCAAAGTCGAATGAAGAATGATTTCTTATACTATATGTGTATTATATAAATTGTGAAAGTGAATAGAAACTACTTTTTAAAATTATGTACAACATTGATTGCTTAAAAAAAAGGATTATATGAGATTATATATTGTACTGAATTCTTAAGTTTTATTTATGAAAATTCTTTTTTTGAAAATATCAGTATGCTATGCATGGATTTTCATATAATATGTCTATATTATGCATTAATAAGTATTTTAATATATTTATTACTAAACTTCTTGATCGCTTTAATTATGGATATGGTTGCTTATAAAGCTTGAGGTCATGCTCCTTCTGTTTCTCTTTTCCAAGGCTTAAGATATAGGAAGGTATGGGTAGAAGTTAGACTATAAACTTGATGTGAGTTTAGTTTTAGATGAATAGATTGAACATTTTGATTCAAAGAAATTTTCAATTATTATGGGTTGATCATTGTAAATAATCAAGGATTTTATAATTGTGGTCACTGATTTACAATTGTTTGGAATTGAAAAATTTTAGAAAACATATATGAAGTTACTATTAGTTAATTACAATGTTAATTTAAAATCAATACCTTTTATACTGTGAGATTTAATCTCATGCCTATATAGCAAATTATCAGATTCTTCGGCATAGGCATTGGTTCAAAGGCATGACACCTGAATTTGGGAAATGCAAGGGATTGAATTGGCAAAAAAATGAATCTTTACATTTGTCAAATATGGGATAGTAAATATTATGAAATAAACAAGTAAATTCCATTTTATGTACTACTTGTAGAGGGAGTGGTTGAGCCAACAATCTCTTAGTTGGCTTTCAATTATTTAGCCACCATGACAAGATTAAAGCTAATTTGAACTAGACTTTATTATATTTATATAAAGCTTATTCAAGTTATAAAATATATTCATTTGAAATAATTATTATATTTAAAATTTTAAATTACTTTCCGTAATACTTTTTTCCTTCAATAAAAAAATAAAATAATGAATCAATTCATTTCATTTTTATGATATTTTCAAGAACATTTTATTTAAATGTTTAAAATATGAATAACTTTAGCATTTCTCTATACTTGTTTATAATTTTATTCTTGCAAGTTCTTTAAATAATAAGTTAATTTTATTTAAGCTACAATTAAAGAGCAATAGTGGTATTTAAAATATAAATTTCATGATTTAATATTATATATTAAATAATTTATAATTTTTTGCTTTTATGTAATATAAATCTTGTTAGATCAACAATAGAGACCCATGGTGAAATTGATAGAAAAAGCAAAGAGTAATTCTTATTGATAGATAAAAAAAAAGGCAAGTTATAAACTGATATTTAGCAAATTATTATAACTACAGGGCAATGTGTTATTTCTTGAAATTTTTGAAAACATTAGAAAATATTTCTTTGGATTTTATATTTTTGATAATTTATCATAACATAAGATAAAATTTCATTTTTTGACATTGTTTAAAATGTCACTAAAAGATGTTGAGGATTATATAATTTTATATAATTTATCATAAATATGAGGTAATTTATTTCCTAGCATTTTTAAAAATATTACTACAATAATGTTATGAATTCTTTGACTACATTCTCATTAGGTAAAAAAGATATGTATAATAGAAATTAGAAAAGCTAATGATATCTAAGGGTGCTTTAGCTTAAATGAGTATTCTTATGAATATCTTAGCCTTACTATCTCTAAATTGCTCATACTTTAGCAATAAAAGTTTCTATTCTTGTTCATAGATAGTATATAGGAATGATATTTTTAATTTTTTTTCCTATTGTTTTAAACACTTTCCTTTCACAGTGAAGTAGAATCCTAGTTGCATCATTTTGATCCACTATGCACTGTAACTAGCCAAAAAATTATAGGCATAACAAGAATGTGAAATAATTATATCTAAGAGAGATTTGTTTTAAATAGTATATCTATAAGAGATATTGAATTAATTAATTTCTAACCTTTTATTTAGATTGTATAATTACTATGAGCTTGTACTTTCACTTTCAAGACATCAAATAACGTAGATTCTTTCTAAAAAGAAAAAGAGATCAGATAAATCCTCTTTGTAAAAGTCTTATAAGGAATGAAATCTATAAAGATTCAATGTGATGACAAGATAAATCTTCTTTAGTCAAATGTCTACCATCTTTAAATTCCTCCTAAATTATTCCTATTGATCCTTCCAAACAATTTCTTTTCGTCAAATGAAAAATGAAAGGGAAATAACACTACTTTTGCTAAGAAATGTTTGATCACCTAACTAGTGTGGCATAATAGAATCTTTTCGCTTTATTTTTATTTACCATTGCACTCTCATATAATTTTTTATCTTTTATTTAGATTGTATAATGGCTATGAACCTGCATTTTCACTTTTAGGGTGTCAAATAATATAGATTCTTCCTTAGAAAAATGAGACTATATGCATTTCCTAATATGAAGTCTATGAGGTACAAAAATGTTTAAAGATTTGGTGGGCATCCTTTATTCAAATGTCAAGCATCTTTGAATTTCTTTTAAATTATACCCACTTGATCTTGAGATGATTTTTCTCCTAATTTAAAAATCTAAAAGCAATAATACTATTTTTCCTAGAAAAAGAACTACTTTTAACAATCACCAATGCATCTTTGATCATTTTTTAGGGAACATGAAACTTATAGTCTTTATGCATTCGTGTGATGGCCATGTATTGCAAACAACAAGGAGGTAGGTTCATTTTATAAGTTTGAAAAGACATCAGCATGCTTATCCAATGGTCTTGAAAAATTTACAATTGCAAGCATATAAATACTTAAGTATT
This sequence comes from Calamus simplicifolius, assembly GCA_900491605.1. Taxonomy (NCBI): domain Eukaryota; kingdom Viridiplantae; phylum Streptophyta; class Magnoliopsida; order Arecales; family Arecaceae; genus Calamus; species Calamus simplicifolius. The sequence continues at coordinate 762,763 of UESW01004431.1, read as the reverse complement.
TCTTTGATAATTTTCTTTTAAGAAAAAGAATATAGGTGAGCTCTCATTCATAAGAGGAACTAAGCTATAATTGAACCATAGCTCAAAGGCCCTCACTCTTCTTGAAATATATATATATTGATTTGGGAGCTTGGGCATGCATTATGTGCTCGCATGCTAGCACACATGCAAAAGAGAGTCTCAATGAAAAAGAGTGACACTATTATAGATCAATGACATAATTCTAGATAATAAGCCATTAGTCTTGGAATAAGATTATAATGCTTAGAGAATTAGAACAACAATGCTAATGGTAATAACTACAATAAAGACCACAATACTAGAAACATTGAAATTCAACATTAAAGCCAAGGATCCTTCACAAAAATTAATTTAAGTACTAGGATCCTTCTAAAGAAATGAGTAGGACTTCAATTCATCACTCCCATAGTCCACTCTATCATCCTTTCTTATTATTCTCATTCTTGTTCTCCTTCAAGGGTGTTGATTTCTTTGGCAAAGGCTATAAAGTGGCCATTCCTTTATTCTTTGATGATGATGGCTTCAAGTAATCTTTTTGAATGTACCTTTAGTTTCCCCCATCTTTTCTCTCTTTTTGTGCTTGCTATGCGAACTCATGTGCCCACCAAAGGCTTGTGCATTAGGAAATTTTGCACTACAAATGTTGCATTTGTAGATACGAGAGATGTCTGGGCTAGGCCTAACTTGTCCTAAGAGGAAGGAGTTGATTGCTTCCCAGTTTGGATCCATGGGATTCCTAGAAAGATTTACATATGTTGGATTTGGACCAATAAAGTCTAACAAAGTTTGTGGATCAACATATGGTACTTGATTCTTCAAGTTGATGTAGCCCCTCAATGGAAGTTGTTGCTGCTGGAGATGTTGGGAAGAACACCCATCTATAACATGGTAAGGGTTCTCTTCTAGTTGCTGCTTATAAAGAGGACACCTACCTCTAGCATGATAAAATTTTTTTTGCAGTGTCAATTGCTGTTGGGGAGGATACCCTTTTAGAAGATAATAAATGTTCTTCCTTGCCAATTGTTGTTGGGAAGAGTATGTTGGATTTTTAATCCAACATTGGGCTTATATGTGAAATAATTATGTGTTGCAGACTGTCAAATAAGGTTAAACCCAATTAAAAATGATCAACTAAAGTTTCAGTGATTTGGGCTTTAATGTATCTGATTAGGTGTGGCCCTTAAATGTGTAGAGACCTAAGGGATTATTTCTATTTTATGATGAGCTAAATAGAAATACCAAAGATAATGATGAAATTATCTATATATAGCGGTTATAGTCCCTGGATCGCACGTACGACCTTCTTCTCTGAATCCCATCATCAGAAAGAATAGGCTAGAGAAAATTCTAAGGGCTATCTAGGAGTACGTGTTGATCTGGAAGGCCAAACGTAGGATTTTGAAGAGCAATCAAGCAATATGGATTCAGGTACGCTTTCGTTTATTGTTTATTAATTCTTAATGATTAACATGAATGATTCTTGGGCTTCATGGTGATGGTCTTCACCAAAAGGTTAACATCTAATGTCCAACAATTGGTATCAGAACCCTATTCATGTTGAATCGTTAAAAATTTTTTTGGTTATATGCATTGATATTCGTATTTGTGTATATGACTTCTTTGGTTTTATTCAGCAACCGTGAGACAAACATTCATTAGTTTTTTATTTTGATGCCAATGATATTTTTAATATCTGTTCCAAATTTTTAAATAAAAGTCATAGTGCATCAAAATAATTATGAATTTTGATGTTAAAAGCGAAAGATATTTGCTGCATTGTAAGTCTTACGCGGTTCTCTTCGTTTTAAGAGATAGATCAGATAACTTTTATCTGATAAGATAAAGTTAAATTTTTGATAAAATTAAATTTATATTTAGTTTTAAATAAAAGAATTTATCGGCAATGTGTTCAATTCATTGAATTTTTTTTTCTATTGAATTTTTTTTGAACGCATTGTCTTTCCCGAACACATTGCCTTCGTTGGAAATCAGGTTGCCTCTTTTCTATTATACAATTAAAAAATTTAAGGCTTTCCTTTGGCTTTAAGTTCCATGATTTTTTGTGGGAATAGCGCAGAAAAGGGGCGTTATGTGGAGTTACTAGAAATCTTACGCAATCCTAAAATACTGGGATATTGTGATGGAAATCTAGGCAGTTGCATGGAGTTTCCATATCCGCTCTCGAAAGGGGGGAGTGTGAATCTAGATTTCCTTCCCTCAAATCTCTGGTGGGTGTTAGGAAGAAAAGGACATCGTGATATTTCTAGGATTCCATTACCTAACATGATTTTACAAAATTTATTGAAATAACGGATTCTATTGCATTGCGTGGGATTCCAAAATTCCATGATTTGTTGGGAATCGCATTAGGGGAGATTTTCTTCTCTTACAAACGTAAGTTCCGTGGAACTTTAAAGGGGCGTTGGGATTTGAGATGATGGCTATCCCAATCTAAAGCTTGGCATTTAATGCATTTAATGCATGGGAAGAAGAGAGGCTTTCTAGGCCTTCCTCCCTTTTTTTATGCCCTATTTTGTGGAATTCAATCTCTAAAAGGGCATGGAGAAAATCATGGGACTCATTAAAATCGAATTGCATGGAGTCGGGTTTGGCCATTTTTTATAAACCGATGTAGAAGAGGATAACATTTATGAACTTTTAATGCATGACATTAATGCATAAATTTTGGACCGATTCATGCCTTTGACAATATTTTCGGGCTTACATTAAAAATTATTATTTTTAATTTCATAAGCTTGAGCAACCTCTTTTCCTATGGTTTAATTGGTTCCATAAAGTAAAGCTTTATCCATTAGGATAAATTATTTTTCTGTTATAAAGATTGAGTTGGAACCACAAAATAACATATCGATATTTTTTAAAGGTTCAATCAAATTCAAATTAATGGTATTTTTTATGCCTAATAAAATTTTCCATCGTTCAAAATTGAACTAATTAAAACAAGATATCACCAAAGTGACCTCTCTTGTGTAGATGGTTCATGAAGGATGTTGGATGTTGGGTATATCTATATTTCATGCGTGTATTAATCGGCCCAAAGAAAGGTTAATACTTGGCCGAACTACACATATGTGTGATGGTAAACATGTAACGATTATAAGGATTTACATGTGAGTAATAAGTCGATCCAAAGATAGATTTATTATTTGACATGCATTATTGTTAGTGTTTGATCATTACAACAAGAGTTCCACTAGCAGTTAATATTACTGTCCAAAGACTTGATATTAATGTTGCACTAGGTATCTTGAGATAAGATTTACCATTATTTGAATTTATTGATATTTAGTATTAATTATTTATATGAGCATGTTATTTATGTATTGCTTTTACTTTATAGCTAATGTTGCTAATATTTTGCTAACCTCAATTCAGTGCTGGCCCTTAATGGTAATAACTTCAAGGGCAAGGATAAAGGCAAGAAAATAAAGAATAAGGCTGATAAGGGTCCAGCAAAGAAGAAACAAAATTAGGATAAAGACAGTTGTTTCTTCTGCAATAAGTCTGGACACATTAAGAAGGAATGTTCCAAATTTTATGCATGGCATGAAAAAAAAGATATATTTCTTAATATGGTCTGTTCTGAAGTGAATATAGCTTTAGTACCTAGAAACACTTTGTGGTTAGATTTTGGTGCTACTATTAACATCAGTGTTTCAATGGAGGGTTGCCTAAGCTTCTGAAGGCCAACTGATGCTAAAAGATGCATTTATACAGGACTTGACAAGTCGGTAGATGTGGAGGCAATTAGGCATTTTAGATTGTTATTAAGTTTTGGTTATTATTTGGATTTGAAAGACACTTTTGTAGTACCGTCATTTAGATGGAATTTGGTTTCTATTTCAGCATTGGACAAATTAGGGTATTGTTATTCATTTGGAAATAGTCAGTTTAGTCTTTCGTTAAATTCAAATATTATTGAAACTAGTTCTCTTATGGTGTATGTCAATTTATATTTGCTTGATACTGTTGCTTCTTATAATGAAACCCTGAATATGAAATCAAGAGGTACTAAGCATAAAATTTGCAATGAAAATTCAGGAACATTATGGCATAAGCGATTAGGTCACATCTCTAGAAATAGAGTTGAGCGACTTGTCAGATGGAATTTTGGATTCTCTTGATTTTACAGACTTTAATATCTGTGTTGATTGCATTAAGGGCAAACAGACCAAAACAAAGAAATTGGGTGCATATAGAACTATGGAAGTCTTAGAGTTAGTACATACGGATATTTGTGGACCATTTACTACACCTTCTTGGAATGGTCAACAATATTTTGTATCATTTATAGATGATTATTCAAGATATGCATACCTATTTCTTATTCATGAAAAGTTCCAAGTTTTGGACGTGTTCAAATCATTTAAAGATGAAGTTGAGCTTCAGCTTAGCAAAAGGATTAAAGGAGTCAGATCTGACCGTGGTGGTGAATATTATGATAGATATGACGGATCAGGTGAACAACATCCAGGACCATTTGCCAGATACCTAGAGGAGTGTGGAATCGTTCCATAGTATACCATGCCAGGGTCACCTAGCATGAATGGTGTAGCTGAAAGACGAAACATGACTCTTAAGAATATGGTAAGGAGTATAATTTGTCATTCTACCTTACCAGAGTCACTTTGGAGAGAGGCACTAAAGACAACAGCCTACATTCTGAACAGAGTACCAATTAAAGCAGTTGTCAAAACACCTTATGAGCTGTTGACCCTAAATTGATTTTGATGATTACAAAATAATTAAGTAAAGACTAATTCTATTTATTGTGGAAACTAAGCTTGATGTAGGAAAGTACAGGTATTTTACAAATGAGCGTTATCAAGTAAAATCTTATGGGAGTATACCTCTTTCATTTTTATTTGTTACTTGGAAGCTAGCTAATTTGATCCATTCTCCCTGGCTGTTTGCATTATTATGTGAGCTAGCTAGATAGCTAGCTTATCCTTCCTTCTAGCTAGCTGACGCATCTGTTAGCTAACTAACTTTATCTTACTGTGGCCTGGCCGAATGGTTACCTTCCTTAGTTAGCTGGATAGCTAGCTGGTCCCTTCCTTGGCTAGCTGAAATTCCATGTTAGCTAACTATATCTCCCTGTTCTCTATGCTAGCCGAACCATGCTCATTTTTAGCTAGCTGGTTAGCTAGCTTGGCCTCCTTTTAGCTAGCTGAATTGCTCCCTTAGTTAACTACTTTTGCCTATCTCTGTGCTGGTCGAATGCTATTGGATTTAGTTAGCTGACTAGCTAACTTGTCCTCCTTCTTAGCTAGCTGGCTTCATTTTTAGTTAACTATTTTTTCCTGTTACTTTGCTTGACCGAACGGTTCCTATTTTTGGCTAACTGGTGAGCTAGCTGGGTGCTTCTCTTAACTAGCTAGTATATCCTATTAACTGCCTTGACTTGGGAGCTAACTAATCTTCCTTGTCAGCTAACTATTTTTGCAGGTTCCACACCAAGCCGTGCAGTTGCCAATTTGAGTTAGCTGGAGAGCTAACTAATCTTCTCCTTGGGCATATGGATGAGCTTCTTAGCTACCTAAGGAGCTAGCTGCCTCTCTCTCTCTCTCTTGGGCGAAAGACTTCTCTTGCCATGAAAATTTGAACTTAGTTAGCTAAAGAGCTAACTCTTCTTCTGTTGATGGCTGAATTCCTTCTCCAAGCCATGAGCTTCCTTTTTCTAGTTAGCTGGAGAGCTAACTACCTTTTGAGGCTCCTCTCTTCATGAATGTTGGATGCTTGCTTAGTTACCTAGAGAGCTAACTACTTTTTGGTTTAGTTAGCTAGAGAGCTAACTAGTGTCTCTAGCTAACTACTTTTTGGTTTAGTTAGCTAGAGAGCTAACTAGTATTTCTTGGAATGGACTCCTGGCCGTGTGACTCCTTGGTTAGCTAGCTAAGGAGCTAGCTACTTTTTCTTGGGATGTATGACAAGCCATGTGCTCTTTGTGGATAGTTAGCTGGAGAGCTAACTACTTTATCTATTGAATCTGATGCTTTTCCTCATGCCGTGGAGCTTCCAAATTTAGCTAGCTGGGATCTTCCTTTAGCTAGCTTGTGGCTTTTCACTCCTCTTCATAGCCGAGCGTTTTCAAGCTTCAGCTAACTGGAACTAAATTCCAGTCAGCTACCTCATTGGCTTTTGGGTGTGCTCTCTCTCTCTCTTCTAATTAATTTTTATTTTCAACTATACTAACTTTTGATCTTTTGGATTATGGCAGAGATCTTTCTTCCTCAAATGGATTCAGTGCATTCAATGCTCAAGAAAAATAATCTCAACGGTTATCTTTTCTTCCCGTTTTACTTTCCATTTATTTCAATGTATCTAACGGATATCTTTGATGTTGGAATGCTTTAAATAGCTGAGATTAGAAGAACAAAATGACGAATCTGAAAGAGAAAAAGAAGAGAAAGAAATCCAAGAAAAAGAGCTTTTATTGCATATTTTTTGGAGTGTTGAAAAGCAAGTTCGTGTGCATTAAAGTTGACAAATCTTAAAGATCATTCATTTCTCAAGTCGTTCAGATCCATTAAAGCCTTCAAGCATTCAAAGCTTCAGCTACCTCGGAGCTCTTCATTTATTGCTGAAGATTTGCTACAAAAGTTGTAAAGTATTTCTTTGAATATTTGCTCATTGTAGGAGCTACTTGTTCTTATCTATTTAGAACATTTTTGTAAAAGGGTTTGATTTAACACTTGGTTCTTGTTGGCTTCCTTATGCCGTTAAACAAGAGGACTAGTCGGGTAAGGCTAGGGGTTGGCTTCTTTGTGCCGTGAAACAAAAGGACTAGCCGGGTAAGGTTAGGGGTTTGGCTATCTTGTGCCGTATAAACAAGAGGGCTAGCCAGGAAAGGCTAGAGGTTGTAATTGTTGTGATGCGATTGGAGTGTAATTCCCAAAAAATATTTTGGGGAATGGATGTAGGTGCTGAGTTTGGCATCGAACCACTATAAACTCTCTTGTATTTGTGGTTGCTTGATTTTCTGTGATATTGTTCTGTGCACTTCACTACACCACTGTCAATTAAATTTTAATTAGTGTTAAAGCACATATCTGTGCTAGTAATTAATTTTTAATTACCCAATTCACCCCCCTCTTGGGTTGCTACATCTGGGCAACAAGTGGTATCAGAGCAGCGCGTTCTTGATTTCTACAACTTTGATTAGGTTGGAGCCAAAAATTAGTAGTAATCCAAATGGGATCTATGTTGACTGAAGGATAATCAACTAATAGACCATCTTTGTTCAATGGGACAAATTACACATATTGGAAAGCACGAATGAAAATCTTCATTCAAGCACTTGATTATGATTTATAGGGAATCATAATTAATGGACCACACACACCCACTATTAAGATTGATAATCTTGATATCCCAAAACCTGAATCTGAATGGGATGAGCAAGATAAGAAATTAGCTCAATTAAATGCAAAAGCTATGAATGTTCCTTATTGTTCTCTTGATGCAAATGAGTTTAATCGCATATCTACTTACATGTCTGCTAAAGAAAACTGGGATAGACTTGAAGTCGCCCATGAGGGTACAAATCAAGTCAAGGAATCCAAAAATAAATATGCTTGTTCATAAGTATGAATTATTTAAGATGGATTCATCTGAAAATATCACTGATATGTTCACAAGATTTACTGATATTATTAATGGATTGAAAAGTCTTGAAAAATCTTATGCTAACAATGATCTTGTTAGAAAAATTTTAAGATCTTTGCCTAAGTTATGGGAAGCCAAATTTACTGCAATTCAAGAAGCAAAAGATCTTAATACTTTATCACTTAAAGAATTGGTTGATTCTTTAATGACTCATGAGCTTCAGCAACGACAATATATTAATGAAAATGAATCAAAAAAGAAAAGGACTATGGCATTAAAGAGTGCAACTCAAGATGATGAAAGTGAGGAAACCACTAGTGACAGTGAAAAAGATAATGAAATGGCGCTTATCTCCAGAAAATTCAAGAAGTTTCTGAAAAGAAAGAAATTTGAAAAAAGAAAATAATTTACCAAAGGAGATCACAACAAAGAAAAGAAAAGGAGTGAACCTCCTACATGTTATGAGTGCAAAAAGCCTGGACATATCAGACCAGAATGTCCACTATTAAAGAAATGATCCAAACGAGTAAAGAAGAAAGCAATGATGGCTACATAGAGCGACAGTGAGGCTACAAGTTCAGAAGATGAAGAAAAAACTGAAGTTGCCAATGTATGTTTCATGACTGATAATGATGAGGTAAGTCCTAGTTTTTTAGATAACTTTACTTTTGATGAATTACATGGTACATTTTATAAATTTGTTGATTATTTTGCAAACTTAAGTTCAAAGAACAAAAATTTGAAAAATGAAATTAAAAATCTTTGTCTTGAAAAAGAAAGAATTTCAAAAGACAATGAATTATTGTTAAAGGAAAACCAAGATTTGAAAAATGAAGTAAATAGATTAAAACCAATTATTGATAGATTTACTTTGAGCTCAGAAAAATTAGAAATAATTTTAAATAGTCAAAGAGTTGTCTACAATAGAGCTAGTTTTGGATATAATCCTTTCGAAAGATAAAAATTTTTGAAAAATATTTATGTGCATGCTGATGATTCTACCAAAATTACATATTTTAAATGTAAAAAATTAGGATATAAAGCATATACTTGTCACACACACATGTGAGAAAAATATGGGTTCCAAAAGGAACTATCTTAACTAACCCTAAAGGACCTAAGAAAGCATGGGTACCTAAGAGAAAATTTTAAAATTATGTATGCAGGTGTGTCTTGCGACCCGAGCGACTAAAAGATAATGGTACTTAGACAGCGGGTGCTCAAGACACATGACAGGTGATGAATCACAATTCATCACTTTGGAGGCAAAAGATGGAGGTGTTGTTACTTTCGGTGATAATGACCAGGAAAAAATAATTGGCATTGAAAAAATAGGTATCGCACTTCATGCTTATATTGATAATGTCTTACTTGTGAAAGGTATGAAACATAATTTACTTAGCATTAGTCAATTATATGACAAAGGATTTAAAGTTACATTTGAATTATCCTTATTCATTGTTAAAAATCCTACTAATGAAAATATGAAATTTATTGGTCATAGGTATGGTAATATATATCACTACAAGAAAATACTGAAATAGCGACGCAAATTTAGCGATGCAATTATGCGTCGCTAAATTGCGACCACTTTGCGATGCCTCTGTGACAATAAAATATTGCAATGCCTTAGCGACGCATTAGCGACTCAATTAACCAGAAAATTAAAAAAATAATTTTTTATTTAGCGACGCAAATAATGCGTCGCAATATTTTTAAATTAATTTTTATAAAATATAAATATCAGAAAAAAATATTGCGATGCTACATAGTGCGTCGCAATATTTTTAAAAGAATTAAATATGTTAAATAGCGACGCATTAGCGACGCAATAAACCAGAAAATTAGAAAAATTATTTTTAATTTAGTGACGCACCAATTGCATCACAAATAATTTAAATAAAATTAAATTTTATAAAATATAAATATTAAAAAAAAATATTGCGACGCAAATCAGTGCGTCGCAATGTTTTTAAAAAAATTAAATATATTAAATAGCGATGCATTAGCGACGCAATAAATCAGAAAATTAAAAAATTATTTTTAATTTAGCGATGCACCAATTGCATCGCAAATAATTTAAATGAAATTAAATTTTATAAAGTATAAATATTAGGAAAAAATATTGCGATGCAACTCAGTGCGTTGCAATGTTTTAAAAAAATTAAATATATTAAATAGCGACGCATTAGCGATGCAATAAACCAAAAAATTAGAAAAATTATTTTTTAATTTAGCGACGCAATAACTGCGTCACAATTATTTTAAATAAAATTAAATTTTATAAAGTATAAATATGAGAAAAAATAATTGCGATGTAACATAGTGTGTTGCAATGTTTTTAAAAAATTAATTATGTTAAATAGCGACGCATTAGCGACGCAATAAACCAAAAAATTAATTAGAAAAATTATGTTTTAATTTAGCTACACACTTGTTGCGTCGTAATTATTATAAATAAAATTATTTTTTATATAATATAATTATCATATTAATTAATTTCGATGCAACCCTTTGCATCACAATGTATTTAAAAAAATTAATTATGTTAAATAGCGATCGGTCCAAAATCGATCGTGACCAATCGGAATAAGGGCTTGGATCGATCGCAACCCTCGGATCATCGCCGATCGGACCGATCGCCATGGTTCGAGATCGATCGTGGCCGATCGGGATCAGGGCTTGGATCGATCGCAACCGTCGGATTGTCACCTATCGGATCGATCGCGATGGTCTAAGATCGTTGATCGCCGACAGGGATCGATCAGGGCTTCGATCGATGGCAACCATCGGATCGACACCGAACGGTGCGATCGCCACGGTCTGAGATCGGTCATGGATGATCGGGATCAGGGCTTGGATCGATCGCAACCGTCGGAATCGTGCCGATCGGACCGATCACCACGGTCCGAGATCAGTCATGGCCGATCGGGATCAGGGCTTGGTTTGATCACAACCGTCGGTTCGTCAGGGATCTCGAACCTATCGCAACGGTCCGGGATCGGTCATGGCCGATCGGGATGAGGGCTTGGATCGATCGAAACCATCGGATCATCACCGATCGGATCGATCGCCATGGTCCGAGATCGGTCGTGGCCGATCGGGATCATGGCTTGGATCGATCGCAACCATCAGATTGTTGCCTATCGGATCGATCGCAACGGTCCGAGATCGTTGATCGCCGACCAGGATCAATCAGGGCTTTGATCGATGGCAAATGTCAGATCAACGCCGATCGGTGCGATCGCCATGGTCCGAGATCGGTCATGGACGATCGGAATCAGGGCTTGGATCAATCGCAACCATCGGAACCGTGCCGATCGGACCGATCGCCACGGTCCGAGATCGATCATGGCCGATCAGGATCAGGGCTTGGTTCGATCACAACCGTTGGTTCGTCAGCGATCTCGGACCGATCGCAACAGTTCGGGATTGGTCGTGGCCGATCGGGATCAGGGCTTGGATCGATCGCAATCGTCGGATCGTCGCCGATCGGATTGATCGCCATGGTCCGAGATCGGTCGTGGCGGATCAGGATCAGGGCTTGGAGCGATGACAACCATCGGATCGACGCCGATCAGTCCGATCGCCACAGTCCTAGATCGGTCATGGACGATCGGGATCAGTGCTTGGATCGATCGCAACTGTTGGATCACCAGCGATCTTGGACCGATCGCCACGGTCTGAGATTGGTCATGGACGATCGGGATCAGGGCTTGGATTGATCGCAACCGTCGGAACCGTGCCGATCGGACCGATCGCCACGGTCCGAGATCAGTCGTGGCCGATCGGGATCAGGGCTTGGTTCGATCGCAACCATCGGTTCGTCAACGATCTTGAACCGATCGCAACGGTCCGGGATTGGTCATGGCCGATCGGGATGAGGGCTTGGATCGATCGAAACCATTAGATCGTCGCCGATTGGACCGATCGCCACAGTCCGAGATCGATCGTGGCCGATCGGGATCACGGCTTGAAGCGATGGCAACCATCGGATCGATGCCGATCGGTCCTATCGCCACGGTCCTAGATCGGTCGCCAATGGTTTTTAAATAAATATAACTAATTATAAATATTAAAAAATTATTACGACGCAATAAGGCATCACAATTATTATCATAAATTATAAATATTATCATTAATAAATATTTTAAAATTTTTGCGATGCCTTAGCGACGTATTTTAGGAAAAAAATAAATAAATATTGCGACGCAATGTATGCGTCGCAATTATTTTTAGTAAATATAAATTTTTTCAGTATTAATAAATAAAAGAAATATAATATTGCGACGCATAAGTTGCGTCGCAATGTTTTTTAAACAAAATATATGTAATTAAAAGTTTATAAAATATATTGTGACGTAATTTTTGTCGCAATTATTAACATTAATTATAAATATTATCATTTATAAATATTAAAAAATTATTGCGATGCCATAGCGACGCATTTTAGGAAAAAAAAATTAAATATTGCGATGAAATATATGCGTCGCAATTATTTTAAGTAAATATAATTTTTATCAGTATTAATTAATACAAGAAAAAAATATTGCGATGCATTTTTGCATCGCAATGTTTTTAAAATACATATATCTAATTAAAAATATTAAAAAGTTATTGCGATGCAATTTTGCATTGCAATTATTATCATAAATTATAAATATTATCATTATAAATATTTAAAAATTATTGCGATGCACTGCTTGCATCGCAATTATTGTAATAAGTTATTATTTTAATCAATTAAAAATATTAAAAAAATATTACGACGCCTTAGCGACGCAATTCCTAGAAAATAAAAATAAATTTTCCGCCGGACATTGGCGCCAAGTTAGCGACGCATTAGCGACGCAATTATTTGAGTCGCTATTTTTCATAAAATTATAATAAAACCAGATTAACGATGGATTAGCGACGCATTAATGCGTCGCTAATACATAATAAATTTTAAAAAAATATTGGGACCATATAGCGACGCAAATTATTGCGTCGCTAATTACTTATATAAAAGCGGGCCTTCTCTTCTTTTTCTTCCCGTCTTGACCTAGCCGCCGCCGTGCTCTAAAATTTTCCGGCTCCCACCTCGCTGCTCCGGCGCCTCCCCTCTAGTGCTCCGGCTCCCCGGCGTTCTCCTCCGACTCCACCGTCTTCTCTCGACCAAGGTAAGCCACCACATTCTATAAAAAAAAAAATTTAAAAAAAATTTCCCTTCGGCCACGGCCAAGACCGTGGCCGTCTTCTCCGGCCACGGCCGCTGCCATGGCCGGCAGTGGCCTGGCCACGGTGGCCAGCCACTGTCACAAAAAAAAAAATTTCTTAACAGGGGGGGGGGAAACCCCCCGCCCCCCCCCTTTTTTTCTTGTCCGACCACGGCCGGACAAGGCGGCCACGGCCGCTGCCGTGGCCGTCTTCTCCGGCCACGGCCGCTGGCAGTGGCCTGGCCACGGTGGCCAGGCCACTGTCACAAAAAAAAAAATTTCTTAACAGGGGGGGGGGGGAACCCCCCGCCCCCCCCCCCCCCCCCCCCCTTTTTTTCTTGTTCGGCCACGGTGGCCGCGGCCGGACAATGCGGCCACGGCCGCTGCCGTGGCCGGGCCACGGCCACTGCCGTGGCCGGCAGTGGCCTGGCCACGGTGGCCAGGCCACTGTCACACAAAAAAAAAAATTCTTAACAGGGGGGTGGGGGGGAAACCCCCCCGCTCCCCCCCCCCTTTTTCTTGTTCGGCCATGGCGGTGGCCGCGGCCGGACAAGGCGGCCACGGCCGCTGCCGTGGCCGGCAGTGGCCAGGCCACTGTCACAAAAAAAAAAAAATTCTTAACAGGGGGGGACCCCCCCCCATTTTGTCTCTCCGGCCACGGCCTCTGTCGTGGTCGCCTGTGGCCTGGCCACCCTGTCAAAATTGAAAACAAATTTTTGTTAACAGGGCCCCCCCTTTTGACTTCTCCGGCCACGGCCACGGTGGCCAAGCCGCAGTCCAAAAAAAAAAATTTAGTTAGGGGGGGCCACGGAGCTATTTGGATAGACTGATTGTTATGTCTTGATTATGCAATAATATTTGTAATGCTAGATAGAAAGTCTTGTTGTATTATTATTTAATTTGCATAATGTTTATGCAATAATTAATTTAAGCAGAATGTTTATGCAATAATATTTGTGCATTTGTACTTATTTACA